>JAFIDM010013583.1:21710-57889 GCA_023159025.1 Thereuonema tuberculata
AATGAAAACACAAAATCTAGTAATAATTGAATTGCACATTATTGAAATATTTTTGTAAAAAAAAAATAAACTTATTGATTCACATGTTTTTGAAATTTGCTTAAGCTTCCAACTATTTTGTTTAGTTGTACTTATTCCAATTTTATTATGCTCGAAAAAGAGAAGACGGATTACTGCTCAAAATTTTGCAATTTTAGTATTTAAAATAAATCTATTTAAATACTATATGAGCTTTATGGAGTTTTGTAAGAAATGAAAAGGAAGAAGTTTACTGTCTTATGACAGACAGAATAACGTTTTAATACTATAAGATATGGGAAAATTAGCTTTTATTTTGAGAGCATTATAGTTTCTAAAATTGTAACTATTTTGCTTAACAGTTGAAGATTTTACTTATTATAAATATAAAAAAAAAATATTTTGGTACTTTAATCGCTTCACAAATCGATCCCTGCTACATAAATCGACAGTTCTTGGCACTCTGCCAAGTGGAGGCCTCATATCCGTGGTTGGACAGTGAGTTTTATATTTTAAGTTGAATTCTTTTTCTATCATGCCTAATAAACGTGATCTTCTAGAAACAGAGAAAAGGTAGGGAGGATAAAGATATCTTTCTGTTCAGTTTGTTTCCTATCATCATTTGACTTCTTGACTCTTCACTATGAAAATTCAAATGATTTATTTTTCACTTTTCTAACCTACTTTTATATTTATTTAACTAATTTTTCTTATTTACTTTTACAAACCACCAAAATTAATAAATTAACACAAACACACACGTGTGTGCGTCTATGTGTGTATATAGGATGACGGAGGAGGAAACGTTAATATTATGGCAGGTCATTATAGACCATTTCTGTGGAAATATGAACATACAAACGGTTTTCGAGATCAAGCTATTTGAATGTACACTGAAAAATATTGATACGGAAGATGTTACATAATGTTTCTAATATTTATTGTTTAAGTGACAAATTTGTTACAGTGTATATTAAATTTTCAGAAATTCAACATCATCGTCAATATTGCTTCGGGCAGATGCAAGTTCCCCGTGTCACTATAAGAGGGCATCTATTATCATAAGAAAGGGCTCCCCACATCAGTACACCATTTGTAACGGTGGTATGCCTCTCGACAACATTGCAAGGAAGTGAGTGCTATCCAGTACTTCTCCAGATGATCATTTGCTGTAAGATAGAAACGAGGCTATCACTGAAAACAATTCGCGACATTCGAGAATAGACCATGTCGGGCATGGAGTCACTCTCTGTTTAAGGCAGATCTCATAAGCTACGACGTAAATGATGTCCAGCAATTGCAATTCGTCAAGAAATGGTGTGTGTACAGAATTCGACATATCTCTTGATTTTGAAGAATGAAGCGGTTCCGGCTTCCCTCAGAAAACACCGATTGATTCTAGTAATATAGTGCTGGGCCTTCCAGAGGCTTGGTCACGTGAATGAGTGACGTCATGCAACCATCGATTCTAATACCTTCATATAGCAGCATCACTATAACTCAGATGGCGAGCGAATTCGTCAGCATGACAACCGGCTTCTGACAAGACCTACGAGATAGCTTCTCTCGAGGTTCATAGATTCTGAGGACCCTTATATATCCACCAGATCAGCACTTCTATTGAACCATGACGTGATGGTGACTTTTCTTCACAACTAAATTAAATATAACTTATAAATATAATGGAAAGATAGTTTCATATGGAGTTTTATTCAAATCAGACGCATCCTTCATATTGCTTCGTTTTTTTTTTGTCACAGAATTTATTTAGCGAAGATAAATATTATTTTTACAAAAAGTAACATTTGCTGGTAATTAAATTTAAAAATGACAAAGATATTACTTATCAAATTTAATTTCAACTGAGGAAATTATATCAGAGGAGGAAACATTTTATTTCCTGTACAGGCTTCACTATATAAGCTTTTAATCGAAGTTGAAATGGATTTAATGTTACATTAATTCTTCTGAGTTCGTCCCTCATTACGTAATGGTACCAATGTAAAGTTCATTTCGGTTTTTATCTTTCAACTATTTTTTTTTTAATTTAAACGCGATACTTCATTTTATTAAATCTCATATGGAAAAGAAATAAAACAATTTTTAAAATTACAATTTCTGTTCCATTAATTTTATTTATTCAGTTTGATGTAACTGTAATAACCACTCGAAAGAAGGTTTTTTTTTTCTTTGATATTAAAAAAACAAAATACCATATACTTTGCATATCTTTGTGAAATCTTATGTATTTCAACAGTATGTCGTAGTGGCTGTTAAGATTCAACAAATGTTCTAAATTTCTGTGATATCAAACGTCTCTTCCTTCAGAAACTGATACGCTTTATCAACCCGAATTTATTTACAATTATACTAGACGAGCTTGAAGATATTTCAAATGGTAATAATACATTACAGAAATAGTAGATTCAAAGTGATTAAAATGTCTTAACAAAATTTCTAAATTTGATTAAAATTTTATAATTAGGAAGAAATTAAGATCAGATGGAGCACTTAGTTGTTTTCGGATATCAGACACCTGAATATAATTTGTTTCTTGGTAAATACATTAATTGTATTTCATAAAAAAGATATATTTAGAGGCGTTGTATTCACAGCATTTGCAGTGAAACCAGTCTGAAAGCATTATTTTAGTAATGGGGAAAAAAAAGCGGATATTCTAAGCATTATTTAATTATTTTTGTTATTCGTTTCGTTTGGTATTTTGAATAAATTTTCAATTGTCCTATTATCCTATGATCTTGGATTAAAAAATAATAAATCCAATACCTTCTATCTCTTCGAGGAAACTTCCAGTATTTATAAATAAAGAACTAAAAACTTAAGATGTTTGGAAAATTGAAGACACAATAATATTTGATTAAAATTATATCTTTTTAAATTGCAAGATCGAAATTGTAATGAATTGTATTTTATCTGTACAATAAATTAGCTTATTCTTTCTCATCTTTGAAGAACTGTTAATCATTCATTATCAAGGGTAAATTCATTATATAGGGCAGATAAAAATTAAGTAAAAAAGAAAAATACTTAAAAAAAACAAAAACAAAAAAAAAGTTGTAGTGAATATGCACGTTCAATACACATCTTGCGATAATTCTTCATTAGCTGTCGTAATATTTGCTTAACATAGAAAATAGGAACTTCTTGTAAAAGAATGTTTGATTCCCATTATTGTTACAAGGGCTAACTTTGAAGGTAATTGACATTTTACTAAGCCCTAAATATGATGTCAGATGTTATTTGTCTCCTTCAGGTGAGTAACTCAAAAAGTTAATAAAAAGATAAACCTAATTTAAATTTATACACGAATGCAACATCAAATTACTTTCCCAGTTAGTCTTAAACTTTACTGAATCTATACAAATATCTCTTTCTGCACAATAATTTACCAACGATACATTTTTCAAAGCTTATCTTTTTTTTTTAATATCTGAATATAAATATCCTTTCATTACTAAAAATATAAGAACAATATAGCAGTTTTTATTTTAAAGAATCTAGATCTACAGGTATATAATGAAGTTCTTTCTGACTTTTTTAGTGGAGAGACGAAAATAAATAATTTGGAAAAGCTGAACCTAACTAAAAATGTTTTTTTGGTATTCGAACTTTTTTTTCCCCTCAATTATTAAAAGCATCTTTAAATTTTGAAATCTTGGGTCTCAGATTATGAACTACATAGCAGTAATGATGTACAACACAAAGTCACATTCCAATGCTTGCGGACACTTAGGCCTAGGACATTTCTTGGGACATTTTGCTGATGGACAAGCTGGACAGGGAGCATCAGGAACAGGACAGTTTTCAGGTGGACATTAAGCTGCACATGATGGAGAGCAATGGCCACAGTCTGAAACAAAAGATCTGGTGCTTTGGGTGCATATTTTAATAGTGGGGGAAGCGTTTCGCTGGGGGAATTTAGGGGGATGTACTCCATGGTTGGTGGTGAGCGCCTGACTGACAAAAAATTAATCAAAACCCTCCTAGACGGTCAAGCGCCCTCTTCAATCACTTGCGTCAATCAAACTTTCCATCAATCACCATCAATGCTTGAGTCAAGCGTCGAACAGGTTCCTACAGGGTCAATCATGCTTGACTCAATCGATTGACTCAATTTTTTGATCAAAATGATTGACCGTCTAGGGTCACCTTTAGTTTATAAATATTCTACCAAGATCTTTACCTCAGAAGCATATGTAAGGATTTAGAGAATTTTATCACCCAATTTAAATTTCTTCAATAAACTTTTTTTTTTCTTTTGCCTAAATTACATTATTTAGTTGATCCTTACTTCTTATTAATTATTTTGTCAATCTCTATCTAGTTTATCATTTTCATTATTATATATAGTATTTGTTTTGGAGGGGAAGGAGGTCAAGTTGGGAGGTCATTCATCCAAAATAAAACAAGAAGTTCCTGAAATAACTTGAAACTATTTTCCTAAAATATTAAAAATTTTCTTTAAGTTATGACAATGAACTGAACAGATCCGTTACTTTTGAATTATAATATGTATCAAATACAAATAGTATATTTTTTTTTCATTTTCTGAAAAAGAAGCTAAATTAAATTCCCATTACTAATAAAATCCTGTTAATTTTAATTATTCAAAGCACTCGCAACTAAGGATTAATATATGGTGTTAGACATCGAGTGAAATCCATTGTTTCTCAATAAAGGTTTTTTTTTTAAAAATATATTGCAAGCCTTTGTCCATAAGTGTGCATGCAATGTTTCAGGAAGATCTATTCACCTAGTAAAAATTTTGAAATGGGGGGGGGGCCTCAATTATAAGTCTCATTTTAGTAAGAAAGTAGTCACAATAAAAAAAAAAGGAACAGATATTAGGGTTTCTATAGATTTTGAATTTCTGAAGTGTAGAGGTGATGGTGGTGATGGTAAATAAAAACATCTGGGCCAAACACGTAGCCGGGGGAGGGCGACTCGGGAGGGTCTAAACAAAGAAAAATCTTTCTGAGTTGAAATCAAAGGAAATAGCAATGTAAATTTTTCGCCTATTACGACAACAACAGGTAGATAGTGTGTATTGATATTCTTACTATGGCCGACCACAGCACGGCACTTTTACTAGGAATGAGCCTCCGCCCCGTAAGAAAATTCTAGCTACAGGCCTGCTCTGGGCCATCCCCCCTATTCACTCATGATTTTTCTTTCACCCATGATTTCAAGCAAAATTGAAATGTTTGCTGTAATTTTGCATCGTATTCAGATTCTCTTGTATTTTCATTATTTGTCATTTAGGTTAATTGGAAAGCTGAATTTTGACAATGATCAGCTAATTTCCACAAATGAAGTATAAGTAATACATGCAACTGCAATTTATAAAAAATTAGTGTATTATAAATCACTACAGTAATATCCTTCAAATAATTATTTTCGGAAGCTAAATCCACGTTGGCTAGACGAAGATTTTCGAAACAAGAACGACTGAATTTTTTCTTCAAAAGATGTATGTCGCTGAGCGAACTTGCTGCGATAATAAACTGCAAATTGCAATCCCAAGGAAAGCTGTTAAAATAACACTTGATTCTTATTAAATTCAGTAAAGCAATTGTATATTTAAAATTATAAAAAAGACAATGAATGTGTTAAAGTTAACAAGTTAATAGTATATTACAATTTACGTTTGTTTCATTATGCTAAAACTGCTGAACAAGATATCAGATCTTTAAAATCAGATAATTTTTCTGTTTTACAAAGGAATTAAAAAAAAAAAGTAAATTTTTGTTTAATCCACTGAAAAATCAGTATATATATATATTAAATTTAATAAATATTTTATAATGAATTTACTTCAAATTGACATACTTTATTTTTAACCATGATGATAACAAATCCATTTCAAACTCTTCTGATACGTTGAGAAAAATAAACAGTAATACAGATTTCAAAATAAATTCAAATAACAGTTTTTATTCTTGAAAGTAATTCAGGGGTAGAAACAGGAAATAATATTTTGATTACATAATACCCATTTTCCCTTTCTTCTTCATATTTGTTTTTAATTGGAATTTGGCAGGATTGGGCTGATGAGTCAGTTGGAGCACGAAACAATGAATATGTTAAAGTTAACAAGTTAATAGTCTATTACAATTTACGTATGTTTAATTAAGCTAAAACTGCTGAACAAGATATCAGATCTTTCAAATAAGATAATTTTCCTGTTTTACAAATGAATTAATAAAAAAATAAAAGTAAATTTTTATTTAACACAGCGAAAAATCAGGTTTTTTATTTATGTATATTATATTTAATAATTTTTTTTAATGAATTTACTTTCAAATTGACAGACTTATAGTCTTAACCACGATGATGACAAATCTATTTAAAACTCTTCTGACACATTGAGAAAAATAAACTGTAATAGAGATTTCTTACAATATGGTAGGAAAAAAATATCTAAAATAAGAAACGGATATTCACTTCACCAGACTCACAAAACTCACTAAATAAATTCAAATAACAGTTTTATTCTTGAAATTAATTCAGGGGTAGTAACAAGAAATAATGTTTTGATTACTTAATACCTATTTCCTTTCTTCTTCATATTTGTTTTTAATTGGAATTAAACTTTCCTTGTTTTTTTAATAGGAAGAAATTATAATTTCTATTGGCCTATAATTAAAGGGGATTATTTAATCCCCTATTAGCCTATTATTAAAGAATATTATTTATGAATAAAATTCAGTAAGACAAGAATTCTAGATATATTCTAGATGTACTTTAAATATATACATATAAAAATAAAAATAAACAAAACAAAAGGGTTGTTTAAAATTTTTTTTCAATTTGATTTTATTCGTAATTCACAGAAATCAATCTTCAAAAAGACTGCTAAATAAACTAATGCTCTTATTCTAAAAATATGGTCAGTGTATTAGACAAATCATATGTATATATCCTGCCTTATAAATCAAATTCGCATTCTTGAGAGTGAGAAAAAAGTCAAAATTAAGTTTCACTCTTTAATAATCCCAAAACAATTATAATTTATTTGCCTATATACTTAGTTAGGGCTTTTTTTATACAATTTCCAATTAATTCTTATTCAATTTTCATTTATTATCAGAAAAAAAGAATAAACTAATTTTAATTCATAAAAATAACATAAAAAATACAAAAATTTCTTCAGAAATAATTTATACTGGTTGCAACTAGTTACCAATTGTTACTATACTCAAATGCTTTTAAGAGAATTACTGTAGAAAAATGCTTATTTATATTTTCATAAAAGTAAATCAATTTTTTATGTTGTACGTAATGAGGCAGCATATATAAATATAGATATTCAAAATTTTAAAAATAAAATATTCATTACATATTATGAAGTCTAATTGTGGCTTTTAAAGTCTTTCTTTAAAAGACTTCTTTTAAGATTTCAGTTAAATAAAGAAAAAGAAAGAAAGACTGTGGCAAGAAAGAATAAAAATACCGAATATTCTCTTGCAGACAAACTTTGGAGAATTAAAAACTACGCAAAGTAACTGATCAAATGGAAGAATTCTTAACATAAAATAAAATTACGAAATGGGCAAGAGACAGTCAAAATATACTACCAACTCAACAATGTACATGCTTATGTATTTTAAGTTAAAAATATTAAATATATGTATATAATCAGAAAAAAAACTTAACAAAAAAACAACAAAAAACATACTTTAAGGATCAAAAATATTCTAATATGAACAAACTTTGATATTTAAAAATTCTTGCAAATCCAATATTGCAAATCCAAATAGATTCTGAATTAACGAAAAAAATTTCATTCTGAATAGAAATTAAAAAATTATTTCCATACCTAGAATAGTATTTAAAATACAGGAAATAATTCAAAATTATTGACTGTGACAATCAAAAACTAAGTAATGTTTTTATTTAAGATTCCTTCTATTTCGTTGAAATATAGAGGTTGTCAATAAAACAGTTTCCGTGAACACAAATGGTCAAAAGTAAAAGCAACAACAGATAAAGGAATATAAGAGTTCCCATTCATGCTCCACGTAAAAGTTTTAAAGCAATTACATTCGGTATAGACAGATCTTCATCAACCTGAAAGAGACAATATGAAATAATTATATTAGAGAGAGAAAAACAATATCTCAAATAGAATTTTTACCAAGATGTCAAGTTAATAGATATAAGTTTTTAAATTTGTCCTGCTATTTATTACAAATATAAATTTCTGCAACTAAAATACAGACTTAATATTACTACTCCATTAATTATTAATTTATTTTTAATAATGCATTCCTACTGTAGCTGCAAAGACAACATAGCTAGAATTTGCATAATTGAACAGATTTACCATTATTTTGATTTGCTTCTTGAAAAATACCACTTTTTACAATACACTAGTTACACCATTTCTATCTTGACTAAAAATTATACTAAATCAGATAACTATAAATAATTAGTTATAAAAACAGTGTTTTAAAATTCTGCACAGTTATTCCTCAAAATAACAAAGATTTGATGTGTCCCCGAGATTTCGTTATCACCGAAAATTGGCAAGTCTAGTGAATAAGACACATCAATATAAATGCAAACAATGGAAAACATTCATAAAATTTAGAACATAAAATTTCTAATATATTATTAATGTACGTTGTTTCCCTACATCAGTGTTCTGAAAATTTAACTCACTAGGCACACTGAAATAATAATAATCAGTTATCAAAAGTAAAAGCATCACAAAAGACAGAATGCCTGGAGTCCATTGATATCTACCTCTCACAAATAGTAATAAACATGTTTCAAGATAACTAATTCTCCATATGTAAGCAATTTTGCAAGTGAGTGAATTATTTCATTTTCAGTTTTCAGGATATAACACTTGAATGTATATGCAACTGATTCTCTTAATTTATACCTTGTTAGCTTACTTCAAAAATGCAATTTACAGTCGGAAATTAAATCAGAACAAGATAGGTAAAAACCTATTTCCATTAACTTCTGATTTTAATAATCTCTTATATAGCTTTCGAGTTCTGTGTATTCGTCTATGTGTGTAACGCAAAATAATGCTGCCCTTCAAGTCTCACATGCAGTACAGCGGAGATATATTAGTCTCACATGATCCGAGTGATCCTGCAGTTTCATCACACTGGCATTTTCCAGCATGCAACCTCATGAAGAAAGAATCAATTGTGATGCTCCTTTGCAATCTCAATCGAAACAAAGGACTAATGGAACAAGATTGATCTTTAAGGTTTGTCATTACAATTTAATCTGGGCAGAAGTTTTTTTAGGAAAGCAACAGAAATGATTGCATCACTATTCCAAGGATTGATTTCCATCCGGATTTGCCATTCAAGTTGAAGCACCATCAGTTCCCAGCAATGCCAGCATTCGCACTGACTATTAATCAGTCGCAAGGACAAATCTTTGAACATGTGGGAGTTTTTTTTTTGAGTGAGGCAATATTATCAAGTGGCCAGCTTTATGTTGCATTGTCGTGTTCACGAAACAAAGATATCATCAAAGTGCCATCAAAAAACCAACGGTCAACGTTATTGCTCAAGTATTTCATTCTATTGCTATTGCTCAAGTAACTATTGCTCAAGTTTTCATTCGCAATGTGACTTATAATCAAGCCTTCCAATAAACAAATTCATTTATGTTTCTAGCAATGCATTCATTCTAATTTTCTATCCATCATATATTTGATGGGCAATTACTCTTATGGAGTTTTCCAATTCTGTGTGCATCCTTGAGTGTGAAAGCAAAAGAAAGCTGTGCTCGACAAGCCTGACTTCCAATTCTGTGTGTAACGCCGTAGAGCTGACAGCAAGTCTCACATATAGTACAGTATAGGTCGTACTGTTATTCCATCAATGTTGATGCGCACATATGCTAGTTAATTATTAGTTTTGATTTTTATCCTTTACTAATAGTAATGCTGGCATTAGACGGGTAAGAAATGAGTTGTTCTGTGCAGAAATTTTCTGATGGTTTGACGATTTGATCGCTTCTAGCTGGATCAAAGTTCTCCCAATTTTCCACTGAAAATTTGCGGAATCTGAGAAATCTGACTGCATTCATTTTCAATTAAAAATGACTTGAAACAATCTGCTGATCCATCGAGCTATGCTTTTGGCTATTGTCTACAAAAAGAAACATTGTGGTTGGCAACTATCCTGTTTGCTTCCAATAATACACACACACAAAATCATTCATACACAGTAATAAGATATTTCTGCGAATAAAAGCATTGTTTTATCAATATATTATCTATTCAATGCATTAGAATATTTCTAAAATTGTTTTTAATTCTTTAAAATATTTATTTATTATTGCTGAAACGTGTGCAAAGGATTACGAATAAATATTTTCAAAAAGTTTCATAATTGTATAAATTATCCATAAAAAAAACTAAAAGTAGCTTGTGACATATTCTGATAATTAGAACAAATAATATTTGGATAAAACAATATTTCTTTTCAAAAGATATTCTTATTAACAAATTGAGAAATATTTTTGATTCAGAAATCATATCTCAATGTGATACTCGATATGCTGGATCTAGGTGACATGTGAGGTTTTGATGGGAAACCAATGAAAAGGAGATGGTCAGCAAATTTCTATCTAAAATCCTGTACTGAACCACCCAATTATCACCTGTCTAAAGCTAACCTAGTGCGCAGTGAAATTGTTAACAAAAACTTGCTAGATTTTCTAAAAAGATCATGAATTGCCATTATATTAGCGAGATCCCCCTATCTTACAGATTTGCATAAATCAACATATAGATTAGATTAGATTAATTGAAAGTGGAATCAACATTTAAGTGCCATTAAAAATGGGAACACTGAGCTACTATACTGCTCTTCATACAATAACCTTGGGGCAAATATTAATGATACTAATAAGGTTAGAATCATTGAACACAAGACAGATGATTATTTAAAAAAATTCAAGGAACCTCTATTCTATGTTATAATGATAAAATATCTAATGAGGCAGTTTATGCTTATGATTTTAAACCTAGTGCTTTGAATTTGTAAATTCAAAAATTTCAGGCTACCAATGTTATGTAGGGGGGAAGGGGCGTTACCCTTTCCATGTACAACTACAAATAATACCTCAAGCGTCAGATGTGAAGTTTTGTTTCAAATAACACTCAACTTACGAATTAATGTATGTGAATGAAAGAATGTAAAACAAATTTACAAAATAATAATAGAAAAATTCAAATTAGTGTCGTATTTGACAAGTCAGCTGTCTGACGTGTATGTAGAACGGGAAGGCTATCCCGTAATTTAGTGTAACCTGCCGGCCTAAGCTCCGCCCACAAGGTCATTCTTTAAATTGTTTGTCTATAATTGTCTTCATTTTTTTGTCTCTTTTATTGTTTATCTTATTCTAGATTTAATTTTTTTTAATTCTGTAATTAATTGTATAAGTAAAAAAAAATGGAAACAGGAGAGGTCCGCGGATAATCCGCCCACGCATAATCGGGAGTTTACTCTTCCACCACTTTACAGGAAAATAAGTGTTTGCTCTCTTCTGTATAACCGGATCAGAATATAGTAATCATAACAAAAAAAAACCCAGAATGTTTTAACTTCCTAATATTTATTTGCATTGATAGCTTTAAATACTATATACTGTCAGGTAAAGTGACTGAGTGAAGCCTCTGAATGAGGCTTTCAAGATAAATGCAACATTTGAACTGACCAAATAAATTGAAAATCTGATCTTTGATACTAAAAAACATTTGACTTTCAGGAGATGATGGTTTATGGTTAGTTTTCACGTGACCCAGTATATGTCTGATGGTCATACATGTTGATTCAACTCCACGAATATATGATGTAGCTTTTCCAGAAATAAATAACATGAGATTTTGACTTCTTCCTCCTTGTCTTATACTTCTTAAAATCTCTATGTAAGATTCACATGATTTAATATCAATTATCTTGCTCAAACCAAGCTGTCAATAAAATCTTTGATAAGGAATTTATTCACAGTATATTATCGTGCCTTCCATAATCTCCAAGTTTCGCAAATCTTTTGAGAAAGTAATGTATATATATTTTTCTGTGACATTATATCTCTTCACAACCATAGTATTAATAATTTTTCTGTCAGTTAAGTTTATTTCATTGCAACCCAAATATTAAAGTAATCTTAATTTCTTTCTTTCTTTATTTTCCTGAATCCATATCTAGAACATTGTTATCAATATTTTATCCAAAAGAAAAGTATTTATTTGACAAATTTTTACGTGTGTTTGAATTAAATTTAACAAATGACTAGGCATACACACAACAAGTTGAAATAATACATTTATATACATTTAAAACATGAGCATACAGTTTCGAAATGCCAAACTTGCATTTCTTTTTCAATGCTGACAATTAACTGTGGAACCGTCCTTTTTAAATCGTCTCCCACCAATTAGAGTAGAGAAAGCATCACGGGCAAAGAACCCCGTAGGTCCAGCATCAATCAGGGATGTTGTAGTCCTTAACCAATCAGTGTGTTGAAAGTAGCGCCTTCTAGCGTCGATCGATGGCGATCGGTTGTAAACAAAAGCGCATGGTTTGAAGTTGTAAACACAGGAAGGAAGGTAGACAAATGTCCGAAGTTGAAAGTTCAATATTCTACAGAATGAATTCACAATTACTATTATACATAAAGTGACTGTCCAATGTTGAGTTTGGCACTGATCTGGCATGGGAAGTAATCGGTGTAACTGCGTCATTTCACTGCGTTTGGCATTTCGAAACTGTATGCTCATGTTTTAAATTTATATAAATGTATTATTTCAACTTGTTGTGCCTAGTCATTTGTTAAATTTAATTCAAACACACGTAAAAATTTGTCATGTAATTTAGAGGCTGTTTTTTCTTAACTCTTTTTTATTTGAGTTTAATTGTAGGACCTCCGGTTGCCGTCCCACCAGTGAAATGACGCAGTTACACCGATTACTTCCCATGCCAGATCAGTGCCAAACTCAACATTGGACAGTCACTTTATGTATAATAGTAATTGTGAATTCATTCTGTAGAATATTGAACTTTCAACTTCGGACATTTGTCTACCTTCCTTCCTGTGTTTACAACTTCAAACCATGCGCAGTTAATTGTCAGCATTGAAAAAGAAATGCAAGTTTGGCATTTCGAAACTGTATGCTCATGTTTTAAATGTATATAAATGTATTATTTCAACTTGTTGTGTGTATGCCTAGTCATTTGTTAAAAGTATTTATTATTATTAAAATATAGAACTGCTATATTTATTTCGTGTTTGTTATTACTTTTAATTTTAAAAAAAACCTGAATCTAACTCAAAAATACATTAATCAAAAAATAGATAGGTTTAAAATTTTATTTAAAAACTAAGAGCGAATTGGTTTTTTTTATTTTTTTCAGACGAAAACCTGGGTAATCATGAACTCATCTTGAATATATCAATTTTAAGTTTAAATATTCAATGAAGTAAACAGGCTAATATATCAGTTGGCACAAAAACTAAATATCAGTAAAATCAAATAGAAAAGGAAGCAGCAAACAGCAAATATTATTTGATTTTTATTAATTTGTTTATTTCTAAACTTCAGACACTTTTGACTTATTTTTTCATCCAGAAATAGTGTGGATTTTCTTGAAAAAATTATGATGTTTTTAAGATAGTCAAAAATTGATAAATTAAGTTGGGGGGAAAAAAAGCTAATCCACCAGCTCTACCATAGTGGTCTGCTGCAGTTCCCAATATGACTAGCAAAAAGTGTAGAATTTTATATGATGCTTTTTAATATAGAAAAATTCTGTTGTATAACATATTCTTTCTTGTAATTTTACAGCATCGAATCTAAGATGAAGGCCAATGTGTACATGTGCATTAACATTTCCAGCAAAGGGACGAGGGATTTTGTTTATGGTGCAGAGAATGCAAAGTTGAGCAACATTTATTTGCTTGAAATTTATGTGGTCAACATAAAAAAAAAAAAAAAATAATTAAAAAATTATAGTAAAAGTGTTTAAATACCGGTAAATATAAGAATAGTAAATAATAAAAATTGCAATGCAAATTTAAAAATAATAAAAAAATGTGTGGCTTCCAAAATATAAATTTCCTTTTCCTTTATTACACATTAAGGAAAAGGAAGTTCTTCATGAAGTGTTCCACTTATCAATGCTTGTCAGAAAACAAAACATAAAAATTAACGAGAATGTTTTAAACTTAATAATTTCAAGCTTTAAAAACATATTTCCTTGGTTAATAAAATAACAAAATAAATAATTTACTTACATTATCTGAAAAATACTGCTCAATGATTGCTATAGCTGATTCACGAATGTTCTCATTTTCATGATTCTGTAGAACTTCAATTTTATCCAAACCTTTAAAAATAAAAAGCAATGGTTTATTAACAATTCTAAGTGCTAATTTTATACTCAAAATATTCCATTACAAAACAACTTATGAAAACATTGAAATTTTATTCTTTAAGGACAATTATTCCTTTTATTCTTTTACAAAATCAAACTCAGTAATCAAAGAAAGATTCTAAATTTTGATTTAATTTTATTCCAAAAGATAAATAAATGGAGGCTCTACTTTTACTTCTGATGTAATGGAAAATAATTAAGCTCTGCAGAGCTGAATTATTGTTGATTTAAATTTTTGGAAAAGATTAAAAAAGTAAATTCAATTTTAAATTTTCTTTATAACATTTTTAAATTTCAAAATCTAGTCACTTCTATATTTAAAAAGAAAATAAAGAATGAATGATTACCTCCGCATTCCTCAATCATGCTGCAAATACCTTCATCTTGATTCTCTGCCATTACCAAAATGTTATATATTCCGGTAAGTACAACCTGAATAAGGTTAACATCTTCACGAGTTAGCAGCTCACACAAAGGTGGAATCACTCCCTCTTGTACAAGGTAGGCAACCTGTCTCTTGTTACCATTGAAGGTTAAATTGCTGATAGCCCAAGCTGCCTCCTTTTGTGTTTCAAAATCACTCTATGGAAAGAAGAAAAATAAAAACAACTTCAGATTCAGTGACACAGGCATCTATTTACATGTTGATCTAGATTTGTTAAACAGTATTGATAAAAGCCTTAAAAATTCAATTTTTGGCATCAAACGTAATGGCTTTACCATTTACTGTTGACAAATGTTATGGATTTACATTAAGCAAACAATAAAGTCAGAAATTTTGATGAAACCAAAATGCGTTTGATGTCATTAGTTTCGTGAATTCTGATAATGATGTTTTCAAATTACATATGGTTTAACTAATTGGAAAGTTAGGTGTAGAATGACAATGCTATTTACAGAAAGTTACAATATTTGCGTTCATTAATGTCACCGAGAATGAGCAAATGAACCAAACAAAGCAACAATGATTTTTTATAAAAGCAACATATGATAAATGTTAAATGACCTGAAAGTCGCCAAGCAGTTCAAAAAATAACAAATAGGCAGAGATAGTTGTAAAGTTTTAATATTCTTAATGTAGGGGACTAAAGGAGACGTTTATAGCACCCCTTTCCACTTAACCTGAAAAGATTTATTTTATCTGTTCAGATAATCTATTTGTACTTCAAGAAACACATCTAGCATGTCACGGTATCTAGCTTCGTACAAACTATGGAAAACAGAGATTTTCCAAAGAAACCAGTTTACACCAATTACACAAAAAACTCCCATCAAATGACAAAACAGAAAGAGCAGTTTTTTGAGTTCGAGAATTTCTCAAAAAACTATCCCTGACTGAAGGTCAGGTATTTCAAAGGCTGAAGTATTAAAAAAAAACAATGCGTGTTTCAATCATCTTTTGTGTTATAAAATTTTAAATTCCATAATAGATTTGTTGCAACAAATCATGAAACAATCCTGAAATATGATACTTTGATGATTGAAATTCATTAAAGTGTCAGAAAAAATAATTCTTTCCCCTATTTTTGTAAAATTTCACCTTCACTTGAAACTCTTTTCAAAAGTTAAAAAAGTACATTCCAATACTTACTATCAGTTTATGGGAAATCATAGTATTTACCAGCAATGAATGGTAAACTGTCAAAACAAGGCGCTCATAGCAGAAATTTCAAACTAAATCCTAGATTCAATACATAAATCTTTAAGTTTTATCAAATTTTAGGCTTTCATGGAGACACCTGCACATAAATACAAAAAGGGTTAGAACAGTACTTTTTTTTTAATAAAGGACAAAAGTGAAACTCTTGTGATCAATTCAGAAAATCTTCAGATTTTGGTATTCAAGGAAATCCAGCAAAATGCTCACAAAAAGAAAAAAAATTCTCAAGAGTCACTTGGTTTATTAATCATATATTACTTTTCCTCTCGTATGCCTTTTGAGTTTCTGCTTGCTGAAGAGAATCTAATAAGCTTTAAGCAGCTGTCCAAGAATCTCAGATTGACTTAAAAAGCACCCCTTCATCATTTTTCCCTTCATCATTTTTATAATGAAATGTTTTCTTTTCCTTAACCCATTAGAGGTTTTTTTTTTTTTTATATATATATTGACCAGCTGTACCCGGCATGCGTTGCAATACCACTCAAAGAAAGAAGAGCCCGGTGTCTGTCGGTATGGGATACTAGGGTCCTTGTATCGCTTTCCACCACCGTAGTGTGGTGTCTCTGCCCCGCATAGGGGAGCGGATTTTTCAATTTTTGCATTATCTAGCAAAGACGTTAAGTTTGATAACCGGTGCCCTAAATGTAAGGGCCCGGCGTCGGTCGGGGATGGGGCACTTAGATAGCTGTATCGCCTCCCACCCACTCATGTGTATTGCCTCTGCCCCCCATAGGAGAGCGAATTTTTCACTTTTTGCAATGACTTGGGGGGCCCGGGACACTAAATATTAAAGCCCGTGTTCTATGCGATCTGATGAATGGTATAGGAACGCATACGGGATATATGAATTGCATTAGTATTCCTTGTCACCACCAGGTGATTATTTGGCTATTTCATGGATTTTATCCATTTTCAAACCGAGGGTTCTAAGATAGCTCAGGGTCCTAAAGAGTAATTCTGCAAAGTTTGGTTTAGATAGGTCAAAGTTCCTAGGAGTATATACAGAACAAACAAGCAAACAAACAAAGAAACATTCATTTTTTTTATATATAGATTATTATTTGCTTTTTTTTTGGTGGTCAAATGCCGTTTGTGCTGTACATTCAGCTGCCAAAGATTTGAATTCCACATTTCAATGTTGTTTTTCTTTTCTTTATTTTCTGAGGGGTCACTTGGTTTACTAATAAATATAAGTTTAATCATTTGGTGCCGCATCGTACAAGGAAGAAGAAAGACTTAAGGACATTCACAGCCCTCAAAGTAGGGTGTTTCACAGACACTTCAGTTTTGTGATTAATTGTTCGTAGGGAGTATGAGAGTTTGACTCAGCTGAAATTGAAATACGTTTGTGGATGCCAGCTGTTAAAAGTAATTAATGATATAAGACTTTGTTGCAAAAGGTTATTGTTAGTATTGTTACGTGTAACCTAGGTTGCCATGCATATGAAAATGATTGTTTTAGAAACAACAAAAGAATTTTAAGTGCTTTTTTTTATCTTATTTTATAGGGCGTTCGTGTAAGTTTCGTCATGTATGTGTGTGTTATCTAATAAAATACAAAAGTGATCCAGTATAGTAAGTTTCAGGTTCTCTATCCAACACTAAATATCGGACTATTCTTCAACGCATATAATATTGGAACCTGCCAGAGAGGTAAATCTATTAAGTCTTAAATCACTTCTTTGCAAGAATTAACATTCTCACTTAAGATTCACACTGCTATAAATGAATTTTTTGAAAGCTGATTTATCACTGAAGTGAACAAAGGCTGTCAACGAAGCCTCAAACTCTTGTTTGAAAATTACTCTTAAACTGCAAATTTTATGATAGAATAGAAAAGTTTACTGCTGAAAAGATCTCCTGAAATCATCAGCTTAGTAAAAAGAATAAGTTACAGTTGCTGAAGTTGAAAAATATTGTCCAATGAATAATTATGACCTTGGTGACGTATCTCATATAATACTGTCAAATAAACAATTTTTCAATTATCTGAAACAATTAATTCAAATGATGATTATATCAATAATAATAATAATAAGCCCCCATGGACCCTACCTCCTCGCGATGGGGGCGGGAACTACACTAGCTGTAGAATAGGCTACTGGGTCCAACCATCTATGATGAGAACTCGTTCTAATATAGATCATGCTGCATCGGGTGTGGCGCAGGTTAAAGTCACCCGCTTTCGGGGGTTAGGCAGAGGTCTTCGATCGAAAAACATATTACAATCTCCCGCAGGGGGTGGTGGAGAAAGTGGCACCCCATCCTGTAGTATGGCTAAAGCAATACCCGGGCAACATCATCATGCCCGAACAGTCGGAAGTGTTTCGTCTGTGTCAGAGCAGGCGATCACCAAGACTGGGAAACCGCTCCAGCTCATCCAATGATCATCGCAGATGAATCAGGATCTTATGCACTAATACCTCAAGCGTCAGATGTCAAGTTTTGTTTCAAATAACACTCAACTTACGAATTAATGTATGTGAATGAATGAATGTAAATGTAGAATGTACTTCTACACCGTTACACAGTTAGGGACTCAACTCACAGGATACAGACTCACTACACGCAATCGCCACACCTTATCCTTCGTTAGGGTCTAGCGAACAGCGGGTTGTGGATCAGCAACGTTCCATAGTAGTAATCAATCTTATTCTAAAATGAATACTTGCAAAAATTAGGGAAGAAGTCACTGAATACAACCACAGGACACCCCACCCCACCCGAAGACACTACCTTTATGATAAACACGGAAGCAATCTCTACCCATCAGTACACATGCCCCAACAAGACAACTAACGACATATTACAAGCAGCACATGATAATTTTTACACCGCACTAAAGCTGGCCAAACACGTCTCAATTTTCTTCAGTATTGACGGTCGATATTGATTAAAATTGATATTGACAGTTGATATCACGCGCGAACACAGTTTTTTCTAATGGAGTATTGACCTGATTATTGATGCTTTACGGCGCTTCGTCCTTCACTAGGGAGAGCTAAAGAGAGCGTCTTTGCATACAGTTTATTTGCCTTATAAACACACCACGAGCAGAGCAGAGCTGCACTGGTGACAATATTCCCAGCGATTATACGACATCGGTTTTATACAAGTTATTTGCGAATAAAATGGGAGCTAACCAGTGTGCTTACTTGCGTTTAAGCCTAACTTGTTAGGAACGTAAAGAATCGCTCTAGTATAAACGCCTTATCTTTGTATAAATCAATGAGGAGTCTTTCATGATCAATTGACCAAATGTTGTTGTTTGGATTATATTTTTTTGGCCGACCCAATTTGCTGATTTCGCCTTCTTTCTCCAAAAAGATGCTCGGAGTGCGTTTGCTATCTTCAAAGAGGCGCCTTGCTTGTACGTCACCCTTGGCACGTGATTTCATCCGTTCATGTGATTCGCTCGCGCACCATCAATACTTCTTGACAACTGAAGTTGATCATTTATTTGTATCAACATCAATTTTCTTGAAATGGTCAATATTGGTCAATATTGATCATTTTTATTGATGGAAACGGTTGATATCAATAAAATTGACCATCAATACTGAAGAAAATTGACACGTGTTCGGCCAGCATTACACAATACACAGGCACAGACCACACATTCAGGCCACCACTACCCAAATAACACACATCAAAAAAACTCTCCACAATCATATACCATCTCAACACACATACTATCCCACAACACCTTGACAATATCCAAACGTTACAAGACATACACACAACACTCTACTGCGCCGCACAGGGCAAAAGGGCTGTCGCAGGATTTCCCAGGGTTGTAAGGAGCAACTGCTTGTTGAAGTATAGGAACTTATATATCACATACATCGACTACAAGAAGGCATATGATTCAGTCCCTCATTCCAGGCTCCTACACGCTCTTCATATCTACAAAATACACCCCAAGATCACGGCATTCTTTGATGCCACGATGAAGAGTTGGAACACAACATTACACCTACGCATCTCCAAAACTTCCATCTCTACAGATCCCATTCTCATAAGGAGAGGTATTTTCCAGGGAGACTCCTTGAGTCCTCTTTGATTCTGCCTCGCCTTGAATCCACTGAGCCATATACTAGATAACACAAAACACGGTTATAGGCTTACCTCAGGCACTGTGACACCATATAAAATCACACACTTACTCTACATGGATGATACTAAACTCTACGCCACAAATAATGCACAACTTAATAATTTGCTACAAGTCACCACAAAGTTCACCAAAGACATTGGGATGGTATTTGAAATCGACAAATGCCGCAAGCTACATATAACACGCGGGAAGACTACGAATTTGGAGGGTTTTGAACAGGACCATGGGTTCGCCATCCAATCCATAGAACAGGAGAGACCTACAAGTACCTGTGATTCCAGCAAGCGTGCGTCATTGACAACGCAAACATCAAAAATGCACTCAGAACACATACCGTGCTCGCGTTCAAAACGCCAGAAATAAAATTAAAGCCATCAACACTTTTGCCTTCCCCACACTAACATATTCGTTCGGCATAATTCCATGGACAAACACCGAAGAACGACAACGTACAACACGCACTACATTCACGAAACACAACCTGCACCACCCCAAGTCCGTTAGGGAAAGGATGACTTTTCCCCGCAAGGAGGGAGGCCGAGGACTCATCAACCTCATCACATTACACACAAAACAAGTACACACACTTAGGGAACACTTCCAGCAAACAGCATAACACTACTCACTACACTCAACCATTGTCAAGGCTGATCCACACCTCACACCCCTGGAGCTCGAAAACCCTTCTTCGACACTCACCCACTCCTAACACCCACACTCAGCAGCTGCCTGAAACATTGGCACGTAAGGAACTCCGTGGCAGACATCTTCACGAACTGAGCTAGCCTCACGTCGACATGGCAGCATCGAACAGATGGCTGACGAGTACTGAGCTGTTTGGGGAGACCGAAGGGTTCATGATCGCGATACAGGACCAAGTCATCCCCACACGCAACTATAAGAAACATAAAATATATGACGCAAACACACATGACGACAGATGCAGGAAATGCAACACTACGCATGAGACGATCGACCACATAATATCAGGCTGTCCCCTTCTCTCCCAAAAAGAATACCTCCAACGACACATTAAGATAGCGTCGATCGTTCATCAACAGCTAGCACACAAACACTTACTTATTAAGAACACGGTCCCGTACTGCAAGTACATGCCACAAAGCGTTTTAGAGTCACCCTCGGATAAGCTGTACTGGGATCGCCCCATTCACACAGACAAAATTATACATCACAACAGACCTGACATCACACTTGTTGATAAGGTCAACAAACAGACCTATCTCACTGATATTGTAGTGCCTATCAGCAAGAACATGCAGAAAACTCACGCAGACAAGATCAATAAATACACATCCCTAATCATTACTGCAACGTCTTTATACTTGGCAATATGTGCTTTGGTCCTTGACCCCGCCATGTTGTGTTAGCTGGTGAAACCCATGGTCTGAAACTTTTACATAATAATAATAATAATAATAATAATAATAATAATAATAATAATAATAATAATAATAATAAAAATAAAGTAAATACACAGACCTAGCACACGAGCTCCAGAAGCAATGGAGGCAGGACCGAGTACGTGTTGTACCCATCATCCTGTCCGCTACTGGTCTGGTGCCTCACACATTGCATCACAGCCTCAGCACACTAGGACTTCATAAAAACACTTATGCACAACTCCAGAAGGCTGTAGTACTCAACACAACACGCATAGTTCGGAAATTTATGGACACAAGCACACATCCCTAACTATTCTTCCAAATTTTTTTTTTTTTTTAATACACTTGGCAATATGTGCTTTGGTCCTTGACCCGCCATATTGTCTTAGCTGGGGAATCCCATGGTTTGAAACTTTTTAGATATATTAATAATAATAATTACCTTACTAAGATGGTGTATAATAAGAGGAATAAGACCAGCATCAATAACAGCTTGAACTTGTTGCTGATTGCCGGCAGTGATTTTGCTCAAAAACCTAACTGCATTCTGTACAAGAAAAATGAAAAATATAATTTCAGTAAATTCAATTGTAATTTTTTTAGAAATGCTAAGCCAAAATACTAAATTCAAAGTATTCAAATGTATCAAAGCAGACTTTTATAATTTATTAACTGTTGGTTAAGGACTACAAAAAAAGATCTTGCCTTATTAATTTTGTTCTCCTGATGTGTGAGAAGAGCTGGGAAATGCGCTAAAGCATCACAATTTAGCACCATTTGGATTTGTTCATTAGTACGAGTTACAATTTTGCCTACTGCACGAAGAGCTGCCGTCTGAAAAATGTTAATGAGGAACAAATTAGTTTTTTTTTTTTAAATATTCAATCTATGAGTTGTTCTCAGCCTAATTTAAGTATCTTGTCTTAGAAGCAGAACTGTTTGAGATTAATCTGTGTAACTGGCTTGTAACAATATCAGAGCAACTCGGCTACATAATTAATGTTAATTAGTATATAATAACAATACATTAAAATATTCACAAAACGTTTGACTTGGAAATATTTTAGAAATTTAAAAAGCAAAGTCAAGCCTTTGAAGCAACTACCAAAGAAGAATCCAGGTCTATCCTCTCTCAAGACTTCAGTCAGAGGAAACATCAAAATTAAAGAATATTGTAATTATTTAAAGAAATACATAATAAGTAATAAATTATTTCTGGTATTAATCACATCAGGATCAAAAAAGATTCTTCAATATGGCTTCAATATGACTTCAAAAAAAATTCTATAGAATGCCATTAATATATAGTAAATATAATTCTTATTCTTAAAGAGTATTTAATTCCCAAACTCACAACCATTCTATGTAATTTTATTTCTAACGTTCTTCGTGAATTACTGAGTGTTACAACAGGATGCTTTATTTCATTTCGTTTCAGGCTACAGAACTGGAGAGAGATTAATATACACTGACTTCTCAATTGAAAGAGGACACCTGTGGTATGGAACAAACATTATACAGCGTGTCTAATAGCGCGTACTGTGGCCTTTTGTCCTAAGCACAGCCGTGGCATGCTTTCCATCAGTTTCTGATAGCATGCAATCGGTATTTTTGCCCACTCCTCCTTTAAAACCTGCAGAACTTGGATGTGTATTTCTGGTCGCATCGGATGCGCACGGCGCTCCAATTCATCCCACAGATATTCAATAGGGATGAGGTCCGGACTCTCGATGGGATACTGAAGTTCCTAAACATTATTCTCCTGAAACCAGGCGCTGACAACACGGCCTTGTGGCACAGCTCATTGTCGTGCTGGAACACAAATTGCTTATCACCGAACAGCGACGACAACGTAGAAAGCATGGAATTGTCTAGAACGTCCAGATACTGTGTGGATGCGATGTATTCCTCGATCACAACCAACTGACCACGTCCAAACAAGTAGAAACACGACCACACAATCACACTATCACCTCCAAACTTCAATGTTGGGATGTCACAGTCAGGTGTGCACTTTCAATTGAGCATTCAGTATAGTACAACTTGAAATACCATGCATACCTGTAAGCAAATTTGAATCAAATAGAAACTTTCACTTAAAAAACAAAAATTAATTCACATCATAGCTTCAGTTAATCATGTAATGGCAGCTATATGGAAAGGATTATCCTATTAAAAACACTAAATGTATAACCTAATATGTTGCACATCATCATTAGGGATGATTCTATTAAAAAAAAGTATTTTATAAATACTTCTATAATAAGCATATTCAAAATAAATAAATTCGTAAATAAACAAAATTAAATAATAAAAACCTGGACTTTAACTTCTTCGTGACTAAGTAATGAAACAAGTTTTTCAACAATTCCAATGTCTATCATCACCTATATATTAAAGAAAAAGTAATTAACAAAAAAAAAAAAGAAATTATCTCAAATAATTGGTTCATCAAAAAACTGAAATGGGCAATTACAGCCTAATTATGGATTACTAATAAATGTTACAAAACCATCAATATAATTTAACATTATGCTCATTAAAGATCTCCTAAAAGCAGTTAATATTATTCTAATTATTTCTATAATAAACTTAGTTCAATGATGTAAATATTTAAGGTTGTTTAATATAAGTAAATATATAACCAGTAATTCTCTATAAATCTTTACCTGTATCTGTTCATTTCCTCCATCTGTCAAGTGTGAGAGGGCCAAGACTGTGTCTACTAAAATCTAAAACAATTAAAAACACAACATTAGTTTTTAAAAATAGTTTCTTTTATTGAAAGTGTTAATCATTAATATGTACTGAACAAGAATTTGGAATGACAAGAAGATTAAACAATTATCATACGATATAATATAGCTTTATTATTTACTCACATTTTTATGTTTTTGAATTTACAATTATTTCACTTCTATTTTATAATGGAATTTATTGTTTCTATTCAAATTTATCAAGAGCTTGATAAGAAAAATGATAAGAACCACCTTAAATTTTGCAAGAAATATTTGTATGTATTTTGAACTACGTGCATGTTCCCAATATTAATTTCTAACCCAATGCATTTTCCAAGACAGAAAATGGAAAAACACCCATAATTTTCTCTGCATTGATGAATAGAAACTGACAAAAATAACAATGATAATTTTCAACGTGAAGCAGAATGTGAACGAACGTCATCACTGTTAAGATACTGTAGTATCCACGGCCTGTCATAGAACAGCAGAGATTTCTCTCTTCTATTTTTATTCATTTCTGCAATAGGAATTTGTAATGCAGACAAAATTGGTCAAGTTCAAGATTGAAAAGATTTGCCGTGGAAGCATAAAACAGTCCCAATAGAGTTAAATGAATATATTAATTGAAAACGTCAAAAACAAAGAGGAATTGATACAATAGACATCACTCTTTCTAGCAAACTAATAAGATCCAAGCTTCAATACATAATAATAAGAATGTGTTTCTAAAGGAAATAGAACTCAACAGCAATTGAGTCACTGTGATTATGCATCTCTAATTAAATATCTAGTCAACCTGGAGATAAATGGTTCACATCTTAGGTAATTATGCAGGAATCTACCAGAAATGATCACTCAGAAGGCATCAAGAACTAATTTCTTGGAATATTTATGGGAAAGTTACATTGGAAATTAAACATGAATTTTAAGAAACCAAATGTTTGTGTTTTTTGGATTTACATTGAATGCTTTACTTAATCAACTAAATATTACAAAATCTGAGCTCATCAAAAATAGAAATTCTTACGTCAATATCTGTATGTTGTATCAGCATATAGAGAGCTGGTAAAATTTCCTTAATAGTATCTATTGGTGGTGGAGAATCTTTATTTCGACATAAATTTAAAATAACCCAAGTCACAATACGTAGGAAAGAAATTGGGATTTCAGGGTTAATAAAAGACAATAATGGTTGAACAACACCCAAACCCATCACATACTCTCTCAATTGAGGACCATCACCTAAAATAAAAAAAAACAAAAAAAAATTAGTAGAGCTTTTAATCAAATATATGACCTAAATAATTTAAATTTTATACAAATTTTAATTTACATCATCAAAAGAGTATCTAAGTTGTTGTAATTTTGAAAAATATTGACCTACCTATAATATTTCCTAAAGCCCATACGGCTTGCTCACAAACATTCTGATGTGGAGAACGAAGCAATTGTAAAAATAACGGTACAGCTCCTAATAACATTGAAGGGAAAGTCAGTTAATATTAATTTCAAGTACAATGCCCTAAATTAAAAAAAAATTCAAATTTAATCAGAAATTTTATGATGATGATTACTATTGTAATTACTGATATTCTTTGATAAAATTCCTCTGGATATCTTTAACCAATTTAACTTAAGGTTTTGAAAAATATTACTCCTCAAAATGAAATATACTTCAATAGGAATTAATAAAATGCAAAACACTTTCCTTATGAAAGATGCAATATGAAAATAGAGGAAAAATGCATATTTTTATTCACCATAAAAATTAATTATTAAGTTCACTATGAAAAATGTGGATATTTTTGTAAGTTTGTATAAAATTATAATAGTGCTTTACACTTTACAAGTTATGCAACCAAATGAGTGAACAACTGAGACTGTTACTGGAAGACGGATAGTACTTTTAAATGTAATTACTCGGAGATACAATAATGTGACAAAGATTATACGCAATCTTTTCTATAGCCATGGATTGTTTTTTTAGAAGCCCCAAGATTACTGCTTGCATGTAAAACCGCTATGGTTCTGCTCTTGCTTTTATCCTGCCTGGATGTCGAACTCTGTAGTGGCCAAACGGTTAAGATATATTAGAATGAAACTTTCACCATTGTGTTCAGCATCAAAGAGTAAGTGACCACGTAAAAAAAAAAGCAGACCTGTTTGACCACTTCCTGACAGGATAGGGGACCGTTCTTGCTTTAGACTGGATGTCACACAACCACATGAGTGAACAACTGAGACTGTTACTGGAAGATGGATAGTACTTTTAAATATAGATTATTCAGATACAATAATGTGACAAGCATTTTACGCAATCGCTTCCGAAGCCATGGATTGTTTTTCAAACGGCCCCAAGACTACAGCTTGCCTGTAAAACCGCTTGGGTGCCGCTCTTGCTTTTATCCACTCTGGAGCGACCAATCGTTCAAGATATATTAGAATGAAACTTTCACCATTGTTTTCAGCATCAAAAAGTAGGTGACTACGTTAAAAAAAAGCAGACCTGTAGAACCACTTCCTGGCCGATAAGGGACCGTTCTTGATCTTATCTATAGTGAATGCCAATCTCTGTAGTCGCGAAACGGTTACCGAACTAGAAAGAAACCTTTACCATTCTGTTCAACATCAAAAAGCACTTAGTCAAATATCCTACTTAGTAGTCATAACTTAAATGACTAATTTATAGAATAAAACTAGGTCATATACGCCAATTCCTGATATAAACTAAAATTTTCCGACGCGCGAACAGGCAAAATACAGCTGTCCATACGCTGTCCCTGTGCTTTGTAAATGGTCATTCCAAATGCGAGTTGCACCGGAAACTGCAAACATTGAAACCAGAAGTACACTTATTTGTTGAAACGCCTCGCGCACCAGATATTGTAAAATGGTTCTACTAATTCAGAAACCTTCGCGGGCGTGCGCACAACAACTCACCAAAGTTTCATCGCAATCCGATGAATGGTATAGGAACGGCTACGGGACAAACAAACAAAGAAACATTCAGTACTATATATTAAGATTATCAAGTAGTTGAAAAGTGGATACCTATAATCTTGTAGAAGAACTACAAGAATTATAAACTAAAAAAATAAATACTCTGATCATAAAAAGGCATAACCTTAGCATAAACTGAGACAATCATATGCCATCAGAAATGATCAACATATACAGTAAAACCTCGTTAAGTCGTCACTCAAGAGACCGAACATTTTTGACGACTTAAGCGGAGTGGGCATTTTTGAAAAAAAAAATACTGAAATACAATATTTTTATGAATTGCTGTAGGATTCGGTGAGAAGAAAACAAGATTTTCAGAAATCAATACATGCAAATGAATGAGTGGAAAATAAAAAAAAAAACAAAAAAAAACCAAAGCACATTTTATACTTACCACATTTAATTTTCTTTAGCTGGCATTAAAAATAATTCAACAGCGTTGATTGATGAAGGTGCTGATTACTGGTAACAATTCGAAACACTTTGTAATGAAATGGAACTTCAACTTTTGTGCACATGGTTAATCGTATCTAAAACCGAAACTTCTAGCTTTTCGTTCCAATCCAAGGCTTTTATCATGTCCTTTACAAGCATTTTTTTGTACTTTCGTTTAAAGTCAAGAATTAGTCCTTGATCTAAAGGCTGAAGAAGTGCAGTTACATTTGGAGGAAGAAAAACAATTTCGATCGCTTTTTAATTTTCGGGGCTTACTCGCTATGAAATAAAATCACACTCAGTAGCGGTCAAGAAAAACGTTTACTCTTGACAAGAGTCGCAGCGAGAAGTGAGTATTTTCCCAAGTGAATTTCGCCCGTGAAAATTCCCCGTAAAGGCTAGGCTTTCTTAGAGTGAAGGGGCGGGGCAAAATTGAGAATAAAGATGCTTTTCGCCATTTTTGAGGGTGACGAGTTATTCGGAGTAGAATTAAATTTGGTGACGAGTAAAAGAGGGTTATTTCACATTATTGTCTATGAGACCTTGTCGGGACCAAAGGAAAATGACGACCTAAGTGGAGTGACGACTTATCCGGGTGACGACTTAACGAGGTTTTACTGTAGTATCATAGCAGTGAGAAGAACGAAAAATTAGAAGGAATCAAACAAATATTGTAGAATTGTTGCTTTGTATATTAGCAATATTTGTAATAGAACTTCATCATTAGCCTCAAAATACTACTTGGATTGGATAGAGGGGTTTTAACCTAGACAAGTAATTAGGTTACTTCTCTTATGTGGATGGTGTAGCTAAAATGTAACATATAAGTGCTCTGCTTTTTTTTAGATCAGGTCTTTTGATTTTTGAAGGAATGGAATGAAGAAAATATTTTGCAACTAATTGCACTGTATAGATAGAAGGTAGTGCTGTGAATTGTGATATGTTTGTTTGGTTTTGTGAAATCGAATGAGATGATCAAAATAAACAAGAAAACAGGGGTACAAGATGAATGTCAAAATTTTCTCTTAAGGAGCATTTAGAAAAGAAAAGATGATATTGGGGGGGAGTAAAGCTTATTTATTTTATTTTTACTTAAATAACGTACAGTAAAGCCAAACATTGTATTAAAAAAACTCAAAACAGTGATCATATTTTTTTTAAAACGAACAAATTATTTGCAATATGTTCAAATATTAATTACTAAAGAAATGGTTTGCTTAATAATCAGAATAAATAAAAAGTTCACTATCTTTTTCACTGTTGACATATTTATGATTACTGTTGTTGTTGTATGTATACTGAGTTGGCTAAACCTTTTTTTTTTGATTCTGCAAACAGCAAGTCATTTCTGTGATTAATGTTTTTTCTGGGTAACTAAAAGATAAAAGTTGATTGGTAATGAATTCAAAATAAGTAAAATGAGAATACAGTTAAAACATCAAAAGTAGCATTCTGTGAATTAATATACTTTCCTTGTTAGATGTAAACTTTTAACACATACCTGCACCAACCACAGCTTGAGTCTGCGTAGAAGTACCTGAAGCTATGTTAGTTAATGCCCATGCTGCTTCATACTGTAATGATGGACTGAAAAGAAAATAAATAAACTTGATTAGCAAAAAAAAAAAAAGAATTTTCTTCTTTTTTATCCTTTTTTTTACTATTATGACTTGTTCTATGTCAAGGATTAAAACAAATTTTGGAAAAGTAAGTAGTTTCTAGCAATAAAACAAAATTCCATTTCTTTTGTGAAAAATGCTAATCTAGTGTGGCAATTATTTTACACTTGTTTCGCCTTGAATATATATAAATCTGAAAATGATGCAATCTGATCTTTCAATCTACAGCCAACATGCCATAATAGAAGCTGCTTCATCAAAATAAACTAAGAAACAATTCAAATTAGGAGAGATTGACTGAAAATTAAGTTGTATAAAGAAAGTAAGAGAACATCAATACAACGAAGTTTGTTTTATTATTATAAATTACTGTCACATTTTTAAAAACAGTTACACATATTGTGAAACAAACCAAAGTAACAGTCCCAATAAACAGGTTACCATTTACTGATGCAAGGAACCAAAGACAAGTGGTTAGAAGTCAAAAAGATAAAAACTCGTTTATTTGAAACAATTTAGAGGATATTTTAAAAATGCACAAAAACATTTTTCCGTCGCTATGATCAATATTCAATAACCTACGCAAGCGATTTTGTAACTGTAACTAGTAATAATATTATTCAGTACAGTGAACTATATTTTTTTAAGATTTTACCCCAAATGTCACGTCTGTTATTCAGTCAATGAAACAAGGCTGAATTGAGGCTTCAAACCGTAGGTAACAGAACGTCACTGTTAAGCAAATTGTTGAGGAAAATGAGGAAAGTGACAAAAATAGACATGGCAATTTTAAAGGAAATTAACATCAATAATGTGATTTACATGTCAATAACTGCTTGGGAAGAGATGACACCGAAAACTTTAAAGAACACCTGAGAAATCCTACGGACAAAAACATATCAGTGGCAAATGATGGCAATGCCAACGAGAATGTAGAATCAACAATGAAGAAACAGTTGAAAATTCATAATTTGTAGAAATACTCAAAGATATTGAAGATCCGCACAGTTACAAGATGACGTATCCGAGTGAATGAATTCGGAAAAACACGATCCTAGATATCATCTGTAAACCGATGACGAAATTGTTGCACAATGTTCGCAACCACCCGGTGAAGACAAAAGCTCTGATGATGACGAGGAAGAGAAAACGGGAATCAACCATCAGTGTTTAAAGAGCTAATGTTGTATTTGGAGAGAGAAGACGAAACTTCCCCTGCAGAACTTCTAACAATGGAACGACTTCGAAATCAGGTAGCAACACGGGCTTCAAAGCTCAGGCAAAAAAAAAAAAAAAAACCTGCAACAACCAAAAGAACTGTCCCACTACTGTAGAACCTATAATTTATAGTGCATTGCTGATATTATAGTTTACTGTTTATTGGATCATATTAACTGGAATACTTTAATGTACAGTACCGGTACATATTTAATACAATGTATTTCAGAGAATCCGAAATTTCGTGTATCCGATACGGACACGGTCAGATCAAATTCGGATAAACAACGAAGGTCTACTTTATATATATATATATATAAAATACATACATATATATATATATATATATATATATATATATATATATATATATATATATAAAATAATTTATATAAATATCAATATTAAAAAATCAATTCTTCACTTTTTTTGTTTTTTCTGTCAATGAGACCTTTTTATTACCTTTCTGGCTTTAACTGCTATCTTTTAAATTGCAAAAAAAAAATAATAAAAATAATTTTTATGTAATTTTTGTGTGATGAGCCTATTGTTACATTAACTTAAACCATTATGACTAATAGAATGATACAACCGTAAGGAAATTATATTTTAGTCAGTTCCACAGATCTAACAAAAATATTTGTCAATTATTTTAAATTATACGTTGGTATCTCAATATATGGAATATTTTACCAAACAAAGAATGCTAACAGAAGTGAAGACCCAAGATAATCAACAAATCACCAAACAAATAAGGTGTCTGGAAAACAAAATTATTATTTTGCCCAAATCAAAAACTAATATTTAAGCCATTCAAAATTGTATTCCAACTCTCAGCATAGTGTTAAAGTAGAAAATTTTCAGATACTTTGTGATGATTAGGAAAACAGTTTGGGGACTGGTTGGAATATGGTCCATGACATCATCTTATATCTGTCTGTATCGTTTGCCATCCTCCTCAGCTCCACAAGGCCTCAAACTTCTAAACCCTTGCGCGTTTGTATAATTAAATTATTACGAGGTCTTCCTCTTCGTCTATCTTCACTTGGAACCTTACCCATCAAGACTCCTTGTATCGGATTATCAATATTTTAATAAGATATTTGTGTTCTTCATTCTCTTAGAAGCATTTATTGATGGAGTTGACAACTGATGGAAGTAAACTTTTCTTTTTCCACTAAATTTGGAAGTCTATCATGGAGATAGAGATAGCTGAATTGATAGGATTGAAAGGCTGAACAACAATAAAAATCTTTATTAACCCTTTGCGGTCCTAAGCAAAAATGTCCACAGCCAGGACAAGGTGGCTTGAGGTTGTTGTGGGCAGCAGAAATGACAAAACAACTTTTATAAAATTACTATAGAATTCAGATATATAAAAGTTAAATTACCATGAAAATATTAATGATTTTTGATTTATTGAATAATTTGTTGTAATACGATATCTTTTAAAGCATTCTCCTGGGCACATTGCTGGAAGAGATGGGCTGGTTTTACAATAATAATAGGTTTCTTTAATCATTTTTAAATAAAGACTTCATTTTTAAATATGTACTTAACAAATCATCATCTAAAACACTACACCTCTTTCGTTTATACCTGTTAGAAATACTTGACGAAGTAGCTGCCATTTTGGTTTCCCAGCAGGCCTTTCATCTAATTTTTTCAATATTTCAGCAGATGCTTAATAGATGGTGCTAAACGTTAACAAAAGACTGTAGAAATGGCATATAACCTTCACAGCAGTTTATTGTCGACTAACGACAACACTAACATGAAAATAAAACGAGATAATTAATGCTTTTAGACAGTGTCAAAAGCAAAACGGCCCCCGTAACATAATTTTACGGGAAGCGACACTTTTGACACCCCAACTTCCGGTCAGGGAGTAGTCCTAGAGGTCTGATTATTTGTACGTGGTCACCTACTTTTCGATGCTGAACACAATAGTGATGATTTAATTCTAATATATCTAACCGTTTGGCCACTACAGAGTGTGAAAGAGTGCGACATCCAGCAAGCACAATACCAATAGCGGTTTCCTATGATTTAAGAGGAAGCTGTAACTTTGGGGCCGCTAAAAAAAAAATCCCATTGTTCAAAATATATCGATATATGGTTAACAATAAAGTCAAGATGAAGACAGATACATTCATCTAATAAGCAACAATCTACTGAAGAGTATATCTGTACTGAAAAGATGTTTAAAGAATAAAGTTCCTTCTATTAGTAATATGAGAAACATTTAGTATAATGACTTTTTGAATCTTGTTAATGTTAATTCAGAAGTAATGAATTTTTAAACCAATCAGCAAATAATGCATATTTGAGCCCTTATGCTCCAGAATTATACTATATAACCTACACTACACAACTCCTAAGAAAAGAACTACTCATTTTGTGGGAAAGAGAAATTACTGAGTATATCTTGAAGATATCATAATGTAAAGGATATTGTATTAACCATTCGAAATACAGTAAAACCTTGAGATACGAACGCCCCAACATACGATTTTCTTGATACGTATAACGAAAATTTTCATATAATTTACGCCTCGAAATACAATGATATTTTTGAGATACGAATGGCTAGTACAGCTAGATGTTGTGGATCTGGTGCAGAAGCATGCAGAAGAACTCACGACAGAGGAGAAGTTACAAGAGATGACACACTCAGAGGTGATGCAGGAACTCAGCAATGAGGAGGAGGTCGAGAAGGAGGAGGTGCTATCTTCACGTGAAGTTCGTGATATCCTTGCGAACTGGCAAGAAGTGTCCGATTTTGTAGAAAAGACACACCCGGAGAAATTGTCTGCAGGGAGAGCCAGTGCATTGTTCAATGACACGTGCCTTGCGCATTTTATAAACATTCTGTAAAAGAAAAAGACCACGTCTTTAGTGGCGATACACCCACTGCAAGTGCGGCCAAAAGGGCCAGACGTGGGAGTGGCAGTGTTAGTGATTAGTCTTAGTGTGAAAAAAAAGTAAAAAAATAGTACATTTAGTAAAAAAATATAATACATTTATGTATTTACCTTATATTAAATCTATATTTGATTGGTAGGGTAAAGCGAGGAGAGATGACGCAGGTAGGAAAGTTGACGCGGTTTTCAGTTTACATTTCTAACACAGCGTGGTGATACTTAGGCAAAGTCGGATTGTACAGTGGTGTGGAGTGTACACGTTGTCAAATTCTTCTACATTTTTGTGAATATTTGTGGATTCTGCGAGGTAATTTCTATGTCTACTCACCTTGGCAAGTGTCTGAATTGTTTTATTATTTTCACACAGCATATTTATCGCAGCGATAAAGGATTTTCTGCTGTTCTAAATTGAAACTGGATTCTTGGCCGGATTGTATTCATAATGCTTTCGTATTCGGCCATGTTTGTTGGGGAAAATTAGGTGCGTTATCTCTCTCATCGTTTTAGGAGAGATGACTCCTCATAATGTGATTGTTCAAAACCAGGAACAATAATAACAATGAGACCTGAAAAGACCTGTCTTGCAAAAGATGGCTACAGGAAATTTTGTTCGCTGTATTCAAAACTATGTTTTCTTTATGTGGAAAATTGGGGAGAAAAAAAAAAAAAGAAATTTCATTAAGTTAATCAGAGGCAATACGAAATAATAATTGTCTCCTGTTAGCATTAAACTTTATTAATATAGTCTGATTAATTGATGTCAAATACACTTTCTATTCTTTTCAATTACTTGTCAAAAACGAGGAAAATACATTAATAATGTTTCAAAACTTTAATTTCTGGCTTTTATATTTACTATACTTTAATTTTTTAATAAGGCTTCTCTCCTACCCATAGCGCGTCATCTCACCTACCGTATGATGGCAAAATATAGTATTTTTATAAAATGTAATTTTTTATATGTTTAAATGATGCAATGGGTAAACTAGATTTTTTTTTTAGGAATTAATGTCTATAGAATGATTTGGCATAATTCATTCTCAAATGAATTCCAAAATTTTGGAAATATAAATTATTATCGAAATGCGCGTCATCTCTCCTCGCTTTCCCCTATTTAAAGCATGTTAATTATTTTTTTTGGGATAAATCCGTATCACTGGAACAAATTAATTCTATTTCCATTAATTTCTATAGGAAAAATTGATTTGATGTACGATTTTTTTTAAATACAACGATCGTCACGGAACGAATTAAATTCGTATGTCGTACCACTGTATCAGTATTAAGATAGAGGAGTTTGACATATGTGCTGGATTGGAAATGTGAAGATGAAGAAGATCAGCATACAAATATGAAAAAAATATTTATTAGTTGGATAGTACAAATGTATTTAAGCTTTTCTTTTATTTTATTCAGTATAATTACTTTTCTGATTACTTCTGAGATTTGTTTTGAAAACAACATGACCAGTTTTACCCAGAATATTTATCTATTATTCCATAAATTTTACTTTTAATTTCTAACTGTTATCATAAACTGAACTGAGTTCATTCAAATGCTATCAATGTTATATCATATATCAGAAACCAGTGCAAACAGAATTATAAAGAAAAAAAAAGAAAAAAAGTTACTTTTATACAACAATATAAGAGCAATGTTTATATTGCTCTTAAATGTTTATATTTTATTTTTCTTTAAGGATAAGCATGTGAATTAGAAATGCAATCTATATTACTAAAATCTTTTATTTCTGTCTGTCTGTCTATCTGTCCGGCGCAAATTTCCTGAGCGAATGGAAAACAGAAGTAATTTTCACAATGAAACGTCCGCGACAGGAATCGAACCTACAACCTTCTGATCCGCAGTCAGACGTCTTATCCACTAGGCCAAGGTGATTACTACTCACTATACATTGTTTCTTGACTTATGTGTGCTTCCCCTTCCCCTAATCAATAATGAATGAATTCAACCTTTTTTTTGAATCTCAAGATGTTTTATTAATTTCCGATCCGTCTATTTATTTGTAATTCGAAAATGACAATTAGAACCATAATTGCCGAAATGTTGCAAATTTTTAAATATAATATTCTTACCTAATCAAATTCTATGTGATATTGAAAAACAAGCACATGTACACGAGAGATGTTTGAATAAAAAAGAAGAGTTAAGAAAGAAATAAGCTCTATTTCTATTAGATAACTTAAAAACTAATACTATTTGTGACTCAAAACCACTGAAAAGTACATCTATATTAATAAAATCTTTTATTTCTCTGTCTGGTGGAATTGTTGTAATTTGTGAAAATAGAAATAATTTCTACAAGTTCGCTACTGGAATTGAACATGCAACCTTCTGCTCCAAAGTTAGACGTCTTAGCCATTACACCACGAGGACTACATTCTGATCTCTATAAAAAATAAAGATATATCACAGATGTTTCTAAAAGCAGTCGTGGATTGAGAGAATATAGACATCAAAAATTAAATTAAAAAAAAAAACTTTTAAAAAATTTTAGTTTTAGTTTACTTGATGTAATTTGTGGATGTGTGTGTGTGAGTGTGTGTGTGTGTGTGTGTGTGTGTGTGTGTGTGTGTGTGTGTGTG
>JAFIDM010013584.1:0-26411 GCA_023159025.1 Thereuonema tuberculata
TATATTTATTTGTTATAAGTATTATACTTAATAAGTATTTATTTATATTTATTTATACCTATTTAATAATAAGTAACTTATTATTAAGTATAAGTTATTATACTTAATAATAAATATAACTATAATTATAATAATCCTCCATAAAGTCTTCACTCCGTAATAACGACAATATTTCGAATAATCTGATCAATTATTCTTCATAAGGTCGAAAAAGCAAAAAATAAAATTATTTCTTTCCTTGAACATAAAACAAACAATAATGTTTCTGATTTGTCATTAAATAATTGGTTTATTTATAATCTCATGTTTTTTGTTAATCATTTTAATAATTGAATTAAATTATAAAAATGTTTGAATTATATCATATCAAATTTAACTTTTATCAATTGTAATTTGAAATTGTAATTTAGAATATGTTTGTTTTATCTTCAAGGAAATAAATAGTTTTATTTCTTCCTTTTTCGACCTGAAGAAGATTAATTGATCAGATTATTCGAAATATTATCGTTATTATTGAGTAAAGAATTTTTAGAGGATTATTATCATGAAGTTACATTATTAAATCTATTTGTTTGTTTATTTTTGCGTATATAGTTGTGTATAAATCTATTGTTTGTTCATTGTTGTATATATATATATATATATATATATATATTATTAGATATTATAGTTTTATGTTAACTTACATTATAAGGACTGTAATTAGGTTACTTTGTAGTAAATGATTAATTTTTTTTTTTCTGAAATCCGTTTTTCTAAGACTTTATATCCCTTTATTTATTTCAATCATTTCCCCTATTAAAATTCAACAATATCCAAGAGATATATAAAGATAGTAAAAAAGTAAATAACAAATAACTGATAAGAACTGATAGTATGTTGCACTGCTGTCAATAGAAGAAATATGAATGACTCAAAAACCAAAAAAATTAAAAATAAAAGACTTTGCTCACAAAATATAAGGCTTGTTTTATTTTTTTCTTAAATTGATTTTTATTTTTTTTCTCATATTTTTTATTTTATTTTTGAAAAAAAAAAAAAAAAAGATTAAAAGATTAAAAGATATTTTATATATTTTTAGATGTTTTTTAGTAAATGATTAAATTTTCTTCTGAAATCAGTTTTTTTTAGGACTTAATATCACTTTATTTATTTCAACCATTTTCCCTATTAAAATTCAACAATATCAAAGAGATATTTATTTTATTTTAATGTCTTTATGTAACAAATAACTGATAGTATTTTGTACTGGTATCAATAAAAGAAATATGAATGACACACACACAAAATAAGAGGTTTAGCTCACAAAATATAAGGCTTGTAAAGGGATAAAACCCATATCAAGTATAATAAATTATTATTATTATTATTATTATTATTATTATATAAGGCTTGTTTTATTTTTTCTTAAATTGGTTTTTATTTTAAGTCTATTTTTTATTTAATTTTTGCAGAAAAAAAAAAAAAAATAATGTCTTTTTTTGGATTGGTCAAAACATAAATTCATGTTTTTTTAAAAAAAATATATGTCTACTTTAGTGATTTTTTTTTTAGGGTGCAAAATGGAAAAAAAAATGTTTTTGTGTTTCTATAATTCACATTAAATTCAATCAAAGGCAGTAGAACAACTGAGAGTCAAAAAAATTTAGTTAAAATGTGAAAAATCCCTTCTGTGACCTATATAAACTTGTGCTCCAGTTGGCAAAAACATGGCAGCGGAAGGGTTAGCCAATAGAAAAGAAGACTGCCGCACTGTGGTCTCAAGCCACTTATATCACATTAAGGTCACTGTGTTCTTTGTGTCCATAGACAAATACGGACATCTCTTCGTACGGCGCGGCGCCATTTTGGAGCCATAGCACTAAACCGCGCAAAGCAAGTTTTCAATTTAATTTTTGACTTTTATTTTATTATTTTTGGTTTTTTTTTTTTGAAGAAACTATTAGGAGATAATAGTTGAACTAGGTAGATTAGCAGAGATTTTTTTTTTTTTTCCCCCAGACACAATAAGACAAAGACACTTAATATTTAATAGAAATATCTTTTATTAAAAGTATTTGAATACTTGAGATTCAAGATTGTATATCTTAGAATTTTATTTAGAAATAAAATAATTAAAAGTTCTTTAATTATTGAAATAGTTCTGGGTAAAGTTTATAACTAAATACAGGTTGAATATTCACACACTCGTTGAATTCAATTCGCTGATTTCTTCGTAAAATAAATATCAGCTCGATATTTATTTTTTCTTCTTTAACTGGAACTGGATATAAATCATTAACACTTGAAGACAGGTAATATTTTCTAATATACACTATTCACTTTGGAGCACTGAACGTATGGACTTAATTTAATTTGAATTTATCACTGTAGACTATTTCAAATTCACTTAAATAACACTTCTTAGATATCGCTGCTCCGCTTGATAACTACGACAATTAAACCTTTTAATTATCGTGCTGATTTAAGTCTTTAATAGTTGTCTTCTGTTAAATTTAATTTCCTTGAATAACTAATTCTTCTCGAATAAATAGCTTTGAATTTATTCGCTAAATAAAAAGTCTTTACTTACAGCTTTGAAGTATCTAGTTGTTTGAATCTTCATATGTATCCTTCAGGTAACGCTCGTTCCTATAGCACATAATTTAAATCCGTTGATAATGAAGTTTGCTTCAACTCGAAGACCTTCTATTTCCAACGTTTTGAAGATTCCACAAGTTGTATTTACAATGACGCTTTCTTCACTTAACTTCGGTTCCGTTCAGTGACCATATGATTTGCCTCATCAGTTGATTGGAGTATTTCCCACAATTCCGTTCGTTGACTAGAACAGTTGAACTTCGGAATTTTCCACGTTGCCGACTGCAATTGCCTCTCCTCGTGACTGCAATAGTTTGGTTAACTATTTGTACCTTTCTTCTCAGTTTCTCCACGATATATATAAGCATTTGCTGTCTTCACTCTTCGTTTTTCAGCCTCTGATGCTGATGTAACTTCTGGGCAACTTCTCTGGAGTTTCGAAAAAGTATTCGTCGTTGTATCGACTGCAGTAACGTTTGGCTGCTGCTCCTGCCTGCCAAGACGCGAGCCAATCGCTCCTTCACCAATACTGTTTACAAAACGAGGTTCCGGGCTTTCTTATATCGCTATTCTGATGATGACGTTGCAGTAATTAAATTTCGACATTTACATAATTAGACTTAAATTTCATTTCAATCCTTCGTAAATACTTAATTATTTATTTTATAATATTTACTAAAATAAATTCTCTAAAGAAACTTTGTAGCAAAATCTTTGTAAACTTCATTAATAATGATCAAATATTTTTTGAATAATTAATAACTGCAGTTAACTCATTCTAATGATCTCTGGCCGCGCCACAACGCTTTTTTCTGTTGATAATACATTAAGAAGTTGCTCTTTTGTTTTGTTTGTGGCGACATCTGGCGTATGAATTTGACTTGGTTTTTTGGCCACGAGAGTAACTTTTAGTCAGATGACTGATGAGAGCAGAGGAAGGCGGGAATGTGTGCCGGATTCAAAATCACCAATAATTTATCTCCGCTTCTTTGTTTTTTTTTTGTTTTTTTTTTAATATATATGTATATATATATATATTGGAGACGTGTCTGTAATCTCTATAAACAGCGCTAGAAAGGAGAGTTCTGCAGTATTATCTGGATTGATTTATGACCGCATTTCACCAAACTACGAGAATTGAAGACAACGCCAAGGTAATGTCCGCCATAATTTTTTTTTCTCCTTCTTCTTCTTGTATTATCAACCGCTTTTTTTCTAATGTGTGCGTTAATAAGCCAATGCAAACTCTTTTACTTTAATATTGTAACTAGTAATTAAATTGAGTCAAATAAACAAAAAAAAAAAAAAAACTAAAAATTATTGAAATAAAAAAAAAATATGAAAATAGGTATATACAAACTTTACTGTTTTTGGTTAATAATCATCAATATCATTATTTGACATTAAAGAAATTGATAAGTTTCTATTCCTGAAGGATATTAAAAGTTCACTAAACACGTAGATTAGTTGAATTTTTTCTGAGAACTTTTTCAGAAAATATTTTAAAATTAAATCATTTTTAAATTACCATTTTCAAGTTATTTTTTTTCTAAATATTACTTACTAAACAATTATTAAGTATTATTCAATTCAATTCAACAAAGGGAATTAACAAAGGGAATATATAACGCAACAATGATGGAAAATATTTACGAAAGAGAAAATTACTGAAATTTTAGCAAATATTTACATGTTTATTTTGAACAGGGAGAACATATTTAAGTGTTACATGTTATAAAGGGAACAGGAAGAGAGTAGGAATAGAGTGAGGAATTAGGTGGATACAGAAAGGAGATAGAATAGGAATGAAAAAGGAAGGAGATAGATGGAAAGGGATTCGGATCGCAATTTCAGCCTGACTTCAATATTTCAGCCTGACTCAATGGTGGAATGTTAGTAAATTATTAAAGTTGATATGTGTTTTTTAATTTTTTTTTTTTTTGAGTTGGGTAAGAAAAGGACATTTCCGGATCTCTTCAGGTATTTCATTCCAAAGCTGAGGCGAAGCATAGCTGACAACTCTTCTTTAATAGTTAGACATAGTTTTCGGAATGGATAGCAAAAGGTGGGTAACACATAGTAATGGATGTGTGGGTTAATGGTTAGAGGGATACAGGGATAGTTTTTTATTAATTACTTTATAGGTGAAGACCGCTAATTCTAGTTTGTAGATGTGGGGGAAAGATGATATTATATTTAGGCCAGAGGGATCGAGTAGAATAGTGTCTAGGCTTTTATCTATAAATCTTAGGAAATATTTCTGTACTTTAAGAAGCATGTTTTCATAAAATTTAGAAGGGTTGCCCCATACTACAACTCTGTAGCAAAGATTTGAATGAGTGAGATTTAGTAGTATTTGAGCTGGGAGAAAGTTTAATTTTCTGATACCGCCTAAGTTTCTGGAGACTTTATTATCAATTTTTGGGGAATGTAAATTCCAAGAAAGATCATGAGAAAGATAGATTTGTAAGTATTTGAAGGAGGAGACCTCTTGCATTAGTGAGTTGTTGTAAGTGATAGAGAAGTTTTTACATGAAAGTGTTTTATTCCGTTAATAGCAGAACATGTATACTGTTTTGGATGTATTTAGTGTAAGATCATTTGCGGAAAGCCAAGATTTAAGATGGTATAGAGAAAGTTGGGCATCTTGTTTCACATTTCCAATATTTTTGTTGGCAAAAAGAAGAGTTCCGTCGTCTGCATAGAAGATGCATTTGGAGGCAGATGACGTTAAAATAAAATCATTTAAAAATAGGTTGAAGAGAAGGGGTAATAGGATGGACCCTTGAGGTAAGCGTTTTGGGGTGGAATACCAGGAAGAAGAATATCCATTTAGAATAAGCTGATCCTGCCGGTCGGAGATATATGAGGACAGCCACATTAGGGGAGGACCTCTAACGCCATGAAGCTATAATTTTCTAAGTAGAATTTCAACATTAATTGAATCAAAGGCTTTTTTGAAATCAAGGAAGAGTCCTAATACAATTTTATTAGAGGCCATGTTCTCTGTAACAAATTCAGTAAGTTCAATCAGAGCCGTTTCTGTGTTTTTTCATTTCATGAAGCCGTAACATATTATATCAAATTATATCATATTTTATATCATAATATATTGTAACACAATAAAATCAGTGCTTCACAAACTTAACTAATCGTGACTTCTTTTTGAGAAGCATATTTTCCAAATCAATCTACGTTTATTTAATATTATCATATATAAGCACGAACGTATCTGCGTCTAAATCCCGAAAATTTATCATTATTTCGTTACTTTCTTTTTTTAATCTGTTTTCATGATTTTCTGTTTTGAAATAACAGTTTGAGAAAAAAACAAATATTTTCATTTTTATCATTTTATTTTCTGTTTTAATTAACTCAAATACTCGTAGTTGCTAGAAATGAAAGCGTTGAAAGAAAGTGATTAAATAAAAACGGCGCTTTTTTTTTTAAGAACGCGACTACAACATGATATTTTTAATGGGAGCTGTGAAATATTATTTTTTGTTTGTTAGGTTGTTTAGTTTTTCAATTATTTGTTATCTGTAAAATAGTAAAAAATAGGAGTTATGTCGAAAGCACAAGTCAAAATTTCATTTAAATTAGTTTTAAAACTGATTCTATTTTATTACATCTTCCCAATGACGAACTGATAGCTTGATCCCTTAATACAATACTCTGTATCGCATTCCTTCCACTGCTTTAATATTCACATTTAAATTTTTGCTATATTAAAGTAGCTTTTTTATCCATATTGCTAATGTTGATGCATAACGCCGTGATTACCGTTAATCCCCTAAAGTTAACATTTTTTAGAAATTAAACAGCAGCAATTATAGAATGAGAATTCCATGCTCTCGTCCTAAATAGTGATTTTTGAAAATTAAAAATGTGGCTATCAAATTCTCACCTTTAATTCCATGATAATTTTAGCGGTCACCAATGCTATCAATTTGATGATTATTATTAAAATCAAACAAGAAGCATCCTTGGAAAACAATTTGTTATTAACATGTTTCTTCATGTAATATGCTTTAATACTAAATTCCATTCCTATTTTTGACGTTAGAACATTTTCTATCTTAATTTATTTGAATTTATTAAATTTTGTGATAAAATGGAATAATTCTATTCTTCAAACTTTCGGAGAAATTGTAAAATATACTTTCTTATTTAAATGATATTCTGAATAAATAAAACTTTAGGAAATAATTAATAACTTATTCCAAGAAATCTTGCTGAAAATAAATTTGTTTCAAATGTTTAATGTTTATGGGTCACTCGCTTGCTTAAATACGAAAAAGATAACAATCTGAAGATAACTGTTTATATTTTGCAATTCATCTTTCAGAAAACTAAAAAAAAATTATTAGTTTCTCAGATTTAAGATTTTAATGCTGAACCAGTAAGAGTTAATATTAGAATTTTAAATCATATAAGCTAATATATTTGTATTTTGTTTATTTAGAAACATTTATGATATAAAAATTAACTCAGGCCACTAATGATGTTACTATGCAACCAGGAATTACAGATTCAAGGCACAGAATTGAAAACAAAATTGAAAACGCACATCATTTAATTGATGCCGGTACTTCCGGACAGCCTCAAAAGCTGAAATGTATGAACATTAAAGAATAGCAATTACTGAGTAACAATATCTCCGCTTTGAATTCTATGGCTTTGAATTCTATTATCTTTATCATTATCTTTATCAATCTTTATAATAATATAATAGTTTACGGCTAGATTGAAGAGTACAAGCCAATAGAAAGTCTCATTAGCGTACAGCGGTGTTACTCGCCGCTTCCGGATTACGTCTTACCGCTTCCGGATTACGATATCGCGCAAGGATACATCACGGGATGTCCGTGTTTTTTCCAGTGTTCTGAAGGCAGTATGGCGGCATGTTTTGAATTGCTCTTCAGACGTCCGAAGAAATTATGTTTTTCTTGGTCACTTCGACGCCTATTTAGCCGATTTTAGGTAGTGAACACAATGTAACAAGAACTATAAAGCAATGTTCCAATATCTTTATAATAATATAATTGTTTATTTCTCGTTTATTTTTATTCTGTGTAATTTCATATCACGATGTTGTTCTACTTTTTTTTTTTTTTTTTTAAAAATCATCAGACCTACGCAGGTGTACTTATAATACTTTACACCTGTGATATAGGTTCTGAGAGTTTAATCTAAAGAAAACAATTTTCTACTTAAATTAAGAAATAATTGTTGTTCCTAGTTATATTGTTTTTATTATCATTTTTTTTTTTAATTTTTTATTATAAAAAAATTATTTAACATTATTTTATAGGTATACTTCGCATCAATAGTTAATATTTTAAATTTTTTCCTTATATCATTCTGTTCTTCAATTCTTTTTGTATTGAAATTATAAAAGATATTTCTTATTATTTTAAAACATGTTTTATTAATATTTTCCATTTGCTTTTTCTTAATAAAAATCCAACTGTCCAGTCCATAATCTAGAACAGAGTCCACAAGGGACTTATAAATTATAATTTTTTGTTTTAACGGAATAATATGCTTAATGTTGTAGATCAGATAGGTTAAGGAGTCTAATTTATTTATTACATAATGATAATAAGTAGTCCAAGTAAATTTCTCATATATGTCAACACCCAGGTATTTTTACTGAGTGACGTAGTCTATTTTATCACAATCACATAAGACATTGTTTATTTGTTTAGTATCAACCAAATTTATACAATCTTTTTTGTGCAAGAAACAATATAAATTTTTATTTTTCATTTTATTCTTATTTTTTATAGTCATTACTTTTGTCATTTTAATATTTATAGTCATTTTATTCTTTATGGCCCAGTTATTTATCCCATTTATATCCATTTGAAATCCATTATATGCTTTCAATTGATCTCTGTCACTTGTAAAGATTAGGATATCATCAGCATACAAGTAGATATTTGAAAAGGATATACAGTTATTTGTAGAGTTAATGTATAAATTAAACAATAAAGGTCCCAAACAATTGGAGCCCTGCGGGACCCCAGATCTAATATTGTACATTTTACTTACATGGTTTTGAATTTTTATTTTCATTTTCCTGTTTTGTAAATACTTCTTTATTAGATTATAAATTTTACCTCGAATGCCTTTGATTGTCAATTTATCCAATAACAATTCATGATTTATACTATCAAAGGCTTTGATAAAGTCTATGAAGGCAACACATATAATTTTTCCGTTATTAAGTTCATTATTTATACTTTCACAAAGGTTTTTTAGCAGAATTCCAGTGCTTTTTTTTTGGTTGGTATGCGTGTTGATTACAATTTAATAATTTATTTGTGTTAATGTAATTATAGATCATTTTATGTAAATAACTCTGGAATATTTTTGAAATATTCGATAGTAAAGATATAGGTCTGTAGTTTTCACAATTATCATAGCTTTTTATGTTGCCACCTTTGTAAATCGGAATAATATATGCAATCTTCCAAAAGTTTGGATAGATTTCTGTACTAATTATATTTTCAAATAGTAATTCCAAAAATTGTGCTAAAATATTCTGATGTTTTTTAATTTCCTTAATTTTGATTAGATCACATCCATTGGAATTATGTTTTTTTAAATTAGATATAATATTTTTAAAATCAAGCAAATTTGGAGTAAAAGCTTTTGGAAATTTTTTTCATAATTTAATTTATGTAATTATAATTTGCTCAATTCTTCTTCAGATTTAATATTCACTATTTTAGAATTTTCATTTTTTCTTACTAATATTTTGGAATTTTTAATCCAAATAAATTTGTATTGTTTGTTTTTTGCCTCGACCTTTGTGAGCCAGAAAAGACTTTTTTGTTTTGAAGTTAGATTTTCATTTATAAATATTCTTTCATGATTATGATTTTTAAAAACATTGCTGTTTGTTAGGTTTTTCAATTGTTTGTATTTCGTAATCCATATATCTCTATTCCTTCTGTTGCTGAATTTGACGATAATTGACCTTCCCTTGTGTCTATTTATTTTACCACATCTGTGACATGCTTCTATGTTTTCTTTAGAGAATTGTAAGTTCATTGCTTCGGCTAGCTTTTCTATTACTTCAACCACATTTTCATTTTCTTCCACCCCTATAATTTCAATATATTTTTTTTTCTCTGTTGTGATTCTAGTCTGTCGAGAGTTATTTCCAGTTATTTAATATTTTCCTTTTGGCTATAGTTTTCATTTTCCATTTCCTTTATTTTTTGAGTGATAACCTTTTGATCTGTTTGAAATTTATCCAATTTGGTTAATATCTCTTCATATTGTTTATTTATGAAGTTGATTGACTCTCTAATTCCCGTTAGTTCTTTCATAATGGTTAATCCCAAATCTGTACTTATCTCGTTATAGACAGGGTCCATTTCTTTGTCATGGGAGACTGTGAACTTTGCCGAGCCTGTTTGGTTTATTTCTTCCTGTGTTTCATCTTCCTCTTCATTACCTGTTACCTCCCTTCTTGTAGTTATATTGTTATATTTTTCGCATTTCCAAAGTCTTTTTCTGGAAGGGCTAGTGCTTATTGTAAAATCTTTATCCTTGACACCGGCAATGTGTTGTTCTGTGCCGCACGCCATGCATCTAAGTTCTTCATTTTTAATTAATTTATGGCATTTACTGCATTTAATTTTTAGTTTAGCATATTCATTAGTATTAGACATTGATATAGTGATAGTTAAGTGAAGATTTGAGTGGAATTTAGAAGTTTAGTAGTAGTTGTTATATAATATTTTAAATTGTTTGAAGAGCAAAGAATCTGCACGTCTTACCTTATCGGACGCATGCGCTCTCTACTTGATATGATTATCTTATCAATCACATTTCTCCTTTGATTCTCTCCATGAAAGTGGCTTATGACATTTTCCTCGAAGTCGACATATTATCATAAAATCGAATCTTTTATTTCAAATTGTCAAATTATAAAACAAACATTTGTTAATATCCAAAAACAATGCAGTTTCACTTTACATTTCATTATTTCAAGTCCTCTTTAATACATTGTTTGCTTTGTTATTTCTATCTGATGTTTATCAACTTTCTTTTAAATTGTTAATACTGTATATATTGTATCCTATTATTACATTACCTCCTCCACAGAAATAAAGATATAATTTGAAGACATTACAAAGTAGAAATTAGAGATGAAGAATTGAAAATTCACGACCAGAATAGCGCCTTTAAGTTCATGTAATTCAATGATAACATTATTACCGGGTACATACTATGAATGTGATGATAATTTTAAGAATCTTAGCGATTCATCCATTTCATAATATTTTTTATATTCAATTTAAAATATGATTTAAAACAAAATGGTTTTGTAAGTGGACAATTATAAAATTTTGTTTAATTTCTCATATAACTTTGCTGCTTATTGAGTCTCTAAACAATAACAAATTCCCGAGAATTCTTAGGTATGTCGATGTACACTTTATGCTTCAATGATATCTTGAATAAAATAAAACTTTAATTAATATATAATAACTCATTTTTGGAAACCGAAATGAAAAGAATTCAATGTCGATTATTACTACGAAATTGAATACTTTACGGATCACTTGTATGCTGAAGTATTAAATGAATGCTACCTAATGAAACAGTTAGCGATAGAATTAATATCAAATTGTAGAAAATCTATAATTTTTTTACTATTTTTGATTAATAATTATCAAAATCGCTATTGACATTAGAGAAATTGATAAGTTTCTATTGCTAACGGATATTTACAGTTCACTAATTAAGTATTTTAGTTAAATTCTTTCAAAGCTTTTCTGAGGACTTTTTCAACAAACGTTTTAAAACTAAATAATTTTTCAATTAATATTTTAAATAAAGTCAGGAAAGTTACTTTTTTTTCTAAATATTACTTATTAAACAATTATTAAGTGTTACATCAATATCGTAACTTAATGAAATCAGTGCTTCCCAAAATTTAACTAATCGTGACTCCTTGAGAAGCATATTCTTTAACGACCAATCTATCTTTATTTAATATTTACATATATATTCACGAATGTAAAACCAAATCCGTCTATTTGTCATTATTTCATTATATTTAATGACATTTTTTTAAACTGTTTTCATAACTATCTGTGTCGAAATAATAGTTTTAGAAAAATATGGATATTTTTATTTTTATCATTTAATATTCTGTTTTAATTAACTCAAATACTCGTAGTTGTTAGAAATGAAAGCGTTAAAAAGAAAGTTCAAAATTCGTTGTATCGTCCGAAAAACATCGTAAGTATTTGTACTTTATTTGTACTGCAATTTTTTCTACGGATATAGTGTTATTGATATTCAGAATTTTAAAAATTCTTAAATGGTTTTCTAAATTCATTACAACATTAGTGCAGAACTCTCATGTATTCGTTACAAAATTAATTTAGCTATTAATTAATTTAGCTATTACCCATTTCAGTTCAAATTCTGTAATTTTAATTATTTATTTTAATTGCAGAGTAATTTCTTTTCAATTGTTTGTATTTGTTTTGTACGAGTCTTTAAGATAATTTCTTTATCTTGATAATTAGATAGATATCACACAAGTAGATTGACTTATAGATATAAAATAGAAAAACTAGTCTTAACTAACTGTCGGTAAGACGAATGAAGCAGCGGCACACAAGCTGAAAGGAATATTCCGAAAGTTTAAGCTTACAATGTACCTTCACTGCCAAGAATTCACCATCACCAAACATTGCGGAATTGTGCGACGCTCAACAGGATAAATGGTGAGCAATGTCTCCACAACAACTACACAGAGTCCATGGAGTTCATGCCAATTCGTGCTATGCCATCGTCCAAGATTCAGGAGAACCTATTTGGAATTCAAGTTTTTTTGTCATTTCAATGCATATGTTATGGATATCTTGTTTGGTATTTAATTTTTTCGCTAGACTTTAGTTATGTATGTTAATAGAATTTCTGCTTGAATTCCATATTTTCTTTAGGAATTTATATCTTTGAATAAACTTTACTTTTTCGCTGCCTTTTCCAATTTGTTCCAAAATTTAATATAAATTTAATTCTTCCAAATTGAAGGAAATTAAACTTAAATAATTTATCCTATCTACTAGATCGTGTCCAACCCTATCATTATTGCTTGTTTTTTTTGTTAGTAGAAACTTGAAAATTTTAAGTATTGAGTTTAAATTCAGAAAGTCCATTTATTTATTTGTATTCCTCGTGTTCTGTTCTAGTTAGATTGAAGTGATTGAATGAATTTTTTTGAGGATTCTCTGTAAGTAGTATCTTAGAAATACAAATTCAGTATTCTACACGTGTGTATTAAAAGAAAATAATTCAAGTTCATTGACTCAAAAGGAATTTATCAAGTCCAATTGGTAAGCTCCTAAAAAATTCAAAACTGTGAAATTTCCGAATGATATTGACGAAAATTAAGGTTACCATTATTAGGAAATCAGAAATTTCACATGCAAGACATAAAAATTAAAAGGAAGTAAAAACGCTTAGCATTTCGGTCGACCAGCCGTGTTTCTTGACAACCTCAAAAGCTGAAACAGCTTCAAACGGAGATTACATAAATTATTCCAACATATCAAAAAATTAGAACTACTGGGCCTTTTGTAAGGTAAAACACCTCTATTCGTTGGACTAATAGCGTCAATTATAAACGGAGAATTCCATAGTCACAACTTTACGAGTAGCAACGTTTGGAAAGTTCGAAATGGTATGAGTTATTTGTTCTTCGATGATAGTTTTTAAAACTCAAATTTATAACTATCAATTCATTTCAAAGTGTTTTTCTTCTTAATATAAGATGAATTAAAATAAAAATAGGTTTTTAAATTTAATACTAACTTTCCGTTTCTTTCTGTCTTTGAATTTCATTTCGTGGCAACAACTTCCTTAATATTTTAAGAATATTTTCATCTTAAAATTGTTGTTCAATGATCTTGGGAATACATTAAACTGCAATTAATAGTTAGCAATGTATTTTGGGAAATCAGATGGAAAGTATCTGTTTGTTAAATATTAATTTGAAACTAGTCGGCTACCCGTCGCTTCGCTCCGGAAGCCTCGCGTATGTAACGGAAAACAATTTTATTTATTAAAAAAAACACACACACAAATTCCATCAAGTAAAATAAAACTAAGATTTTTTTAAATTTTTTTTTATGTTAATTTTTGATGTATATATTCTCTCAATCCACGACTGCTTTTAGAATCAGCGTGTGAATCATATATCTATGATATATTTTTATTTTTTATAGAGATTAGAATGTAATCCTTGTGGTCTAATGCGTAAGACGTTTAACTTCGGAGCAGAAGTTTGCATGATCGATTCCAGTGGATAACATGGAGAAATTATTTCTATTTTTGTAAATTACAATAATTTCACCAGACAGACAGAGAAATAAAAGATTTTAGTAATACAGATGCACTTTTCAGTGGCAGATAGAGATGTTCGTGTGGTGGATTATCTGAAGTATCAATTTTATACGCACTTGCATTGACATCCTATGGATGAGAACAAAATCTCATTTGTGAGTTCCTGTTATAATTTCGGTTTCTATGAGATCATTATCGAATGAACGGCATTTAAGTTGAGTTCCATTGCAGTATGCAAACTTTGGATTGATGTTTCGCAACGATATTATTGGAGATCCAATCTTCAATGACAAACGATGTTGAGGAATTCCGCTGAGATTCAATGCATTCAGATACTCGGGCAGATAGAGATGTTCGTGTGGTGGATTATCAGAAGTATCAATTTTATTCGCACTTGTATGCTCTGTAGTCTCTCCTTTTATTCTTAGACGTATCATTCGATTGATGTTATCGACACTCTCGTTCATCTTGGTTGATGAGCCGCAAATTTATCGTTAGTTTTTTGACTTTGATGTGATTCTAGCTTTTTGAGTTACAAATAGTGATTTTTCAGTAATCTATCTAATAGAAATAGTGCTTCTTTATTTCTTGACTCTCTTTTTTTATCCCAATTGATACTTTTGAGTGGTTCTTGAGTTACAAATAATGATTTCTCAGTATTCTACTTAATAGGAATATGGCTTTTTTCTTTCTTGACTCGTTTTTTCATTCCAATTGCTACTTTTCAGTGGATTTAAGTTACAAATAGTGATTTCTCAGTATTCTACCTAATGAAGTACTGCTTCTTTCTTTTTTGACTTTCTTTTTTATTATAATTGTTACTTTTCAGTCAAAGTCAATTCAGTTTTGACAGATAAGTCAAAAAAATAATTTGCAGAGGGTTGTAGTTCCCATGGCCTAATGGATAAGATGTCTGACTTCGGATCAGAAGGTTGTAGGTTCGATTCTTGTCGCGGATGTTTCATTGTAAAAATTCTTTTTATTTTTCATTCTCACAGAAAACTCCGCCGGACAGATACACAGACAGAGAAATAAAAGATTTTAGTAATACAGATTGTTACTTTTCAGTCAAAGTCAGTTCAGTTTTGACAGATAAGTCAAAAAAATAATATGCAGACAGTTGTAGTTCCCATGGCCTAATGGATAAGATGTCTGACTTCGGATCGGAAGGTTGCAGGTTCGATTCATGTCGCGGATGTTTTATTATAAAAATTCTTTCTATTTTTCATTCTCACAGAAAAAAGCGCCGGAAAGACACACAGACAGAGAAATAAAAGATTTTAGTAATATAGATTGAATAATTTCCGGATCACGGCTTCTCTGAAATCCGAAAAGAAAATTATATTAGGAAAATTGTATTAGTTTTTGTTCAATGAGATTATTACTTTTTGATCAATTACTGCTTTTTCAGTTTTGAATACACACACTGTAATCTCATCATTGAAGTCAATGTGAATTATTTTAACGCAGTTGTCATAATCCTTTACCTTTCTTGAGAGGTCCTTCGTGAACAGCAGTAAATAGTTTATGACGGTTGCGTTATAATATTTGACTTTATTACATCATCTATTGATGAATAACAAAATGTAAAATTAAGAAGGTGTCTGGTTTCTGTTCAAGAGGGAATAGCTATATCTTTCATATATCAAGCCAATAGTTAACATTGGTTTCTATTCATGACGAAATATATCGTTCACATATATTGTTATATTGTACTGTTATATTTAACATTGTTTTTTTTTTCATGCTTTACGTCAAAGTAAAAGTTTGCTTGTTGAAGAAAAAAGGCTGAATATCACTATTGTAGAATTTCATTTATTGTAGAAAAGTTCAATTGGCAGAAAATGTGGAACTTCCAAAAATAAAATGAAAAATAAAAAGTACACATTCAAAATAAAATATAGAAAATTCATGTGCCAGTCTCCGTTGGCCTCTATGATTATTTTGCGTAATTAAATAAAGCGCTAAAAAATGGTAATATATTGAAAGGTTGAGACCCAATATTTTACTAGGTGACATCTGAGGATAGTTATTTCACGCTCATTTGCATTCATCAACTGAGAATAGTCACCTGTAGAATAACAATGTGTCGGTATGGAGGTGATTGGAATGGTGGCAGGAAATGTGGAACCTCCAAGAGTAAAATAAAAAATATATATTAAAATTAAAATGTAGATACATATGCATTACAATCACCTCCTTACTGAGACCTTCTTATTTTACTGGTGACTATTCTCAGCTTATGAACGCTAATGAGCGTGAAATAGCTATTCTGAGATGTCACTTAGTAAAATACGGTGTCTCAACCTATTAATAGAAAAATTCATTATTTAATAATTCAGCAATAGTCTTAGAGGCCTACATTCAAGACAAGTAAATTGGAATGGAAATTTAAAACGATTAGCATTTCATTTAAATCCTTGTGTTTCTTGACGTTCTCAAAATTCATTGTATCGTCCGAAATAGTCCAAAAAGCATCGCATCTCAAATAGGTTGTATTTTGTAGTTTATTTGTACTGCAATTTTTTTCTACGGATAGGGGAAGGTGAAAAACGTTTTAGCAGGTATATAAGATCGGACAAGGTAATTTCGCCTAGTTTTCAAGGTTCCCTGGGTCAGTTCCTCCGACGAACCGAAAGCGAAATAAGTAAGTTTACTTACAGTTTGTCGATCACCGGCGACTCACACGCACACATGCTCTCTATCTCTATACGATGCACTATAACACAGGAGTTCACTTTCGCGGCCTCTATGAACGTAAGCGGTGGGCGAGTTTGATCTCCAAATACGGGAAGGTTGCCATCAATGAACCACCTAACGACTTCTGGTTATATCTGACACAGATAATATTTTAAAATTCCATATATAGGCTTATAACGTAATTTTACTGGTAAGATATGATAATATAAAGTTATTGAGACTACAATACAACTAAATAAAAATGAAAGGATTAAAAAACCGGCCCAATCTCAAGCCCTAATTACTGCACCCTTTCTCAACGTGTAACGCAGACCCAGAATAATATATTACAATTTTTTCAAAGAAGGGTACGTAATAACAACGAGCAGGACGACTTGAACATTCCTAACTCTATTGTCACGGTTTAAGGGGAGAAATGAATAATCAATTAGCAGAATCGTATTAACGCAGTGGAAATTGAACACACCTATAAACAGGCCGCCGAGAAGGGGGCGCTGGGCCCATGTAAACCCCCATCACGACTCTAGACAAAGTGGATTAAGTAAGAATGATAAAAAAAAAAAACACAACTCACTCGGTTTCAATTGCAGATAAATATATTACAGGATATCAATGAAAGTTAATACAAGAAAAAAAGCAAATCACATCTCGTATAATGGAGACTGGGATTTCACAAAACACACAACTAATTTTAAGAGGTAATTCAATAGCAAAAATACAGAGCAAATTATGCAAGGTTAAAATAGATATTATCAATATAAAACCTCCCGTTCGAGCCTTTCTGGTGAGTAGTTTGCAACACGTGGAAAAAAGAAATCCACAACCACGTGATCAATAAAGAACTACTCGGGGAATTACCGTTAAGGGAGACAAACCAGCTGAACAACAAAGAAAAAAAAAATATGTTAAAATTTAATGAATCAGGGAAAGGGCGGGAAACGGACAGGCTTAGACGGGGTGGCTCCCCTTCACGCTGGCCCTTCTTGAAAACAAGAAGTAAAATGCATCGCTAAAATCAGTAAATACACAAGAAAAATATGAATGACAAGAGAAAAAAAAATCAAAAAAATTAATTTTCAAAAGTTAATCAGTTCTACAACTTTAAGTCTACAACTTCAGGTTTATGTAGCAATTGGCTTTCTCACTGTATCTCATTTCTTACTCTTAGTTGAACTAAAGTTTGTTCCAATGAAGAATTAAGCTGAAGAATGTTTGATCTTAAGCTGAAAAACGTTTTAGCAGGTATATAAGATCAAACAAGGTAATTTCGCCTAGTTTTCAAGCTTCCCTGGGTCAGTTCCTCCGACGAACCCAAAGCGAAATAAGTAAGTTTACTTACAGTTTGTCAATCACCGGCGACTCACACGCACACATGCTCTCTATCTCTATACGAAGCACTATAACACAGGAGTTCACTTTCTCGGCCTCTATAAACGTAAGCGGTGGACGAGTTTGGTCTCCAAATACGGCGTGGTGAACATGGAGACGGCGAACGATCTTCCATTGTCAAGGTAGGGTCGGCTGTCTCCACCCTGAAGTCCCGAATCGAGCTACAGAAGTTTCTTTCCTTTGTAGTTGCCGATTTCGGCGGCAGCTCAATTCGAAGGTATCGCGACGACATGGCACTCAGCAAAGGTGTCGAAAACGCTCACACAGGGCAGGGTGTACGTTCTCATTCCAGCGGGTCTCCCTCGCTTCCGCACGGGTTACCCTTAGGAGCCCGGCAAAGCAGCGACCACCCGCAGCAAATTCGAAGTTATTTTGGGATCAAGCTATCAGATCGTCATTGGCAAGGGGTAACAAAATGTAATCAGGTTTAAAACTAATTGAAATGAATTTTTGACTTGCGCTTTCGGCGTAACTCCTATTTTTCAGTATTTTTTCAAAAGAATAATTGAAAAAACTAAAAAAGTAACAAAAAAAAATAATATTTCACAGCTCAAATTAAAAATATCATGTTTTATTCGCTTTCTTAAAAAAACATGATATTTTTATTTAATCAGTTTGGTTTGGAAAGAATGTGCTTCTCAAAAAGAAGTCACGTTTAGTTAAGTTTGGAAAGCACTGCTTTGATTTTGTTACGATATAATATGATATAAGGTAGGTTGCCCAAATAAGATCCACCTAACGTTTAAAGATTTTTTACATTTCTACTGCAAGAGTGAAAACTGTCTTGAAAGGTAGTTTAAGGTGTACTGTTATGAAAAAGCGAATTTAGAATTAGTGGCATTTGAAATTCTTTCTCTTGTTTTGAAAACACAGTTTTGAAAATATAATTGAAGGGCCTTATTAGTAGCCCCTGTTGCAATTAAGGCCCACTACTTGTCATCGGTAGTGGAAACAGGCAATTTCCAACATTTAGTTCTGACTAAATCTTAAGCTACAAATTAATATTTAATTAGTAATTAATTTATAAAATTGTGAATTTAAAACTAGCTTTGATGATTTTTGTTATATTTTTTCTCATTATATATAATTACTTTATGTTATCGAATGGAGGGCCTTATTTGGAGCCCCTGTCAACCTAAGCTTTCATGCATTATTTTACTAAAAAGTATTTAATTGCACGTCAACTGGAAAATATTAAATACAGTATCTTATTTAATATTTATATGTTATTTTAATATGTATCTTACACATTTTAAAATGACCTAAAACATGTTTAAGTATATTAAGTTGCCAAAAAATGCAGACGATTTATCAAATTAAGTTGAAATAGTAACGACAAAAGCTTCGGGCGACTTTTACTGTTCAACTGAAAGAAACATGGTAAAATTTTCCTCTTCAACGGACCTAATGTTTGGTATAGCCGCTAGAAGCCAGGACCTGTCTGAAACATAACTAATTTTGGTAAATTGACAACGTTCTTTTAATGGGTCATTCCATATCAAATCAAACAATGGTTCGAACCTTGACACACTGATAATATCTATAGAGAGCACAAAAAAAGCAAATTTTCAGATGTTTTGGGCTAACAGTTTTTAAGTTATTGAATTTCAAAAACTGAAAAATTACTTGATTTTTGCCATGTTTTGAAATTTTCAAAACACTATAACTCAAGAACCGTTCACCCTACAGAGTTGAAATTTCAGGGGAAAAATTTGGACACCAATTTACGGGAAACATATATGATTCTGCAATAGGTATAGTGCAAATATGAGCTTATTTCCTATTAAAAAGATCTTTGATTGTGGTTTGCCGTGTGTGTGTGCTACTATTATGAATTATGACATTTTCAATACGGTTCAGGTAACTATTAATGTCAATTGATACACCACTAGGAGCAATACTAATATATTTTCGGAGCAGATTTAGTGCACACTTTACTTTTTTACGTTTGCAACAACCCTTCGCTGCACCGGTAATTGCATCCCTGTTTTTATTATTGTTCGCAAACTGGACGAGGGAATTCCTAGAGATTCTGCGAAATCCCCCTGACTTAATGTAGAATTCTTGTCGTACTTATGGAGAATTTTCAATTTTTCACTTACAGAAAGGGATTACCGCTTCGACATTTTAAACTACTGGATCACAGACCCCCACTTCACAGAGTTCAAAGATTCCCTCCTACCAGGAAAAAAAAAAAGAATCTTTACAGTGTTACATTTCTTTTCGATACAAAATTTCCGATATAAAAAAGCGCTACAAGCGGGATTTGAAGCGTTATAAGAGGGTAAAAGTGTACAGAGATATAGAGAAAATTCCAGGGACCGAAGAAAAAGAGCGTAAGTGCTATAAGCGGGAGCGTAATAACGGGGTTTTACTGTAATAATATTTTTTTTTTTATTATGATTCTAAATATAAAAGTTACAGTCCCTTTAGGAATGACAAATTCCTATCAACATATTCTGAATATAGATGTACTACAAACATTTAATTAATTTTGAATACATTGTTAAAAAATATCAAATGACTTACATAACATTGTTTTTTTCTAGTGATTTTTCTCAAGTAGACCGCTAGGTGATAATTTTCTAAAATTTTAAATTAGGCAGTAACATAATTTAAAAGTTAAAATAATTTTCTGATTTAACTCTATATATAATTATTACATTTGTATATTAAAATTACCTATGTTTAGCTTATTTTTATCGAGTACAGTAAGAACTAGTAACAATAAATATTAAGAACATTGGAAGTAAATTGAACAAAATACTTAAAATTTGATATTACAAACAGGATTTACAATTACAAAGAAAACAATTGAAACAAAAGAAATTCATAATAATAATAATAATAATAATAATAACGACAGCAAGTATTTAGTTTATAGCCGTGGAGGTTCCACTGCTCTTCTTATATATCTTCCAAGTCACCTCCGTTATGAGACCTGCGATGTTCATTCTGACTACTCTCAACTGATGATCGCCTAATAAGCGTGAAACAGCTTGTCTTGAGATATCAGTTGAACATTGGTCTCAAATTTTAATATGCTAACATTTAGAATGTTAATTGGAAAAAAAATCAAAATCATGAAAAAAAATAACTCGATACAATTGGTTAAAAATCTTTCAAATCAATAAATTTAAGAATAATTAGAGATCTAAGATTGAAAAACTATATAAAATATAAATTATTCAATCAAAATAATTTGAAAAATATAATTCTGAAACAGTAAAAAGTATTAAAAACATTAGAACTTTATTAACCGCTGATGTGATTGATGAGAATATTCCTCAACAAATAAGTTGTTGTTATTACTATTATTATTAATTTGAAATTTATTTTTAAAATTTGTTAATATAATTGTAAACTATATTTCGATTTATTTAATTTAATTATATTATATAGATGAAACCATGTAGGTTTACTCATCATACACAAACTATAGGTGTACTCTACTATAGGTATAGAATGTCTTTCATCAACTATATTTGATTTAAAGTTCGACCCGCAACGAACGATAAGAAATTACTCTGGTTGCTAGTCGCATTCTCATTTTTTTCATGGACTATGACACTTCAAATTTTATTTCCATATGATCCCCTGGCTGTCCCATTATGAAATTTGGCCAAAAAAAATAGATATTAACAATATAAATAACATATACGTTTTTCAAAAAAATCAAAAGGGGTGTTTTTAAGTTTTTTTAAAAACCGGTTTTTCAAAATTTTGAAAAATTTTAATTTGGAATTCAAATACTTTTGTTATATATCAAATTAAAGGCCATTAAAAACTGAACAAAATGACACCAGTGTCAGCTCTGTAGTTACAGTGTTTTGAAAATTTCAAAACACGGCCAAAATCAAGCAATTTTTTATTTTTTGAAATGCAATAACCCAAAAATTATAAACCCAAAAAATGTGAAAATTTGCATTTTTCATACTTTTTAGTAGATAAGTTGATGTGAGGAAAGATATAAAAATCTTAAACACTAAGATCCAAAATTATTATTTTTTTGGTTGATTTCACAGGGAATGACCCTAAAAAAAAAAGAATGGGCCTTATTTGAAACCGGGCCTTATTTAGGCAATCTACCTTAATAGTTAATAACTGTTTAATATGTAATATTTAGAAAAAAATAAATTTAAAATGGTAATTCAAAAATTATTTAGTTTTAAAATATTTTCTGAAAAAGTTCTCAGAAAAAATTTAACTAATCTACGTAATTAGTGAACTGTTAATATCCTTCAGGAATTTTTCTATAATGTCAAATAATGATATTGATAATTATTAATCGAAATCAGTAAAAAATTATTGCCTACCAGTGGACCACTAGCCTGTTATCGCTAACTGTTTCATTAGATAGCATTCATTTAATATTTCAGCAAAGAAGTGACCCGTAAAGTTTTCAATTTCATAGTAATAATCGACAAGGAATTCTTTTCATTTCGGTTTCCAAAAATGAGTTATTATCTATTAATTGCAGTTTTATTTTATTCAGAACATCATTGAAGAATAAAGTGTACATAGACATACCTCATAATTCTCGGGAATTTGTTATTGTTCAGAGACACAATAAGCAGCAAAGTTATATGGAGAAAGAAAACAAAAGTTATACTTGTACACTTGAAATCCATTTTGTTTTAAATCATGTTTTGCATGGAATGTAATAAAATATTACGAAATGGAAGAATCGCTAAGATTTTTGAAATTACTATCACATTCATAGTATGTACTCGATAATAATATTATTGTTGAATTGCATGAACTTAAAGGTGCTATTCATGTCGTGAATTTTGAAATCTTCATCACTATTTTCTTCTCTATAGGGTCTTCAAATTTTATCTTTAGGGGTTCCCAAATGTCAAGAGTTTTTAATTTCGTTTTTACTTTTCTTAGCCTTGAAACTGGAATTCCTAATTTATTAATAACAGACCCTCTGTAGCATCATCAAACTTCAGGCTTTTTCTTTTATCCGAAAATTTGGAAAATCGATTGCATAATCATGTAACGTTCATCAATATTTCTTTTTGTTCTCTCAGTTCACACAGATGACTGATAGATTATGTAGGTATTTAATGTTGGTGATTATTCAGAATTTATCATTGGACTTTCTTGAAACTACTAAAAAAAATGGAAATTCTGATAGGTCCTTTTAAGTTTTCTTCAGTCAAATAATTCGTTAAAAAACAGAAGTTAAAAAGTTTAAAATAACTTTTGCAATAAAAAATTCTAAATTTCAAATGGTAATGTTAATTTCTGTTCTGATACAATAAAGAAATTTTAATACCAATTAAAACTACTGCCCTAAATACATGTGAAAGTTTATTATAATTTCGCTTAAACAATAATTTAACAATGGCAACTAATGGAAAGTTGAATTGTTTGTAAATTAGATAATAGCATTTAAAAAAACAACAACTTTCTAATGTTTATTTATTTATTACCTGAATTCCCATGACGGACGTGGAGATTTTAGTCTTACTAGTTTTGAAACCTAGAATTTATCTTCTTTCCTACTTGTCATTATACTTCAAATTATTAATTTAATGAAGAGGAACAGACTAAAATGAAATTATATTGTATCAATTTTTGAAAACTGCTGTACTGCAATCCCTACACTAGTTCTGCATGAATACTTCGAATACCAGTGAGTTTGAGGAGACAAGAAAACAGAGCCTATATATTTACAATTAGGTAAATTAGGTCTGGGGGGAACCGGAAGGAAATCTGTTCATACTTGCAGCAAGTCTTTTAGGTTTGCAGTTTAGTTTCTTCTTTCCAGTACTAGCTCTCTGAGCTATATAAGTCTATACGTGTCAATATAAGTTTGTCCATGCCTGCTTTAGCTCGAGATGACTGCGGTAGGTTCATTACGTCTTTTCCTCCAAGCAGGGTTGATGGTGGACAAGGTGCGCTGCACGGTGATGGTGGGCAAATTGGAGGAAGATCGATTTTTCTCGTTTTGCATTGGGATTGCTGTTCACTGAAATGATAGCCAGATGGTATGCATTCTGGTTGGCAAAGTGGGGCTTTCGGGATATAGCCTGAATCGCAAGCACTATCACAGCGGATTCCTTTTTTGTTCACCCTCATCTTTCATATAATGGTAATTTGATGGTAAATGTTCTGGCTTATGAGGATTTTCAGATGAAAAGCAATCGATTTCATTTGGTCTCATAAGGAAACAAGTTATAGCCAATGTCCTAGCACACATTTAAGCAACCGGAACAATTTCACCTTGGATCGATCTGATACTCCGATCATACTGTGAATTTCACTTTCATTTTCACTTTGAAGTCAGGAGTCGGCTGCAGTCTGTTGACAGTTTCCCACTGTTTCGCGCCAAGCTTATTAGAATAACTGGGTTCCACTGGAGGCGTTGGCGGTGGATTGATGGTATATGGCGGAGGAGAAGTTGGTAGTGGTACACATGGATCGTTAGGGTCACACCAGCATCCGGCGGGTGGCAACTGAACACGGTTTCGAAGTATCACAACGAGTCTTGTTGGTTACATTTCCCTTATGAAATTGATGGCATTCTTCTTCTTTAAAGTGGAATCCACCTGGAACACACAAGGCTTTTCGACGCAGTTCTTGGTCCCCAAACTTAAAACGCCAAGGAACACAGTGCAGCTTTTTATTAATGCTCTTACAGTCATTGAATAATGGATCAACAGGTGATCCTGTACTCGGAGCATTGGAACTTGGGCTTGTTTCTTTGTGATACATGTGAATCTCTTCTTCGTAAGCGTGGTAAATCACACGGAGGAATTAGGTAAACAGTCCAAACTAAGAGCATCCCAGGATTGTACAGTTCTTTCTGGAGGGCAGTAGGGATCCGGAGATCTACAAGCCCTGCATCTCTTCCCTCAGCACGAGGTCGCTGAAACACATCATCCAATTCGCCATCCGATTCGCAATATGTCGTCGATGATCCTCCAAAGAGGTGATGCTTTGATATCTAGCTTTGCCTTAGCTAATATATTTGACGACATGTTAGATCTGTCACTTTCCTTAACGGAAGCTTTTTCCTCAATCATGTTGATGCTCGTAATCTTCACCACAAATGAATTACGAGGTAATTCTCAGAAGTAAAACCTAAATACAACTAGGCCTATATAAATTTATAAATGGCTTTGGTTTTCAAAAATTTTTGCGGAAATTTTTGCTGCATGGTAAATACTTGATAAATTTTGAATTTGGCCAGGCAATATTTCGGGCTGAAAGGCCCTTAACGATTTGATGTATACATGATGGTGGATGAATTCAATAAGCTGGTGTCCAAGTTAGTTCTGAAATCGGAAATCTCAACCTCTGTACAAAACAAATATTGGATCAGAAATCATATATCAATCTCCCTTCAGAGCGAAAGCAGGAACAGAATTTGTTAATTCTGATAAGTGTTTGACAAGCTTTGATGTGAAACTTGTTTTGTTTTTGTTTTTTAAATATTACTTCTCATTTTGCAAAATGCTATTAATGAATAATAAAGTTTGGAATACTTTAATTCATCGGCAGAAGCTGAAGTTATATTAAGTAGTTCATTCTAATCCACAAATTGGAAAAAAAAATATTTATAAAATCTAATAGGGCATTTTAAAAGAAGTACGAATAAGATCTTTTAGTACTGTAATGTAGAATACCCTTCTGTCTCTGTATCCAGACCGGTCTGTTTACTAATGACTGCTCGTACCTGATGATTGTCAACGAGCGTGAAGCAGCTGTCCTAAGATATTACTTAGTAAATCTTTGTCTCACCCATTGATGTTCATAGAAATCAGTTTTTATAAATACCTAATAGTATTTATATAGTGTAGCTATAGTTACCCATTTTTCTTCAAATAGTTTTCTTGTTAAATAGTTATCTGAACTTCTTTGATCTCTTTGTAACAATTGAAACAAATTAGATTTTATAGGCTTTAGAAAAATACTTTACTGATTTACTTGATTTTATTTTTTCTGAAGATCATTGTAATAGAAATTTATATATTGATTTGTGCATTAAATTTTTTGGAATATGTTGTTTCTTTCGACACAACAAAGATGTAATTGCAATAAAGATAGAAACCAAAAGTTATAATGTTCTAGTTTTTGAAATATTCCAAATTGTAAATAGGTCTACATAAATTTATCAAATAGATACCTATATTTTTGTTAAAAGCAATTTCAAAATACCAAAACAACAAAACAAAACGGATTCCAAGTTTTCATTTTTCCTTAAACAAACTTTAAGGCAATTCCACTTTCAACATTTTTATTTACAACTTATTTTCATTATTTATAAAAAAAAAATATTTAAAAATCTGTAAATAACTGTTTTTTTAAAGTGGAGGTAGTATTTCAGAAGATTTCAAGCTTTTTAG
>JAFIDM010013584.1:33178-58628 GCA_023159025.1 Thereuonema tuberculata
TCTTAAATTGATTTTTATTTTTTTTCTTAAATTGATTTTTATTTTTTGCCTCATTTTTTATTTAATTTTAAGAAAAAAAAAGGATTAAAATATATTTTATTTATATATTTATATTTTTTCAGATATTTTTTTAGTAAATGATTAAATTTTTTTCTGAAATCCGTTTTTTTAGGATCTTATATCCCTTTATTTATCTTTGTAAACTTCATCAATAATAATCAACTATTTTTTGAAAAATGAATAACTGCAGTTAATTCATTCTAAACGAAATCTTTTACTTTAATATTGTAACTAGTAATTAAATTGAGTCAAATAAACAAAAAAAAAACAAAAAAAAACCTAAAAATCATTGAAATGAAAAAAAAATATGAAAATAGGTATATATAAACTTTACTGTTTTTGGTTAATAATTATCAATATCATTATTTGACATTATAGAAATTGATAAGTTTCTATTCCAGAAGGATATTAACAGTTAACTAATAACGTGGATTAGTTGAATTTTTTCTGAGAACTTTTTCAGAAAATATTTTAAAACTATATAATTTTTGAATTACCATTTTAAAGTTATTTTTTCTAAATATTACTTATTAAACAATTATTAAATATTATTCAATTCAATTCAATTCAATTTTATTGCTAATAAAATATTACAAGATAAATGTGTACATGACATTTTGACAACCCAGTCGTCTTAAGGGAGATCCCGTCGAGAAGACAAGTGGGCGTCTTGAGTAGGCAATTAAGGGAATTAACAAAGGGAATATATAACACAACAATGAGAGAAAATATTTACAAAAGAGAAAATTGCTGAAATTTTAGCAAATATTTACATGTTTATTTTCGACAGGGAGAACATTTTTAGGTGTGAATAAAGGGAACAGGAAGAGAGTAGGAATAGAGTGAGGAACTAGGCGAATACAGAAAGGAGATAGAATATGAATGAAAGAGGAAAGTGATAGGTGGAAAGGGATTCGGATCGCAATTTCAGCCTGACTTCAATATAAGATGGAATGTTAGTAAATTATTACAGTTGAAATGTGTTTTTTAATTTTTTTTTAATTGGGTAAGAAAAGGACATTCCCGAATCTCTTCAGGTACAGTGGAACCCCGCTATTCGTACACAATCCGTTCCAGGAGGTAGTTCAAATGGCGATTTGTATGAATGGTGAATCATTTTTTCACATAAGATATAATGTAAATTGGATTAATCCGTTCCAGAACCCAGAGATGATTGCTTATTTAAACCTTTGTAATAATATTTTAAGCGTAAAATACATAAAAACTATGAAAACAATAAATATATAGACCTCTCTTACAGACCCAGGGCCCCTAGGCCCAATAACATTCCCCCCCCCCCCCAGCCCCGGACTGAAACTCACAGGACCCCTAGACACTTGATATTTGCCCCCCCCCCTCCCGAAAATTTACAACCAAAAAAAAATACGGAATCTCCCTTTCAACAACAAAAAAAAAAAGAAACGAAATCTCCAATTCAACAATAACAAAAAATCCAATACGGCGGGGCCCTTCGGCCCGGGTCTTCTAGGGCTAGGCGGAAATCCGGGCCTGCTCTCTTATTATGTCTTTCTTTTTCAGTATAGACGATATGGTTGATTTCGCCATGCCGTACTGAGTTGCCAGGTCAGAGACACGAGTTCCACTTTCAAACTTCGCAACGAGTTCTTTTTTCAATTCAATTGTCGTTCTCATTCTTTCCTTTTAGGCTTGGTTGAATCAGTAATATTTTATGGACCCATGGCTGCACTATTTTCAATAAAAATAACAAAAAATAACATAAAATAGCACAAAGTTTCATGAAGCTTGCGTGGATGATGCGTAGCGTACGGAAGCTAGCACGAGACTGAACTGAAGCGACCGCGTGGTGCGGCCAGTAATAAGGTCCCGCTGTCCGAATCGCAAGCAAGCGTACGAATGGCGAGTTCAATTTTTCTTGAAAAATTTGGACGAATAACGAGTTGTACGAATAGCGAGGCGGACGAATGGCGGGATTTCACTGTATTTCATTCCAAAGCTGAGGCGAAGCATAGCTGACAACTGTTCTTTGATAGTTAGACTTAGTTTTCAGAATGGATAGCAATAAGTGGGTAACAGATCTGGTATCATAGTAATGGGTATGTGGGTTATTGGTTAGAGGGATAAAGGGATAGTTTTTTTATTAATTACTTTATAGATGAAGACCGTTAATTATAGTTTGTAGATGTGGGGGAAAGAAATTATATTTAGGCCAGAGGGATCGAGTAGAATAGGTCTAGGTTTTTTATCTATAAATCTTACGAAATATTTCTGTACTTTAAGAAGCATGTTTTCATAAAATTTAGAAGAGTTGACCCATACTACAACTCCGTAGCAAAGATTTGAATGAATGAGTGACCAATATAAATTTAGTAGTATTTGAGCTGGAAGAAAGTTTAATTTTCTGATAATGCCTAAGTTCCTGGAGACCTTATAAGCAATGTTTTGGGCATGTAAATTCCAAGAAAGATCATGAGAAAGATAGATTTCTAAGTATTTGAAGGAGGAGATCTCTTGTATTAGTGAGTTGTTGTAAGTGATAGAGAAGTTTTTACATTAAAGTATTTTATTCCGTTGATAGAAGAACATGTATATTGTTTTGGATGTATTTTGTGCAAGATCATTTGCAGAAAGCCAAGATTTAAGATGGTACAGAGAACGTTCTGGATCTTGTTTCAGATTTTCAATATTTTTGTTTACAAAAAGAAGAGTTCCGTCGTCTGCATAGAAGATGCATTTGAAGGCAGATGACGTTAAAATAAGATCATTTATAAATATGTTGAAGAGAAGGGGTGAAAGGATGGACCCTTGAGGTAAGCCTTTTGGGTGGAATAACAGGAAGAAGAATATCATTTAGAATAAGCTGATACTGCCGGTCGAGAGATATGAGGAAGCCAAATTAGGGGAGGACCTCTAACGCCATGAAGCTCTAATTTTCTAACTTGTAAGTAGAATTTCAATATTAATTGAATCAAAGGCTTTTTTGAAATCAAGGAAGAGTCATACAATTTATTAGAGGCCATGTTCCCTATAACAAATTCAGTAAGATCGATCAGAGTCGTTTCTGTGTTTTTTCATTTCATGAAGCCCTGTTGTCGCTGTGCAACAACATATTATATCAAATTATATAATATTATTATAGCATATTACATCATATTTTATCGTAACAGAATCAAATCAGTGCTTTCCAAACTTAACTAATCGTGACTTCTTTTTGAGAAGCATATTCTTTCGAAACCAATCTATGTTTATTTAATATTTTCATTTATAAACATGAACGTACTTGAGTCTAAATCCTAAAAATTTGTCATTATTTCGTTAAATTCTTTTTTTTTTTTTTTTTTAATCATTGTTCGTGATTTTATGATTTGAAATAAAAGTTTGAGAAAAAAACTGAATATTTTTATTTTTATCATTTTATTTTCTGTTTTAATTAACTCAAATACTCGTAGTTGCTGTGGGCCCGGTAGCCGAGTGGGTAAGGGCGCTTGGCTGCGGGTTGGTGGTGTCGGGTTCGATTCCCGGTCTCGGCGGAGGACGGGAATTTTTCCACGCTTCTTTCTCCTCCAAACGGGCCCTAGGGTCTACCCAGCCCTCTATAGAATGGGTACCGGGTTTCTTTCCCGGGAGTTAAAGGCGGCGGGCCGACCCCCCCCCCCCGTCCTCAACTTTGTCCCGTAGGTTCTGAACACTGGAGCCTACCCTCCAGCTGCATTGCGCGGTCCTCTGGGCCTGATCGCAACTTTAACTTCAACTTAACTCGTAGTTGCTAGAAATGAAAGCGTTGAAAGAAAGTGATTAAAAAAAACGTCGCTTTTTTTTTTTAAGAAAGCGAATAAAACATTATTTCATGATTTAATGAGAGCTGTGAAATATTATTTTTTTTTGTTAGTTTTTTTTTTAGTTTTTGTATTATTTGTTATTTGAAAAAATACTGAAAAAAATAGGAGTTACGTCGGAAGCGCAAGTCAATATTTCATATAAATTATTTTTAAAACTGATTCCATTTTGTTACACTTTACTAATGACGATCTGAGCGCTTGATCCCAAAATACAATACTCTGTATCGCATTCCTTCCACTGTTTTAATATTCACATTTAAATTTTTGCTATATTAAAGTAGCTTTTTTAACTATATTGCTAATATTGATGCATAACGCCGTGATTCCCGTCAATCCCAAAGTTGAAATTTTTTAGAAATTAAAGAGCAGCAATTATAGAATGAGAATTCCATGCTCTCGAGTGCATAGTGACATGAAAATTAAAAATGTCGGTATCAAAGTTTAACATTTAATTCCATGATAATTTTAGCGGTCACAAACGCTGTCAATTTGATGATTATTATTAAAATCAAACAAGAAGCATCCTTGGAAAACAATTTGTTATTAACATGTTTCTTCATGTAATAAGCTTTAACACTAAATTCCATTCCTATTTTCGACGTTAAAACTTTTTCTATCTTAATTTATTTGAATTTCATAACGTTTGTGATGAAATTGAAACATTGTATTCTTCAAAATTTCAGGGAAATTGTAAAATATACTTTCTCATTCAAATGATATTCTGAATAAATGAAACTTTTGGAAATAATTAATAACTTATTCCAAGAAATCTTGCTGAAAATAAATTTGTTTCAAACGTTCAATGTTTATGGGTCACTCGCTTCCTTAAAAACGAAAAAGAAAACAATATAAAGATAACTGTTGATATTTTGCAATTGGTATTCTCTTAGAAAACTCTAAAAAAAAATTATTAGTTTCTCAGATTTAGGATTTTAATGCTAAACCAGTAAGAGACTAACATGTTTGTATTTTGCTTTTTTAGAAACAATTATGATATAAAAATTAACTCTGGCCACTAACGATTTTTACTATGCAACCAGGAATTACAGATTCAAGGCACAGAATTAAAAAAAAAATTGAAAACGCTCAACATTTAATTGATGCCAGTACCTCCGGACAACCTTAAAAGCTGAAATTCATGGGCATTAAAGAATAGCAATTACAGAGTAACAATTTCTCCGCTTTGAATTCTAAGGCCTCTATTATCTTTATCATTATCTTTATCAATCTTTATACTATTATAATAGTTTAAGGCTAGACTGAAGAGTCTGATACAAGCCAATAGAAAGTCTCATTAGGGTGTGGCGGTGATGGTCTCTTACCGCTTCCGGCTTACGATATCGCGCAATGACACATCATGGGATGTCCGTGATTTTTCCAGTGTTCTGAAGGCAGTATGGCGGCATGTTTTGAATTGATCATCAGACGTCCGAAGAAATTACATTTTTCTTGGTCACTTCGACGCCTATTTAGACGAATTTAGGTAACGGACACAATGTAAAAAGAACTCTAAAAGAATATTCCAATCTCTATTTAATAATATAATAGTTTATTTCTCGTTTTTTTTTATTCTGTGTAATTTCAAATCACGACATTGTTCTACTTGATATGATTATCTTATCAATCACATTTCTCCTTTGATTCCCTCCATGAAAGTAATTCATAACATTTTCCTCAAAGTCGACAGGTTATAATGACATCAAATCTATTACTTCGAACTGCCAAATCGTGAAGCAAACATCTGTTAATAGCTGAAAATAATTCAATTTCAGTTACTTTACATTTCATTATTTTATGTGCTCCTTAATGTATTGGTAGCATTGTTATTTCCTTCTGATGTTTATCAACTTTCTTTTAAATTGTTAATGCCGTAAATATTGTATCCTATTATTACATTACCTCCTCCACAGAAATAAAGATAAAATTAGAAGACATTACAGGGTAGAAATTAAAGATGAAGAGTTAAAAATTCACGACTTGAATAGCACCTTTAAGTTCATGTAATTCAATGGTATCATTAATACCGGGTGCATAATATGAATGGGATGGTAATTTGAAAAATCGTGGCGTTTCTTCATCATAAAATTTTTTATATTCCATTTAAAATAGATTTAAAACAAAATGGATTTCTAAGTGTACAATTATAACTTTCTTTTTCCATATAACTTTGCAGCTTATTGCGTCTCTGAACAATAACAAATTCCCGAGAATTCTTAGGTATGTCGATGTACACTTTATGCTTCAATGATATTTTGAATAAAATAAAACTATAATTAATATATAATAACTGATGTTTGGAAACCGAAATGAAAAGAATTCAATGTCGATTATTACTATGAAATTGAATACTTTACGGGTCACTTGTATGCTGAAGTATTAAATGAATGCTACCTAATGAACATTGTCACGATAAAAAATCCTAAAATTTAACAATAGAAACGAAGGCCAACTTTCAGCTTTATAATTTAAAGCAAGATTTTTTATCCTATCCGGGGAAATTTTGAAAAATCCTGAAAATCGGTTTTAGTGACTATAACTATCTACTTACATGCCAAATTTGAAGTATCCATCCATCCATTCATAGTTTTCTGTCCGAAGACAGGTCCAGTTCTATGGAGGTCTCACATGGATCTCCTAGAAACACCTGAGGAAAGATACTGGGGGTGGTTTCCCGTTGCCTGCCCCCAGGACGCCATTAAGGAATGATGTCAGACCGAAGAGAAAGTGAAGAAGAGGCTGGACAACACAGGAAAGGAAATTGAAACAGCCATGCCACTGCCGGGATTCGAACCCAGGTACTGGCGCATTGGTCGCCACGGCTGGCCGCCGCCGAGACCGCACGGCCACGCCAGCACGGCATTTGAAGTATCTACTAATAATATTTACGGAAATAACAAAACCTTAAAGCAACAATTATTCCCGAACCCGTTGGAATTTTGCAAAATCCGGCCTTATTCCTTGTCTACGTCAGAAAGGGAATCTCGGTACAAAATTTTAGCTTTCTAGGTCGAAGGGTTTGGGCTGGGCGTTGATGTGTCAGTCAATGAGTCAGGTCTTGGTTTTTTTAAATAGATTCTTGGGAATCCTTGTTTGGCTTACGTAATTTTTAAAATTAAGACAATAAAATATGAAATGGAGTTTCATTTTGATTTTTATAAATTACTGAAGACTTCAAGGCGGAGAAATTCTTACTCAATAATTGCTTTTTTTAATGTCCATAAATTTCTCTTTTGGGGTGTCCGGTAATACCGGCGTCAATTATAATTTTGGGCGTTTTCAATTTCTTTTTTCAATTCTGGGACTTGAATCTGTAATTCCTTCTAATAACTTCAATATTTCAGTTCTTTCACCAAGAACTTTCATCAAGAACATTACACAAATAATAGAAAAAACAACTTTCTCTTCTTATCAACGAACTTAAGGTTTTTCCTGTTTATTCGTGTAATTTTCTTGATGAAAGTTTTTGGTGAAAGAACTGAAATAGTGAAGTTATTAGAAGATGATGTATGTTTATGTTTTTCAGTTAATACTAAAAAGTCGTTTAAAAAAGATTTATAGCTGTAATTCCTGCTTGCATAGTAAAATCATTAGTGGCCACAGTATGCGAGCCATAAGAGCGATACTCCAAAGTCGATCGTGGGTGATATTATCACGAAGTGGAAGCATGAAGGAATGGAAACACGACGTCATGGAGGTGGCCGAGGCTGGCCGATAGAGACCGGAGGGCCCTGAACCGTTTGGTATGACAGAACAGGAACAACGGCGTCAGGACTTCCAGCAGGCAATTGGAGCAACTGTCAGTACCATGATGATTCGTCGGGAGCTCCGTACCTTAGGGTACACGCGTCGGGCTCCTGCCCACAAGCCTAGCTTCACCCCTGCAAACAGCATCGTTTGAACTGGTGTAAAGAGGTATCCGGAGAATAATGTTCACGAACTTCATTGGCCAGCCCATAGTCCATACCTCAACCCTATTGAAATCTGTGGGATGAATTAGAGCACCGGATTCGTGCGAGTCCTATGCGACCGTACACACGGATCCAATTTGGGCCGGTTTTGAAGAAGGAATGGGGGAAAATACCGGTTGCTTTCCATGAGAAACTGGTGGAGAGCATGCCACGGCGTGTGGATGATGTGCTTAGTGCAAAAGGCCACAGTACATGCTGTTAGACACGCTGTTAATAAAGTGTCTTTTCCATACCACAGGTGTCCACTTTCAATTGAGCAGGGAGTATATAAATGGATCAGTTTTTGATAAAGAACTCAGTCTCAGAATCGCAGTTTCCTTGTTAATGTACCTCTGTCCTATTTCCATATTTTGTATAACACAGTTAATTTTCAGTCATTCATGACTAAAGGATATTTTGGTTTTCCAAGGATACTTCGAACTGATATGATAATTCACTGGAACTTCTGGAGCCTCCCACATCATTCCATAGATGCGGTAATACCTTCAACGACTTCAGGTTAAAGTTCTGGGAGTTTATGAAATTAATGGCCCTCTACGTCATTGCCTTTTATAGGAGAATTCCCGAAATGAAACTATGGCATTCCACAAACAAGTTCACAACCAATGAACATTCCGATAAGATGAGGGGCGTCGTAGCAGATATGAACGACAATCCAGAAGTTTTCATTGTCCGCCGTCCTTCTTGTTAATAAATATATTCTAAAAACCAATAATAATAATTTTAAGTAATTTAATAACAGTTATTAAATTGTAAAGGGAAAGCATCTCATATGAATTTGAGGACATCACTGTGTCGTTAATGTAGCCTCATGGTCTATGGAAAAGATTCCAATGCTCAGAAGAATGTGGCAAAAAATTTGCAATGCCATTTCAAAAATGTTCTGCTGAAACTGAAAGATCTAATTCCAGATAGACAGATTCACTCTTTTCTTCATAAATCTTTCATTAATTTAAGCTAATTTTCATTTATATTGATTTTTATTTAATTGCATGTCAATATACGCTGTATTTCAGAACTTTTACTTAATCATTCTGAATACGATAAATTAATATAAGAAAAATTCTTGCAAAATATCTTATGGTGAGGCGTAAGTCAGTTGGGGTGATTCGTAGTAAATAAAGTAATAATCTATTTCCTGAATTCAACATTTCCATTATTTTCCCAGTAGTTGAATTTAAAAAAAATAAAAACCATAAAGTTGATAGTTTCGATTTATAGTTTTAATTTTTTTTAAATTCAACTATTGGGAAAGTAAAGGAAATGTTGAATTCAGGGAATAGATTATTACAATATTTATTCTTCGAATCAGAAATGGGAGCTTTTAAAAGCTTAATTAATTTAGTAAAATGTAAATTCTTTCGAAAAATAAGGGTATTTTGTACGTAAATGTAATTAATTCAGTTATCGTATTAAAATCAAGAATAGGAGAAGATGAATCATTCCTATTTAAAATGTCATATTTCAAATTTTCAGATTTTTAGTTGTAAGATTTTTAACACTTACAGAACGATTTGAACTTAGACCTACAAATCGTCCAAGTTGACTTCTGTCTTCCCGTAAATATCATTTGTTCAATCGACATGTATCAGTAGTGGCTGCCTAAATTGAGATGGAATTTCTGTAATTTCGTATAGTATCTTGTCTCCAAATGTGAGTTTTTTTTGGTTGTTATTTTCTGTTCTAAATAAATTCTGCTCTTAATAATTATAAATTTTAATGCAACACAAAAGCAACATAAAGTAATAAAACGAGTAAAACTTTCTGATTATGTTTTTGTTGATTATTATTTATTTTGTTGTTTTATCGTGCATGTAAGGGAATTTATTTTAACTAATTTCTTTTATCCCTTTTCCGTATCCTTTGAATAGCTTTTATACTAATTTTGGTATAATCTGCTTCTTGGTAACTTAAAGAGTCCTCTTAGTAGGAAAGTTTATTTACGATCACCTTAGGGGTCGAGGAAATCGTAGAAGCTTTAATCTATCTGTGGAGTGATACTTACAATATGATTTAATGAACTTCAGGAATTTCAGACAATAATTAATGTATCTGTCTAGCCATATATATATATATATATATATATATATATATATATATATATATATACATCAAAGAAGAAATTTATTTGTCATATTCAATACATAATTGTAATTGAAATTATATATATATTCTTGCAGACTATTCAATTGACATTTTGAGTAGAATATATGCTTTAAAATGTTGCAAAATTTTATATTGCACTATGGTAAAAAAAGATTAATGGTTAATTAAAAAAACGAAAATCTTAAAAAAAATTAAATATAACATCTGTCACTCGCTTTTAAAATTTTTTTTTTTCATTAAATCACTTTCTTTCAACGCTTTTATTTCTAGCAACTATGAGTATTTGAGTTAATTAAAACAGAAAATAAAATGATAAAAATAAAAATATTCATTTCTTTCTCAAACTGTTATTTTAAAACAGAACGTCGCGAAAACAGATAAAAAAAAATAATATAGAAATAATGACAGATTGACGGATTTGAACTCATGGTTATATAAGATATGTAAATATTAAATAAATATAGTTTGTTCGGGAAAGATTATACTTCTCAAAAAGAAGTCAGGATTAGTTAAAGTTTGGGAACCACTGATCTATCTATATAATACTTAATAATTGTTTAATAAGTAATATTTAGAAAAAAAGTAACTTTCCAGACTTTCTTTAAAATGGTAATTCCAAAATTATTAAGTTTTAAAATGTTTTCAGAAAAAGTTCTCAGGAAAGCCTTGAAACAATTCAACTTAAAGACTTAATTAGTGAATTCTAAATATTCGTCAGATTAGAAACTTATCAATTTTTCTTTGTGTTATGATAGTGTAGTGATAATTATTAATCAAAGCCAGTAAAAAATTATTCTAGACCAAAGCAATGTAAACCTGTTATCGGTCACTGTTTCATTAGATGCCATTCATTTAATGTTTCAGCAATGAAGTGACCCGTAAAGTTTTCAATTTCATAGTAATAATCGAAAAGCAATTCTTTTCATTTCGGTTTCTAAAAATGTGTTATTATCAATTATTTGCAGTTTTATTTTATTCAGAATATCATTGAAGAATAAAGAGTACATAGACATACCTCATAATTCTCGGGAATTTGTTATTGTTCAGAGACATAATAAGCAGCAAAGTTATATGGAGAAAGAAAACAAAAGTTATAATTGTACTCCTTAGAAATCCATTTTGTTTTAAATCATATTTTACATGGAATAAAATAAAATATTGTGAAATGGAAAAATCGCTAAGGTTTTAAAAAGTTAGTTTGCATTCGTAGTATGTATCCGGTAATAATGTAATCATTGAATTACATGAAATTAACGGTGCTATTCAAGTCGTGTTTTTTAATTCTTCATCTTTAATTTCTACTCTGTAATGTCTTTTACTTTGCGTAGCCTTGAAACTGGAATTCCTAATTGATTAATAACAGTCCCTCTATAATATCCGCAAAATTCACGCCTTTTCGATTATCGAAAAGTTTGGAAAATCGATTGCATTGTCATGTAACGTTCATCAATATTTGTTTTAGTTCTCTCATTTCACGCAAATGATGGATTACGTAGGTAGATAATGTTGGGTGATTAGGCAAAATCTATGTTTTCAGTTTATTTTTCTTCAAATTACTAAAAAAAAATGAAAATTCTGAAAGGTCCTTACAATATTTTCTTCAGTCAATTCATTCGTTAAAAAAAGACGTTTAAAAATATAAACGATTTTTTGCGACAAAAAATTCTGAATATAATATGGTAATGATTTCTGCTCTTTGTCAGAGTTAAGAGAAAGTGAAGAAGAGGCTAACAACACAGGAAAGGAAATTGAAACATCCCTGCTCTCGACCGCAATTCTGAACCCGGGTACCGGTACACTGGCCTCACGGCAGACCGACGCCTGAGATCGCACGACGACGCCGGCACGGCTACTTGCTGTTATATCTTAAATTATTAATTTCATAAAGAGGCACAGACTAAAATAAAGTTATATTGGGGTCAATTTCTGAAAACTGCTGTACCGAAATCCCTACACTGTTTGTACATAACCACTTTCCAATACCTGTAAGTTTGAGAAGCACAAAGAAAACAGAGCCAATATATTTACTAAACCTCTAAACAGAGTGATATTCGAAGAGAATGTATCTGGTTTAGGACACAAGAAATGAGTAACAGTTGCTTGATCACCCAACACATATTTAAATTATTAGGGGAGAACTTAATGGGTTGGAGGTAATGTAATAATAGGAAACAATATACACGGCTTTAACAATTTAAAAGGAAGTTGATAAACATGAGATAGAAATAACAACGCAAACAATGCATTAAAGAGCATATCAAATAATGAAATGAAAAATAAGTAAAAATGCATTGTTTTCGGATATTAAGGTATGGTTGTTTTAGGATTTTGGAGTAATGGATTCGATTTCATGATATGTCGACTTCGAGGAAAATGTTATGAATTACTTTCATGGAGAGAATCAAAGGAGAAATGCGATTGATAAGATAATTATATCAAGTAGAATAATGTCGTGATTTGAAATTACACAGAATAAATATAAGCGAAAAGTAAACTATTACATTATTCTTCATTTTCAGCGTAAGAAATGCGACGAATGCAAGTATGAGTTTCAACTTGGAACCACTACGATTAATGAAAGGATTTGTTCATTGCAGTGATTCGAATATATCTGTTTGACATCTGGATGAATGTAAGTAATTTGACACTATTCGTTTACTTCCAGCCTTAACGACAAGAAAAAAAGCGACAAGAGGCCATGTTGATATACTGGATGGGCATAAAATAATGTGAGGTCTTCACATCTCCCTTGAATGTATTGGACGAATCGTAGCAACATTTGGTTGACATACAAAGTAGAACATGCGGTTTCGATTTCTTAAAAAAAAAACTCAGTTACCAAAAGTCGCTAACTGAAGAAAATATAGCTCTGTTAATGCACTATTTCGGATAACCTCATTACATGTAGAGCGATCATGATAAATGCAAAGGTTTGGAGAATTCACATCAGTCGGCCACGAACTTCCTTTCCATGGCTTTTATCTTACTTGACCGTGCTTTGTAAGAGAAGCTGTATTATCAGCGGAACGAGAATGCCAGTGATGCCGTTCGGGAATTTTCGGCGGTTGAAATCGCTACGATGAGGACTGATGAACAAAACAAATCTACGAAAAATGATTCAACGCTTTGAAACTACTGGAACTTTAGCAGCTCAACCAGGCCGGGAACGCAAAGCTATCAGTCACCAACACGTTAAAGAAGTTGTGGAACACGAGATGACGAATGTGTAGGATACCAACAGTGCAAGGACATTATCCCGCAGAACGGATACCCCATACTCAACGGTGCGGAAAATCCTGCATCACATGTTGAAGTTTTAACCCTATAAATCTGTCCTGTTCAAGAATTGCGCCCTGGCGATGCGACCACCCGCCTTCAGTTTGCATTAAGATTTTTAGCGCGCATGGAAATGTATGAAGCATGGACATGGCGGATTTAATGGAGCGACGAAGCGCACTTTTATTCGAACGGTGATATTAACACATACGTCTGATTATTTTGGGCTGCGGCAAATCCACATGTGGGTCTGCAGATGCCTATTCACTCGCCGAAAGTCACAGTGATGTGCGGCTTTACGTCATCGTTTATCATCGGTCCTTATTTTTACGAGGAAATTGACGTGTTCTGGCAATGCACGTTATTCCGATATGCTATAGAACATTGTGGTTGCAAAGGGCTCTTAACAATTCATGTTATTTTATGCCGATTCGGTAGTTCGATAACGCTAAGTATTAATGAATAATATTAAAAATCACTTTATTTAAAGAATAACGCATTTATTAATAGATTCTACGAAGAGAATCCAAGGAATTAAATATTTACCAAAGAAAATTTATTTAGTTCTGAATATAAATTATTTGTGGAATTTGAGAGGAGTAGTATTTATTGAATAAGATATGTTTATTTAACTGCTGTAAACAACCTTTCACAGAGACAGATTATTCACTGAAAAGAAATTATGAAAGATATTAAATATGATCTTAATAATTGATTATTCATCATGTATCGTGAAAAGAACTATGAACCCTCACTTCAAAGTGAAAGTATATTTTAAAGTTAACGTAGGAGTATTTTAGATAGAATAATAAAATGTAAAATCAGCGAATATAGGTTGTATGTAATGAATTATTGATGTACTTTCTGAATCCAAAGTTTATCATTACCCATTAATTAAAAAAAAAGATTTGTCTGGCTTTTTTGCTTTGCATTTCTCGGACAGCACATAGTGGACTGTTGTTAAGAGCATTTTTGTTGTTTAGACCGATTGATTTCCTTCAAATTTAAGAATTCTGAAGGTTTTAAGATGCGTTTAGGGGATTTTTCTTAAGACCCTGAAGATAAATCTTGGTTTTGGAGTTGATAGTACTAATTCTAGCAACTCAAAATTACAATTAAATCTTCACAAGAAAAGTTGGCTTGAAAAATTCGTGTACCAGATTTCTGCCGATATCAAATGAATTTCTCACAGCACTAAAAAGATAAAAAGGGCTTAAAATCGTACTATTTATAGCCAAAAAACGAACGAATGTTTGTCATCAAAGTAGACAAAGCGGGAAGAGTAGGAGAGAGAGACTATTTTTAAGTGTATTTTTAATTTTGATTTTAAAAAATTTCTTTTTGAAAAGAAAAATTAGTTGATATAATTAATGTTGGTGAACTAATTGCTATGCAACTGTAGGACATTGTGGGGCACTGTCTCTTAGGCTTAATTTGAAGGAGCCTATTATTTTAGGGCAGGAGGTTAACTTTTGTCGCCGAAGTGCCAGGAAAGCAGGTTGATATTAAAAAATCAAGAATCGTATAACGGTGGACTTTCCCGGTATTTCAAAAATGGGTTATTTGTTTTACATTCGTTAATATCAGACTGATCAAAATGATCAGAGATCATTTTGGAGAGTTTCTTCTCTTTGATTCCGATTTAACAAATTTGGGATTAACTTACAGAATGGTTTTGTAGATTTGTTTGTATAAAAATTCAACTTCATCTTGAGAAATTATAATCTCTATAGTCTAACAGACAGTTCTTGACGATCTCGTTTGCTTGAGAATAACAGAAAACACGAGATCTGGCCACTAGCCTCTTCAGAAGGTGTTAAGGAATTTAGTACTTTGAATGTCTGACACCTGGAAAATGCTATCTGATGAATTTAATGTTTGTTTATTGACTACTTTCAATTCATAAAAACTATAAAGTGTAAAAAATGTCTCGTGCATTTCCCCTTATTATAATTCATTTAATATTTCAATTAAATGTAAATATAAGTGTAACATATGAAACATGCATGCATTTTTTATTTGTTTTTTATTTTTATGATTAGCAAATAAAATAAATGAGAAATTTTCAGTTGTGCCTTTTTGATTATTAATTCGTAAATGTAATTTGCATTTGAAAATTTACATGGATTGTCTTATATAAATGTATTGACGTAATCCTGGTTTTTGTTTTTGTATTTAGCTTTGTTTTGTTTCCTTAAGAAATTTTTTAAGTTAAAGTTTTTCTAATTTTTTAGCAATTTTTTTTATGGACGATCAGTATGTTTGACAGCTCTTCCGTCTAATTTTGAGGCCCAAAAAAGTGCCTTTAAAGATAAATTCTGGTTTTTTTTCTTGTTATTTTTCTTTTAGCTGTTTTTTTCCATAAAAGTAATAATTTCGAATTCAGTACTTGGCTTCATTTTGTAAAAATATATCTTTTAAATATTTCTGCGACCCTTTCATTTAATTATACATTGGAATTATGCACTATGACTGCTGTTCTCAAAGTACTATCAGAGGAATCGTCCAGGGCAGTCAATAAGCCTTCTTTCCCGCGCCGCTTGCTTTGTCGACGTATCCTGATGATGGAGGCTTTGGATATATCGGTTGCTTCAGCTACTCTGTCTCGAACGTTATCTAAAGGAATGAGAGGTCCTCCATTAATTAATTCCCTCCGAAAATATTCAACTTGCAATTTTCCCGTGCGCTGCTTCGTATAGCACTGTTTCTCGACATTTTGTGAGATGACTTGGATAGAGGCTATTCTCGCGTAAATTACGTGAAATCGCGAAACCACGAGATCGTCAAGAACAGTCTGTTGGACTATACTAAGCTTTTTCTTTCTCTCCAATTGTTTTTTTTAATGGATAAAAGTTACATCTTTATCAATTTACGGTCTAGGTTGATAGAAGAAATATTCATTGAGGTATTTCTGATACCGAAGATCCGTTTCGCCGGTTTTTTGATCATTTATTTTTTATCAATTACATTATTATTGTTGAAACTTCCATTTTTTTTATTACAATCGTTAAACCCAGTCTATCGTCGTGACTTATATTTTCTGTCGAATGTTTTGAGTTCGTTTGAGAAAGAGAGTTAATGGATCCTTGACTGTGGCCTTATTTAAAGATTTTCTTTAAAACAGAAATTAAAAAGTACCTCCAAAATTAACGTATTATTAATTGTTATATTTAAAAAGGAATTTTTCCTTTCCAAGTAATTTTTCAAAAGTATTGTTGTTGCCGTGTTGTTGTTATTGTTATATGATAATTTCTGATAACCTTATCCTTTTTTATTACTTTTATTTCAACATTGTCTGATTTGAAATGAAACCTTTGTCGTTTACTTTTCTTTGAATTACTTGATTTTAAATTTTAATTAATATTTTAATGAATTAAAAAATGGAATTCTTATGATAGGTCCTGACAAGTTTCTTCAGTAAATTATGTCGATTAAAAAAAGAATACATGTGTAGAATTAAATTAAATTGAATGTTCAAGATCAGTTCACCATGTAAACATTGCGGAAAATGCGTTAACGGATAATAAATGTAGTTATTTTGTGTCATCAGCATGTATTGTATTAAACTTATTTACGTTAAGCCGTTGAATAAAGCTATGTTTGTGATTAATGATTTTTTCAGCTTATTTAAAAAGTTAAAAGAATTATTTAAAAAGGAATTTTTTCTTTCCAATTAATTTTTCAAAACTATAGTTGGTGTTGTTACTTTTTTTTGAACTAGTAGAGTTCTAGAAGAGAAAGCTTAGTCGATCCGATCTCTCCATAATAACCGGTTGCTTTCATAACACAACATCAGCATTATTTGAAGATATTATAATGCTTCTAATCAAGAAATCATATTCATACCTTAAGTTGAGTAAATTTACAAAAATTTATTATTAACAATCCTCCTGAAAAAAAAAAGTCCTTAAGTCTTAAATCTCGAAGTTTTTTTACAAATACTACTGGTACACAGGTACTTCCCAACAAAATTTGAACCCTTAAGCAAGCTGCCTTGCCTCCAAAAAAGATTCTTGAAAATGAGATTTTTTGCAATGTCAATGAGAAATTTTGAGCTAAAAATTTATTAAGAAGAAATTATTTTAAGAGAAAAGTGTTCATTATCAAAATTGTAGCTTCTAATGAGTTTAAGGTTACAGTTTTTATTTAAAGGTTCAACTGTATTCCAAACCTGAGATATCAAAGTTACTGCAAACGCTTACAAAGGGTAAAAAATGGCTGCCATGTTGAAACCACTTTGCATAAAAAATTAATATTGTTGGTCTTGAACTGTCCAAACGTTGGGGTAACAGCACACAAAAAATGGTAAATTGTCAAGCAACCTATGGATCACTTCATATGGATTGACCATCACTTCGTATGGATATCACTTTATATCACTTCATATGGATTGACCCAGTGATGACTTATAAAAGCGGCGATTCTAATAAGTGTTTGACAAGCTTTGATGTGGAGCTTTTGTTTTGTTTTTTAGCGGCCCCAAGGTTAAAGCTTGCCTCTAAAACCGTTAGGGGACCGCTCTTGCTTTTATCCTCTCTGGATGTCACACTCTGTAGCTGACAAACGGTTAGAGATATTAGAATGAAACCTTCGCCATTGTGTTCAGCATCAGAAAGTAGGTGACCACGTATAAAAAATGAGACCTCTTGCATCACTCCCTAAATTCCCCAAGGCATTTTCTGTCTTTTAAAGGCATTTAAGAAAGACAACGCCTTGGAAGTATCAGGGAATGGTCGTAGACATCTGATTTTTTACATGTGGACACGTTCTTTTTGATGCTGAACACAATTATGAAGGTTTCATTCGAATATCTCTAACCGTTTGGCCGCTACAGTGTGTGCCATCCAGACAGCATAAAATCAATGTTAGTGGCCCCTAGGTTACAACTTCCCTGTAAAACATAGGCTCCGAAACCTTCACCATTGTACTCAACCTCAAAAAGTACATGACCACGTCCAAAAAATCAGACCTCTAGGACCACTCCCTATTTGGAAGTTCGGGGTCAAAAGTGTCGCTTCCGATCAAGTTGTGTTTATAAAAGTTTGTTTATAAAATTTGGCATATTATGGGGCCGCTTTGCTTTTGACACTGTCTCAAAGCGTTAATTATCGTGTTTAAGTTATTTATTTTATTTCCGAAATGCTGTCATTGAAATATAATTATAATGTTTTCGTAATTCCTTCGATAATTGTAAGAAAAGCTGAAGTTATATTAAGTAGTTAGTCCTTCTAATCCACAAATTGGAAATAAAAAATAATTATAAAATCTAATAAGGCATTTTAAAAGAAGTATGAATAACGTTCTTCTAATCTGTAGTACAGTATAGCCTTCTGTCTCTGTATCCAGACCTGTCTGTTTACTAATGACTACTCCTACGTGATGATCGTCAAAGAGAGTGAAACAGCTTCTTAAGATATTACTTATAGTTAGAATTGTCGTAGATATTGTTTATCATTATGATAAAGTCATTTCTGCCTGAATATTGTATATTTTACATACTTCTTAGTCAAGTCTTAGTGAATATTTAAATATTCCATATCGTAGATCAGTTTATGAAACATTTCAGAATTGTGACATCCCTTTGTAAGAATCCCCATTTTTCCAAGTATTTTTCTTCATAAGTTTTAGACAAGTATACATCCTCATTCCGAATCCGAATATTTGTCTCATTTTTTTTTCATTTCCCGTTTTTGATTATAACTTTCTGTTTCACAAGGGTAAAAAAAAATTCCTACACAGATACGTGGAAATCATTCATTATACGGAAAAGTCATGGGAATAATATGGCCGGTTTCAATTAAGAAACATGCTACAAGATGTTTGTTTTAATTTAATTACCGAAACATTGTCTCAAAGGATATAATATATTTAGTATTATAATATTAAGTATTTATTAAAGAAAAAAAAGTGAAATAATATTATTTTTATTATAGTTTTGTGTTGATAAACGTAATTGGTCTTTTAAATAAAACATTTACACTAGACGATTTTTACGAGATTGTCTTAGAGACATTATAATTATTATGTTGTAACAGTTTATGTTTTTTTTTTACTGCGCTTTCTGCCAATTATTTAAATCATCAGAACCTCTCTTCTTCCAGGCGGTTTTGTTTTGAGGAAATAACAGGAAAGGGCAACTGAACTTTTTATTTGAAATTTATTGCAACCTCAAAACCAAGGAATTGATTCATCTAAGCTTCCATCAAAGTCACGACTGAAAACTTTATTTCCTGTAGTTTGCTTTTTCAAATTTTGGAGAATATTTTGGCCTACCATTATCATCAAATCTTAATTATCTTCATAAGAAAATGAGTTTCTTGATTGCACAATTACATCTTATTTCATTTTTGGAGTCATACGATACAGAATCAGCATAGTTAAATTAAAATGAGAAAAAAATGAATTGTTACATTTGTATAAATCACTTATCGGATATAAATAAATTGCTGATTTGGATGCAAGTAGTCTAATTAAGTAAGGTTAACTGAAAAGATTTTGTAACTTATATATGATTCTTTTCATAATATAGAAGGTATCTTCGTTATATTTATAGCATACTAATTGCGACCTGTGAAATATTGACGGAAGTAAAACAAATTCCACATTTTTTAAATACACTAGATTGAAAAAGATATTCTAAGCTAATTTTTTTAGAAGCCATGACTTCCACAACAGCCCATATGTAATTTGAATATCGGCTTAATTGTTAAAATAATATTGTAATATTGTTAAAATAAAAAAAAAATTAAAAAACTGATTTACTACTTTCGTAGTAGCCAGCGCTGCGGTTTCTCATTACGAAACATAATGGCAACATGCTGCCGTAATATAAGGGGCGTTCAAAAAGAAACGAGACTGAGTGTATAATGGGCAAACCGGTGACAGAAGGATAATATCGCTGCATGTGTAATCAAGATTGGTTCCGACACGAGTGAGTGCGAAGTTCACAGCACGCCACTACAGGGTCACGGGTGCAAGTCACGTGACTAAAAGCTAGCAGAAGCATGCGTCAATCGTCCAACGAGGTCATTCACGTTGTAAGCAGTGAAACAGTGCAATGGAGGCGTCTAAAGAAGAGCAAAGAGGTGTTGTTCGTTTTCTGACAGCAGAAGGAGTAGGGGGAACGGACATTCATCGAAGAATGTCACAAGTATACGGTGAACACTGCATGTCCCTTCACTGCATAGGCTTCACTGCTTAGGCTTCACTGCTTAGGCTTCACTGCATAGGCTTCACTTAGGCTTCACTGCATGTCGGACGACGACGTTGTGAACTGGTTTTTTGAAATTCACAACGCAGCCCCGGGAATTTTACGATACAGCCATTCATCGCCTTGTATCGCAGTGGGACAAGTGCCTCAACAGCCAGGGCCAATACTTCTGACATATCTGTACTGGTTTCTGTTCCTCGGCTTCCGGCTCGTTTCTTTTTGAACGCCCCTCATAAAATAGGTTCGTCGAAATTGAGGCAATATTAACGGAAGTAAAACAAATGCCACATTTTTGAAATACCCTGAAATTTTTGAAAAACACAAGATTGAAAAAGATGTTCTAGGCTCATTTTTTAAAAACTATGACTTCCGCAACAGCCCACATATAATTTGAATGACTAAGCCAAATTTTGTTAAAATAAAAGAAAATAAAAAATTGATTTACCAGTTTCAACAATGACAATAACAATAACGAATGTCCTACAGCCAATACCAATAATCCTGTCTGGGCAACAATGAGGGCACGTGCATCGTCATTGTCCCTCATTGTCATGAGTATTGAGAGAGCGGCGACACAGCCGAAATTATGTAAAAACCGAGGTTTTACAAACTCTCTGATAAATTTTGACGCATGAACTTCTTGCATTTCAGTGTAAACTTCATTTATGTGGGAAAGAAAATCTCAATACGCAGATAGTAATTATGTAATCGCGATTCGTCGTGGTGAAGTGGAGAAAAAGTAGAGACGCCATCTTTAAACATGGGCGTGACATCTTGCTTGACGTTTTTAGCTTTTTCCTGTACTGCTGAAATCCATATTTCATTCGTAAAATTATTTTATGAATTATTAATTTAAGGTTTTTTAGCTTCTGATTTGTAACAATTCTTAGAAGTTTTTTGAAAATTTTAAATTACATAAAATTTGTTGAAGAATGAAGATTTGATTTAAATGTAGCTTTATAAAGTTATTAGTGCTTAATTACTTAAGAATCTACTTCGCATTTATTCAATTCAATTCTTATGCCTGATAATCGTTGCCTTAAAAAAGTTATCACATGGAATCTTGAATTTTCTATTATCAAAATTGGAAAAGTATTTTTGAGAACGGCTTCAACTATTAATTAAAGTAATGAAAATAAATGCCCATTAAATTTCCGACATACATCTTAGATTAAAATTTTACTGAAACAATAGTACAAAGAAAAATAACAATACAATTAAATTGTTCCAAAATGAAATAAGTATTGTTTTTGGAGTCATACGATACTATTTAGCCATAGTTAAATTAAAATGAGAAAAAAATGAATTGTATTCTAATACGAGTTTGTATTAGAAAAAGATGAGAAATTTGATCTGAAAACTTTAAGGAAACTTTATGAAATGTGGGAAACTTTAGAAAATACAGAAAGAGAAAATTTTACAAAAAAAATTGAAAAATACAGGATGGATACATGAATAACAACAAAGAATATAAAAAAAGAAGAAATTGAAATTCTGCAAAGTATTGGAAAGGACAAAAACATATATATTTCAAAGTCAAACAAGAGCAACCAAATGGTAATTATGAATAGGAATGAATATTTATCAAAATTAGATAATATTGTCAAGGATAAGGAACATTATAAGGAATTAAAAAAGGACCCTACCTATACATTGTATCACAAAGTAAAAACATTGATAACAAATATGAAAGAAAGTGGATCAATAAATCCAAAACAAAAAGAAGAAATTATGAAAGATTCTTGCAGAACACCCACATTAGAGGGAAGAGTAAAGACCCATAAACCTGATAATCCAGTAAGACCAATAATAAACGCCTATGGTTCTCCTGTACATAATTTAGCCAAATTCATCTACAAAATTGTAAGAAACTTCAAACTTCCAAAAGAGGAATTAATAGTAAAAGACTTGATTCAAAACATAGCACATCTATTTAATAATAAGAAGAAATTTCATATGTATTCCCTAGATATAAATGACATGTATACCAACATTCCAGTGGATGAAACTTCGCCCATAGTAGAAAGTGTGGCAATTAAGAATAAAGAATGGCTTATGAAACAAAAATTGGATAATAATGAATTGATGAATACAACTGAATTAATCACAAAGAACGCATATTTCAAACATAGAGATAAAATATATCAACAGGTAAAAGGATTCCCAATGGGATCTCCATTATCAGGAACCTTGTGTGATATATTTTTGAATTTTTGGGAGTGCAAATTACTGGAAAAGACAAAATATAAACTTGAATATTACAGATATGCAGACGACATCTTAATAATCTGATACGGGACCGATAGACAATTTGACAAGTTTTTCTCAGAAATTAACAAAATTACTGATGAAATCAAATTTAAGGTAGAAAAGGAAGTGGACAATAGTCTAAATTTTTTTGGATATATGTTTAACTAGAAATGAGAATAAGATAATTATGAATCATTATACAAAAAAATACAAAAGTGAACACATACTAAATTATGAATCAGGACATGGTATAAACATAAAAAGAAACATAATTGAGAACTATATGCAAAAGATTGACGTCAACACGAGTAGTGAAGATCAATTCAATAGAGAAATTATAAATATGAAAAGGATCCTTAGTAAAAACGGTTATCAGGAGAAATTCATAAATAAAACTATAAAGAAATACCACACATTGAAAATTAAAGAGTTAACAACAAATAACAACAGAAGATATTTCCTACCATACTTAAACAAAAATAGTCTGACTTTAAAAGAAATTTGTAAAAGTTTTGGCTTCAATGTTGGATTTGAATATAACAACAAACTGAAAAACATTTTATGTTGCAAATTGAATAATAGTGTTAAGAAACATGAAATGGGTATAATTTACAAAATAGAATGCAAGAATTGCGATTTATTCTATTTGGGCGAAAGTAAAAGAACAGTGAAGGAACGAATGACGGAACATGGTTCCAGCATTAGGAAAAAGTACATTGAAAAATCAGAAGTGGCAGAACATTGTGTGAACAGAAATCATTGCATTAACAACGAGATACAAATTTTATATATTGAAAGAGTTACCAAGCTAAGAAAGATAATAGAAAGTATGTTTATCCAGAACACAAAAAGAAAAAATATAAATAGGAATGATGGTATTGAAATAGAGAAATATTTCATAAGATTACCTAAAAGTTTTGTAGATAAAATATCCACAAAATGTAATAAGGTTACAATCAAGGAACTAAATTGTTAAGCTATATCATGTCAAAGATTGTAAGTAAATGATATTGTTAATATTTTCTCGAGGAATTTAATTGTTCTATAACTTATTATTGTTATTTTTAGGCTTGAAAAAGAAAAGACGTAATCTTTTTGAAAATTTGCTATAGTATTAAATGTAGTTTTTTTACATTTAAATTTGTAATGTTGGAAAAAAATGAATTGTTATATTTGTATAAATCACTTATCGGATATAAATTAATTGCTGATTTGGATGCGAGTAGTCTAATTAAGTAAGGTTAACTGAAAAGATTTTGTAACTTAGCTTCTACATAATAAAAAGAATTAGATATATCTTCGTTATATTTATAGCATACTTGTTGCGACCCGTGAAATATTGACGGAAGTAAAACAAATTCCACATTTTTTAAAAACACAAGATTGAAAAAGATATTCTAAGCTAATTTTTTTAGAAGTCATGATTTCCACAACAGCCCTTATGTAATTTGAATATCAGCTTATTTGTTAAAATAATATTATAATATTGTTAAAATAAAAAAAAAAATGATTTACCACTTTCGTAGTAGCCAGCGCTGCGGTTTGTTATTATGAAACGTAATGGCAATATGTTGCCGTAAAAGAATAGGTGCTAAATTGAGGCAATATTAACGGAAGTAAAACAAATGCCACATTTTTGAAATATCCTGAAATTTTTGAAAAACACAAGATTGAAAAAGATGTTAGTAAGCTCATTTTGTAAAAGCCATGACTCCCGCAACAGCCCACATATAATTTGAATGACTAAGCCAAATTTTGTTAAAATAAAAGAAAATAAAAAAAAAAATTATTTACCAGTTTCAACAATAACAATAACAATAACGAATGTCCAACAGCCAATACCAAGAATCCTGTCTGGGCAACAATGAGGGCACGTTTTTCCTGCACTGCTATAATCCATATTGCATTCGTAAAATTATTTTATGAATAATTAATTTAAGGTGTTTCAGCTTCTGATTTGTAACAATTCTTAGAAGTTTTTTGAAAATTTTAAATTGCATAAAATTTGTTGAAGAATAAAGATTTGACTTAAATGTAGCTTTATAAAGTTATTAGTGATTAATTACTTAAGAATCTACTTCACATTTATTTAATTCAATTCTTGTTCCTGATAATCGGTGCCTTAAAAAAGTTATCACATGGAATCTTGAATTTTCTATTATCAAAATTGGAAAAGTATTTTTAAAAACGGCTTCAACTATTAATTAAAGTAAAGAAAATAAATGCCCATTAAATTTCCGACATACATCTGAGATTAAAATTTTACTGAAACAATAGAAAGAAGTAAAATAACAATACAATTAAATTGTTCAAAAGAAATTCAAATATTTTTATCTTATTCCTTATTTTCTTAAAATAAGACTAATATAAATAAGAAGTAAGGTAGGTGCCCTTGTTATGGTCATGTTCCTGATATGGCCACCCACTTATTGTGAATTAGCTAACCAAATATTCCGCTAAATGGCATCAACATCCAGTGAGGGGCCTCCTAGTGTGGCACATGAAAATTTATCATCCAGCCAGATTGAGCAATATGGCGTCAGTTGTCTGTTTTGTGTTTTTCGTGTGACTGCTTCTTGTGTTTCTCTGATGAGTCTCGTTTGTTTTATGCATGCTTTCAAATACTTTTTTTTCATGAAAACCATCGAACTCTATTCAGTTTTCAATGCTCTTTCGAGAGGTGTTGTCGCTGATGGCGTACTTTTTACGAGTTGTTCATAATAACCAATTTTCGTGAAAGCTGACCTGCACCTGATATGGCC
>JAFIDM010013585.1:862-12409 GCA_023159025.1 Thereuonema tuberculata
CTAGAGATTCAGTTTTTTTTTTTTCTTTCCGGTCTCCCACCCCCCCGGTCAATGGTGTCCCGCTTTACCAATGTAAAAATCTGGTCACCCTACTATAACGGCAATCGCGCTACTACCTACTTTTAGTGCGTGCTTCTATTTTAATTAAAATTAGATAATATAGGAATTTGTTAATTTAACCTAAAGACACTGATACAATAATAACTCCATGATTTTCATTCAACAGAAAAACTCTTCCAAGTAAATAAATTGTATAAATTTTGAAATTTATTAGGGATTGAGAATGGTCAAAGCAAATTTTTATTAGAAACAAAAAAAAAAAGGCGATTACAGATAACGAACATTTTATTAGAGGTTGTCTCAACATACTTCAGTAGAATATATTAAATACAACGAAAATATTTCGAATTTAGGTTGAACTTTTTCAATGTTCCTAAAAGCTGCAAATGAAGGCCATTTCGAAACGGCGCCGAAAGGCATCATCGCACGCAAATTATCGCACGCAAATCTGCCCTTCCTGAAGCTACTGTTTTGATTATCATATGCGGAAGAAACGGCGAAATTACTATTACATCAGCCCAAACATTTTAATGTAAATAAGATAGGACGACGAAATTGTCGCAAATGAAAGACATTTTACGTCGAAAGTTACTATACCAGGCTGAAGAGGGCGCCACTGTCATTTTAAAATATTCGAAAAGCTATAACAATATTTTTTTAAATTAGAATTTCATTTATTGTAAAGAGGAAGTATTGAAGAATTATCGATTTAACTTATTATTTGCTAACATCTAGTTTCTGTTATGTATAATTTAAGTCTACATCCGTCTTTTATTTGATTGAGTAATTTATAAATTTGATTAAAATTAATAAAAATGTTTAATAAATTCTTTCTGTTTTAACTGTAACAAGAAGAAAACTTAAATTATAATGAACCAGAAAATAAAATCTTCTATTGCTTTGAATTGTAAAAAAAAAAAAAAAAAAAAAAAAGTATTGTGTACATTTTATAGTTTTTCTTCATGTATACCAGTGCTTCTCAACGTTTTTCGATTACGGTGCAATGAACTATTTGCTTAAATCCTGTGGCACACCAAACTTTTTCATTGTGGCACTACATCTATATAATAAGAGCGAGTGTTTGTTTGTTTGTCTTGAAACAATATCGCCATTTCTCATTGGATCTTTACTAAATTAGGCAAGGAGGTTCACATTCATTCCAGAATAATCATCAACAACGAAAACGCCGATCCGGACTAAGGGATGTAAACGGCGAGGGGGGAGGGCAATTATTCTTAAAGTGTACGCATATTTCTGAAACCTCTTTAGTTGGAAACACTAAAGATATTCGGATACGGGGGGAAACTTTCCTGCAGAGTATGCGTATCGAAACCGCTTGAGTTGCAAACTTGAAATTTGTCATGAGTGTTCTTAATTCTAAGTTTCGGTTTTTAGTGTACGTTTTGTAATTTGCTTTTTTTTTTTAATTATAACAATATTTTAAATATTTTAAAATACTCTTGTGAAGTTGTTTCTAAGACATTCAAAAAAACTTTTGAAGTATTTTTACGATGACTCAATTGTGAATTAATACTTTATGAAGCTTCACTGTCAGAACTAACCAGAATGTTGTTAAAATTTGTAATTGACCAGGATTTAGAATAGAGCTTTTGGGTAGAAATTAAACTAGATATTTATTACGTACTCTCAGAATTTTCTTATTGCAGACCAAAACCATTCCCACGACATATCACTGTGCCGTGACGTACCAGTTGAGAAGCTCTGATTTATGATAAATATAAAAAACTTCCTATATAGAAAATTAATATATTGGATTAACTTCCACATCTCGACTACATACTGCTTTGATCGTCACGAGATTAGGTGGTGTCAAGTTGTGTTGTATAAAATGTTACTGAAGTGGTCAAAATTCTGAATGAACACTTCAGATCGAACACGATAGTCTGGAGAGTGTCACGATAACTTTCTAGAGTGCTAATGTAAACACTACGGAATTGAAGATTGTAAGCTTCCTATTCAATTAATTAAATACATTCTCTGAAATATTTTGATGCACTAAAAAAAAATCATTTCTGAAGTGACGCTAGCATTTTTCCGTTAAAGTTTTCCGAGCATCTAAAACACAAATAAATTATGTCAAATTGGGTTTATGAGATTATAAGATGATTTAACGTGCAGCATTACGTATTGATTAAAATTGGACCATGAAGCACATTGTCACAACACACTTAAGAATTTCACATTTAAATTAATGAAGACAGTTTTAAGTTTAAATTAGTTTTTTAAAAACCTGAGGTTAGGGTTCATGACTTGAACCCTGAAACGTCGTTATTAACTTAAATGTGAAATTGTTATGTGTATTGTGATGGCCCAATTTTAATCAAGAGTTTTACGTCGGATTCTAAGTTTCATTCTTCTAATTTCAGCGTTGTTGAAATTCCACAAACCAATAATTACTAACCCTCACCACCAGCACAGAAATCCCGGGATCACTCACATATGACCTCGCAATCTGTATCTTACTGGAGGCATGTTATCGTTTATTGATTCTTTCCAATAAAAACTGCTGATGTTTGTGAAGAATATTTCAAGGAAATTTTATCAATTAACAACTTGCTTATTTTTAGTTAAATTTTACAGATTAATTAGTAGTTAAACTTTGCAGATTAAATATTATCAATATTTAATTGATAAAATTCCTTTGTATACCTTGTCCAATCATTTGTCGGATAACATTTAGAAATCCAAGCTTTTTCTCTGTAAATATCAGTGAAAAGTTAAAAAAATGTATATATGTACATAAGTAAGATTTTGGGAAATAATTATCTTGGCTAATAAATCAAAAATGAAGCCTGCACACCTGCTTAAATTTCACTTGGTGAATTTAAGTACAAAAGAATCAAATTACAAGTTACACGACCAGGGTTCCATTTCAGAAGAGAAATCATTTTCAATAGCTAACTTATTTGTATTTCTGTGTCCAATGGTTTCGGAAAAGATAATGACAGAAAAAAAAAAAGCAACTTTTCTTTTAATGATGTAGATTTGCAGGCAACACTATGTTTTAGATCTACCAAATTGGAAAATGCTTTTATTCAAAGCTCTTCGTAATGCCACTTACTCTTACTTTTTTCTTTTTGTTTAACCCGTAACAAACGATGTTTTATCTTTATTACGGAGGAGTTCCGGAAGAGTTAGCAAAAGTTTTCTTATTTTTATTAAATTTTTCCAATGAAACTTAATTGTTTTCTATAATCCTTCTGTGATCTACTTCCGGTGTAAACATTGATGGATGTAGGCTATTTTTCATCCCTGTCCATCAAGTAGTTCCGTGGGATGAATGAAAAACGTCCCCAAACTGCCCAAAATGAAAAATTTCCCAATGTTGTCGATAGATGGCGCCACCGCAGTTTTCAATCAAGTGCGTTGAAGGGGAGGCGGAAGTCAGTTGGACGTTCTTTGCAGGCGCGGAACACGATTAACTCACGTGTTAGCTGATAATTCTATTAGGCTATGTATATGGTGAAAATTTAAACTTTAATTTGGAATATAACATTAATTGGTAATGATCACGTGATTTTTTGCCAACTGGGAATGGTTTCAAGTGACGAGGGTGTGGAGAAGGTCACAAAGGGCTGGGAAGTCGAAATCTCTATATTAATTTGCTCAATAAATAAGCGTTTTTATATACAAAAGATAGCCGTTTAGCCTGATGGTGTCAGGACAAGAATTTAAATTAATTTTTTAATGCTTATTTTTTATTTTTGTGTTTTTTTTTTTTTTGATTGAGGTACCATTTGCAGTTACGGAGGTGGGATCCTTAACCGTTGCACGCACTCTGGGCTGATCCACGGAGGGTAAAACTGGCTGAGGAAGCCTAATAAGGCAGAAACGGCCGTCCCAGTTTCCCGTACGTGATTGCTCAGAGTGCAAATCCTTTAGAATTGTGAATTTAATTCTTACTTTCTTGTATTTTTCATAAATTCTAAATATAATATACTATTAAATTTGAATCTAGTAGCTCAAATGGTAAAGTACTTGTCCACTTTTTTAGTAGTGGAAGGGCGAACAACTATTGAAATATTTGTAAGAATTAACTTAAAATTTACTGTGCTATTTTACAATTTTTCTGAAGTTTAAATTATTTGAAATAAAATAAAATTACCATTTAGTTGAATTAGCTTTTTCTCCGAATGTGTTCTAAATTGTTTTTAAATAAAGGATATTATAAATAAAGGATAAATTTTATACTCCCTTTTATTATGGTGTTGTTGTTATTATCAATGCTTGAAACAAGAGAAAAAATCACTTCAGTCAATGGCTAATATTCCTAATTTTATGAGTAGTCTCCCAAACTCATTGGAGACTCACGAAATAAATTCCTTCTTTTTTCTGCTTCCTCACTTTCTTTTTAACCTATTTTTCTGGGGAAGTGAGCTAAACAGATGACTCAGTCTGTGTGTATCTTCCTCTAATAACTTCTGAACCTCTTGAAGGATCTGCGAACTCGATGACGCAAAACACTCTTTTTGCATGTCACGCTAAATGTGGTCACATGCGACGTGCTGTTTGAAAAACACCTTTCTGTTGGCCAAACCTGATCGGTTGTGAATGGACCAATGGACAACTAATTAGATTGAAGTTTCATAGGAACATGTCGTCGTGACGTCATGCACATTCTCTAAGTTCAATCAGCAGCTCTGTTTATCTTCACTGTAGGTGAACGGAGGGCAATTACAAAATTATTACCACCAGTAATGAGATTATCTTTCGACAGCAAATAAATTTTACACTTAAATATATTAATTTTATGCGTCAGAATATATCAGAGTGTATTTTAATTTTTTCCCCCAAATATCGTAGCATCAACTATTGTTCGCATGGAATTCTGGGATCGCCCATCGCTCGCTAGTAAAGTATTGAAGAAGTAATCCTAACAAATGAAGAAATTCAAAAATAGGATTCCTCAGGATGGCTGTTGCTAAATTTCTCTTAATTTCTGAATGTGAATTTCGTCATATTAAAGGCTGAATACTTATCAAATTCAAAATTTTTAACAATCTTTTCGCCGATTGATTCACAGAGTTGAAACAGACACAATATCACTCACACTCATTCGAAATTCTTTCTTCGTTTTCTGGCGCATTCTGGTGCATAGAATTAATATATTTCAGTGTAAAAATTGTTTCCTTTCGAATGATGATCTTGTTATTGCAAAATTTATTATTAATAAATTTATGATGGTTTTCAGTGCAGCTGAATAGAGAACTATCAGCGGGGTAAAAGAAGCGAAATATGAATGATGTCACCAGTCACTTGTTTCAATCTTTTACTGTAATTCGTTGGATTCGAGACCGTTGGAATAAAAACATTTCGTTGGATAATGTTCTGCCCTTCCAGTCGTATGCTGCATGTCCTCTGCAGCCTCACGACAAATGTTGGTTAGTGTTCTTCTAGCTTCAGTATATTTATTTATGTAGGCTACTGTAGCCTATCTATCATATATGTTTGCAATCTTACCCAAATAGGTGCTTGTCGAGAAATTAGCGGAAGAAGGCAATGGAATCTAAACAATGAATTTCTAACCTATTTTCATTAATAGCTCATTGTTTGAAAAAAAATGGATTTTAATCCCCTGTTAGCTACTCGACTTGGAATGATTAATTCAGTTTCGACAACTTGAGTAATTATTAGGGAGTTAATTTTTTTTTCTTTCAGAAAACGTTTATATTCAATAGATATTATAATTTGAAAATAAACGCAGGCTTCTCATTTTAATCGTTTTTACAAGATTGAAAAAAAAAAAAAAAAAAGATTTTAAGAAATCATATTTTAAGGTTTCCAATTCTTCGAGCTTTTATTTTTTTTTTATCACTGACTGCAGATTGGCGTATTTGAAGTTGTTCCTAATTTGAGTGGAATTCTGAGGCAGCTGTTTCCAGCTTGTTTGCCTTCCTCAAAAGTTACCCAACTCAGAGTCAAGGAATATATTATTCATCCTTGCCTATGAGCCGTTTAAGTAGTAAATGTCTTTGTAGGAAGAGCTTACAACTTCGAAGTAATTATATAGATTAAATGAAGATCTAACATTAATGACAGATTTACTAAAGACGAAAGACAAAGAAAAAATAAAACCCACAACATTTTAAGTTTGGCTCATACGATAGCTTTCAATTGCCATCTTACCCCGACTTTCGACACCCTTTGTGACATGACTCACCAGTTCGGAGTCCAGATGGCGTCAGCTCGCTTAAACACGGAAGGCATTAGCGTATCTCTTTGGGTTACTCTGTGAATATTAAACTATTTAATAGCTTTTATTTTCAGTTTTCGTGTTATTAAAATATAAAATAAATACGGCAGATGAAAGTCCCACAGATTTGTTTGAATCTTATATTTGTCAGAAAGAAAAGGAATTAAAAATAGGTAAATCGGAGTGCCTTTATTTTAATTTGTGTATAATGGATTATTTGCATTCTTACCCTTTACGCAAAATCGTATATTATATAAAATCTTTTATTTCTCTGTCTGTCCGGTGCAGTGCAACAATGGAACACCATTGTTCCTGTCGCATTGTTGCGTCGACAAATGCAACAGTGAACACTGGAAAACGGTTTTTCATTGTTCATTGTTGCGAGGAAGTCGACAGATTCAAACTGAGCATTGTTGAACTTCAAAATTTTCTGTGAAAAAATTTCTATAATGAAACATTCGCGACGGGAATCGAACCTGTGCAATCTTTTGATCGAAAGTCAGACGTCCTATCCATTAGGCCACGGGGACTACACTCAATTTATTGGTTCGTATCACTCCCTTGGTGTATCTATGTGTGGCGCAATGAGAGAAGAGCCAGAGAAAAAAGAAAATAACTCATTAATGTTAGCCTATTAGATTAAAATTTAAATTTCAATGTTTATTTATTTAGCTTCTCTCCGTCAACAATGGCACTCGGGATAGACAGGGGGATGGCTTAGTAAGTTTAGATGGCCTATGAACTTTAAGTATGGCGAAGTGCTTGCGAATAGTATATCAAAAATAGTTAAACTATTCCAAACTAAAGAACGACTCTGACCTTGAACTACACCCATGATCTCTTAATCATTCCAGGACTGAAGTTTGTATAGAGAAACTATTCACAATGGCGACTCTCAACCTATCAGAAGCCAAACACTTTCCCGCCATAAACACTGACATATACAATCGATTCAAATTCTACTATTGCGCCATCTGGTGTCCACAGTCGTTCTTTCGCTGGGAGAACTTTACAAATGCTTTGTTTACGTCAGTCATGAACGTATATGACGATTGCAGTGCAGTACTTGTACCGATGCGTAGTAAGACAAAAAAATAAAATAAAAAATCAGTGATTCATATCCAATGATTTCCATTTTACGATACCGGTCTGGAATTTCGCTTGTCTTAATTACCGGGTTACACCTTAATTAATTAACAAAGCAGAAAAATAAATCTTCCACTCAATACATTTCGGTGACTGTGAATTTAAGAACAAAATCATTTAATTATCCTAATTAAATTAGTTTTTCTACGTTCGTGCAAAGGGGGGAAAAAATCACTCAAATTTATCACGAGTAATTTATTAGTAAACATTTCTTTGTTGACATTTGTTGATATTCATCCGAAGACAAATAACTGAAGAAAAATATTATTGAAATTTCGTAAAGGTCAAATAATTTACTAACAGCATTTACGACAAACGTTCTGATGTTGGGAAAACAAATGTATGAATCAGCTTCTATTATGAATCATCGCAGTCATTTAAATCAATTAATATTAATTGTTTGTTCCTGGACGAAAAAGAAAACAATTCGAGAAAAATAAAAGCTTCAGAATTGATTTTCTTTTTCTTTATTTTTTGCAAATGAAAAACAAGAAGCTCAAAGAACTTTAAGCCTACAATTCTTAATAATTTTTTGTTTTTAAAAAAAAACAAGGTAATAAAAATGACAAAAAACGAAAATAAACAATTATTAATCCTACATTATACATTCCAATTATAATTTTACTGAATACAAATATTATAAATTTTTATAATTTTCTGAAAAAAAAAAAGGTGATTTTTTTTTTAAATCGCTTAAAAAGGATTAAATTAAATCTTATCAAATTGCGAGTAATGGATTAAGGATAATTTAATAGTCATAGATATTAACAGAAATAGATAGAAATCCATTGTTTAGATTTCAAATGCTTTTAGGCTGCTGATAAGGAAGCCTTATAATCCCGCTTTGTCCGTCTGTCTATGGACAAGTATCATTAAAATCTCATTAAATTATCATTAAGCACAACAATCGCAACAATTGCGCCGTTTGCATTCGCAACAATCACATTTATAATAATAAGGAAAATAGAATAAAAGGAAATTAAAGCAATAATTCAACATAAATTAATCAGAAGCCGTTGCGAAGCATTGTGATTGGTTTACTAATCGCTATCGTTGGATAGCAGTTGAAGGGACCAGAGAAAAAGTTCGAAATATCCAAAAATTCGAATTACATATATACTCTCAAACAGAAGAGATAAATAAAAAAAGATTAACTCTACGATCAAAGATTTAACACATAAACTTTATCTAAGAATACTGCTACATTTTTTTTTCATTAAATCAAACATTTTTTACTAGCTTAATTATTCATCACTTTCAGAAAAAAAAAAGGGAGATGTTTTTAATTGCTTCATTGAATGCAATCTTTGTGTCCTAGCATATGATTCCAACCTCTGGATTGCCAGGTCCTCTCGTTCTTTTTCTATTTTTTCCATTGCCATTTTTGCGGCTCAAGATTTTATCTTTGTTCTTCAAATATGTCGATAACGTGTTGTATGGAATTCCAAATTCCTTTTCGATTTCCGATTTCTTTTTAAGGCCTTTTTCCACTTCCTTAATCACCGCTACCTTTTCAGCTAATGTTAACGACTTATAAGGAGCTTTAGCTTTTGACAATGGCATAGTAAGAGCATATAAACAATACTTAAAGCACAAGCACAAAAAAATATATATAAAACCGCATTAAATCATTCACAGGAAGCGCACATGGCTCTAAGACCGAAGGGGTGTGGGAGGGAGGAAGGTAACAACAGAGGGTGGACAGAAAAATCCTCGGAAATCCCCACATAGTGACATTCCAACACTGGCTTTTGTTTTCCTTAGAAAGACCGTTAAAATAAATATCTTAGCTGAGAAAAGTCTTAAGAGCAATTTTTACCCTAATATTTTAAGGACAATCGTACGAACAATTCGAATTATCCAAAATAAAATTCGAATTATCCACGATTTTAACATTATTTTAATACAGAATTCTAGGGACCGAGCAAAAAATTCGAATTACATAATTTCGAATTGAACAAGTTCGAATTATCCAAGTTTCACTGTACAAAGAAAATGAAGATTGATAATTTATTTAAAAGTTAGAACATTTGTATTCCTGTCTCGTTTGGCTTTTACCTGTTGTGATTATTCGAACATTTTCTTATTGAAGAAGTTTTCAGCTTACTTATCACTTATAATTTCTTACAATAGTTTTTTTAAAAAAAAAAAAAAAAAAAGGGTTTGCCGTATATGGTCATTATGTAGCGATCGATTTTGTCTGGAACAAATGTCACCAGTCATGACGTCATCAACTTGACCTCCGAGCAGTCAGGCCAAAATGGCGTTGTTTCGTGATCGCGTAAGCGTGACCAAGAAAGGATAAACTTTGCATAGCCAAGCAAGGGGAATAGTGTGGAACGTTTGTAATTCTTTCAATTTTAATTATTATTATGTATTCGTAACTGTAGAAACTACAAAAACCAGTTTTCGTAATATATATAAAATTCAGTTACGGATTTTAGCAACAGATGGCGCTGTTACGTCCTGGAAATATCAATCTATAAGGGAATTACGTCATCAAAAGCTCTTCTTTCATGAACTGAACTGTAGGCATTTTAAAATTATATTACCTCAACGATGTGCGAAGCGACGCTGGGCTATCATCCTCGCCACGCCTCCACACGCACACCTCATTCCACGGACTGAATAGAAGGAAGATTTATCGAATCATCCGGGTTTTCATCTCCTGTGTGACCACCATCAAACTTACATAAATCTCGTTTCAGGATTCGCTTCCAAATCCTTACTGCTATCTCGTTCTGAAAGTCTTTTTTTGTACTAAAAATGTCTGTTAATAAAATGGCCTGTTATTATGAATACTTGCATGGCAAGAGACCATTTTTTTTTTAAAAAAGCACGAATTTAAACAAAAGCAAAATATTGTCAGTTGTATTTATAGACTTTAAAAAAGCCTTTGACTGCTTAAATCACGCCATACTGATAAAAGAATTAGATAAACCTGGCATTCGAGGAAATGCACAAAAACTGATAAGTAACTATTTGAAAAATAGAAAATTAAAGTTATCCATTAAAAACAACCTAAGTAAATTCTACAAATTAAAAACTGGAATCCCTCAAGGATCAAACCTAGGTCCGTTATTATTCTTAATTTTCACGAATACCATATTCAAGACACTTAAATACTCTAAAACGTTTGCCTACGCAGACGACTTCATGGGCTAATAATAAATGCTTCCGATGAAATACAGACTACTCATCAAAGGACTCAATGTGACTTAGACCAAATTGTAAAGTGGGCATTTTCATGACTACAAAATGGAAATAAACTAGGGAAAAACAAAATTCATGGTAATCAAAACGAAGATGAGTCGGCCTGACGCTCGCCCGCCTTTAACTCCCGGGAAAGAAAGCCGGTACCCATGCTTCAGAGGGCTGGGTATGCCCTAGGACCCGCTTGGAGAAGAAGCAGCGTGGAAAAATTCTCGCCCTCCGCCGAGGCCGGAAATCGAACCTGTCACCTCAACCCGCAGCCAAGCGCCCTTACCCACTCGGCTACCGGGTCCACTTAGAGTGGATGCACCTTGAAATACGTGTTTTAAATTTTTATAGATTGTACTGGGTAGATAAATAGCTTACATGTATATTGCAGTGACCAGATGTCCCTCTTTTGGCGGGACAGTCCCTATTTTTAACAATTTGTCCCGCGTCCCGCGGCGTTTTAAAAAAGTCCCGATTTTTGGAAAGACAAGCTAGGGAACGGCGGGAGAACGGGAAGGGAATATACGGTTTTCGGCGGCCATGAAAATAATAGCGAACTAATAAGCGAAATAATATTTGAAATATCAAATTTATAAGCGGTCTGACATTAAAATAATAAACAATTAAATAAATAAATCAATCGAAAAAATGAACTTTTGAAAGATAATCCAACCTTTTCAACCAGGTGACGTCACAGCGCTAGCCAATAGAAATCGTTTGCGCTGTTTGCGGCCCCCCCCCCCCCGATCAATGGTGTCCCATTGGCTTTACCAATGTTAAAATCTGGTCACCTTACATTATTAGCAACTACAAATTAATCAGATTGTTAAAATTAAACTCCAGAACCTACTGACAGGGAAATTTCCCTAGTAAGACTGTAAAATTTGAATTAAATAAAAAATAAAAAATTCCAAAAAAAAAGTTAT
>JAFIDM010013585.1:12809-29193 GCA_023159025.1 Thereuonema tuberculata
TTGCCGTATATGGTCATTATGTAGCGATCGATTTTGTCTGGAACAAATGTCATCAGTCATGATGTCATCAACTTGACCTCCGAGCAGTCAGTCCAAGATTGCGTCGTTTTGTGATCGCATAAGCGTGACCAAGAAAGGATAAACTTTGCATAGCCAAGCAAGGGGAATAGTGTGGAACGTTTGTAATTCTTTCAATTTTAATTATTATTATATATTCGTAACTGTAGAAACTACAAAAACCAGAATGTTTTCATAATGTATACAAAATTCAGTTATGGATTTTAGCATTAGATGGCGCTGTTACGTCCTGGAAATATCAATCCATAAGGTAATTACGTCATCAAAAGCTCTTCTTTCATGAACTGAACTGTAGGCATTTTAAAATTATATTATCTCAACGATGTGCGAAGCGATGCTGGACTATCATCCTCGCCACGCCTTCACATGCACACCTCATTCCACGGACTGAATAGAAGGAAGATTTATCGAATCATCCGGGTTTTCATCTCCTATGTGACCACCATCACTTACATAAATCTCGTTTCAGGATTCGCTTCCAAATCCTTACTGCTATCTCGTTCTGAAAGTCTTTTTTTGTACTAAAAATGTCATTTAATAAAATGGCGTGTTAAGTTATGAATACTTGCATGGCAACAGAGCATTTTTTTAAAAAAAAACACGATTTTAAAAAAAAGCAAAATATTGTCAGTTGTATTTATAAACTTTAAAAAAGCCTTTGACTGCTTAAATCACGCCATACTGATAAAAGAATTAGATAAACCTGGCATTCGAGGAAATGCACAAAAATTGATAAGTAACTATTTGAAAAATAGAAAATTAAAGTTATCCATTAAAAGCAACCTAAGTAAATTCTACAAATTAAAAACAGGAATCCCTCAAGGATCAAACCTAGATCCGTTATTATTCTTAATTTTCACGCAGACGACTTCATAGGCTAATAATAAATGCTTCCGATGAAATACAGACTACTCATCAAAGGACTCAATATGACTTACACCAAATTGTAAAGTGGACCCATGACTACAAAATGGAAATAAACTAGGCAAAAACAAAATTCATGGTAATCAAAACGAAGATGAGGTCGGCCTGATGCTCGCCCGCCTTTAACTCCCGGGAAAGAAAGCCGGTACCCATGCTTCAGAGGGATGGGTATGCCCTAGGACCCGTTTGGAGGAGAAGAAGCGTGGAAAAATTCTCGAGGCCGGAAATCGAAACCGTCACCTCCAACCCGCAGCCAAGCGCCCTTACCCACTCGGCTACCGGGCCCACTCAGAGTGGATGCACCTTGAAATACGTGTTTTAAATTTTTATAGATTGTACTGGGTAGATAAGTAGATTACATGTATATTGCATTAATATAAGTGACCAGATGTCCCTCTTTTGGCGGGACAGCCCGATTTTTAACAATTTCGGCGTTTTAAAAAGTCCCGATTTTTGGAAAGACAAGCTAGGGAACGGCGGGAGAACGGGAAGGGAATATATGGTTTTCGGCGGCCATGAAAATAATAGCGAACTAATAAGCGAAATAATATTTGAAATATTAAATTTATAAGCGGTCTGACATTAAAATAATAAATAATTAAATAAATAAATCAATCGAAAAAACGAACTTTTGAAAGATAATCCAATCTTTCAACCAGGTGACGTCACAGCGCTAGCCAATAGAAATCTTTTGGGGGGGGGCCCCCCCCCCCCCCCCGGGTCAGTGGTGTCCCGCTTTACCAATGTTAAAATCTGGTCACCTTACATTGTTAGTAACTACAAATTAATCAGATTGTTAAAATTAAACTCCAGAACCTACTGACTAGGAAATTTCCCTAGTAGGACTATAAAATTTGAATTAAATAAAAAATAAAAAATTCCAAAAAAAAAAGTTTTATTTTGTTTTTTTACTTACGTTGATAGTTTTTGATCATTTGCTCCTTAACTACTGTCCCGCTTTCCACCAATGGAATGATGCTTGTAACAACCTACACCTATCTCTAAAGGTCCAGCTTTCTAGAATGCGTAGTTTTTGATTTACAATAATCACAAACGGATGGACGAACATACGTAAGGTCTGCGCCGCTTAACGTCCGCTTGCGTATACGTCCGAGGTTCCATAAAGTCGAAAAATTCTGATCCTAAAGAAAGTTTTTACAAAAAGTTATTAAAAAGAAATTATTAATAAGAAATTAAAAAAGTTTGAAAAAAAAAGAAAGAATAATAATACCAAATAATGTAGTAATATACAGTAAAACCCCGTTATTACGCTCCCGCTTATAGCACTATCCCGTTCTTTACGCTCCTTTCCTACGGTCCCTGGAATTTTCTATGTAACTCTGTATACTTTTACCTTCTTACAACGCTTCAAATCCCGCTTGTAGCGCTTTTTTTTTTGTATCGGAAATTTTGTATCGAAAAGAAATGTAACACTAAAGATTCTTTTCTTTCCCTGGTAGGAGGGAATCTTTGAACTCTTTGAAGTGCGGGTCTGTGATACAGTAAGTTAGTGCAAAATGTCTAAGCGGAAATCCCTTTCTATAAGTGAAAAATTGGAAATTCTCCGTAAGTACGACGATAATTCTACACTAAGTCAGAAGGATTTCGCAGAATCTCTAGGAATTCCGTCATCCAGTCTGAGAACAATAATAAAAAATAAGAATGGAATAACCAATGCAGCGAAGGGCGGTTACAAACGTAAAAAAGTAAAGTGTGGAAAATATGAAGATGCCGAGGAAATTGAATGGATTCATCAGTCCCGTGATGAATCAGTGCCATTAAGTGGCCCAATCATTCGAGAAAAGGCGCGTGAAATAGCGGGCAGTGCATTAAATCTGCTCCGAAAATATATTAGTGTTGCTCCTAGTGATGTATCAATTGATGTTAATAGTTACTTGAACCGCATTGAAAATGTCATAATTCATAACAGTAGCACACCCACACACGGCAAACCACAATCAAAGATTTTTTCAATAGGAAATAAGCTCATATTTGCACTATATCTATTGCAGAATCAAGTATCTTTCCTGTAAAATGGTGTCTAAATGTTTTCTCATCTCATAAATCATTTCCCGTCTATAGCGCTATCCCGCTTATTACGCTTGTAGGTCATAGTCCCTTGACGAGCGTAATAACGAGGTTTTACTGTAATTGCGTAATCATTAGTGTACTTTTTCCATTAAAATATTAGCCTACATAAAAGTAAAAAAAAAAAGAATAAATTATAAACAAATCTTTTACAATACTGTACTGTACAGTATTTAGTATAAGTATGTAATCATTAGATAACATATTAAGTATAACATCATTATCAAGTTTTCAGTATTATTCTAAATTCATCCAAAGTCATTTTACGTTTCCACGAATAGCCTCCAAATTTACTCCACATTAATAAACATCGATGGGTGAAACCACATGTTTACAAAGGGACATCCTACAACAACTCTTTCACACTCTCGTTTGTTTAAGCTTTGGGAGCTTCAAATTGATTCCCATGATTACTCAACATTAATTAACTTTGCACATTGATGTTTGAAAACTAGCACTCTACCCGTGATAAGTTGAGATTAAATACCACATTTATTAATTCAGAATGATTTAACACTTTTGGTTTTTGGCGTGATACTGTACCAAACCCCCAGTTTACTAGAGTTGAAGTTCTGCTACCCCAGCTCCTCCTGACCAATTAATACTGCATTGTTTTAGTGTATTAAAGTACAATACTACTTAGTTAGTTGGAATAGTATAGTATTAAGGCTATTTATAGTAGATGCGACGAGTTTTGAACCTCCCAGAATGCAACGCAGATGATAGATTTTCCTTTCCTGGCTTGTCGGTCACATTCAAATGCAAGAGAAAATGGCGGTCGTTGATTAACATTCAATATTTCGACGAGGAAAAGGTCTCAAAAATCAAGTAGGGAAATTATTCTTAACGTTGCTCGTCGATTTCAAGAAGATGTATGTGAGATTTTTGATATTACCTAGTTTTGATAATTGAGATTGATATTTTCTGCGGAGCTTACAGCATTGATACTGGAGAAATTAGTCAATGATAATGTGTTTGCGGGTTCAACTTTGGCCACGACGATAATGGTCATTTAAGTAGCCATATAGTAAGTAGCCATTATATTGGTTAATGTAAGATGTACATAGACATATATTTCTATGCCTTCGTTTTTTGCTCTTATCATTGAATCATCAGGCACGTAAAATCTCTTTTTCTTTAATGAATGTATGGCATATTTCTATTTTAAATGCCTTTATTAAATTCCTCTTGTGCCTAGCTATGTGCAGGCCAAGGAATAAATGTATCCTTGATTGATACTTATTAATTGTTAGGATTCCTAAGGGGGGAGGTCCCATACTCGGGAGTGAGAACCGGGATTACGGCCCCCATGCACCTTCTGAGTCTGTCCCCGGGGAAGTTTGGCTGGCTGATGAGTCCTAAAGAGGACGAAACGGCCCGTCCCAGTCTCTTCCCGATGACAACTCAGGGTGCGAATCCTTTCCTCTCTTGTTCTTTGCGTTGTGCCTTCGTTTTATGCTCTTTTCAATATATATGTCTACTTAATATTTTATTTTTTAAGCCTCCTTAAAATGTTATTTTTTTTAAATTTCGTTCTTTTTGTTTTTTCAAAGTCGTGACAATGGTAAAAACGAAAAGCCTACATTTATTTTTAAATTCTAATATAAACAGTGAGAAATATAGTGTTATATTCCTGTGGAATTGCAACTGAAGGCAAATAGTATTACTCATTGCATAAGAATCTCGGAATGTTAATGTATTGTTTGTCATTATGAATTATATGATAGTAAATGTGTAACTTGATCTTAAAAGTGCAGTTCAATCAATAGAGCCTGGCATCTCCGTATGAAGTGACCCATAATGCTTTGCTCAATAAATCGTTTCCGTTATTGCCGTAAAATCACGTTAGAAATGAGAATTGGTTCTCATAAACGAGATTAAGCGGATTCTAGTTTTAAATAACGAGTGTTAACGGTTTTGAAAACGAGGTGTTTTCAAAAGCTGTAATTAAGGTCGTTACACACCTAACAAGCATTTTGTACAAGCATGCTTGAGAGTCTGTATGGAAAATCTCCGCAAGCATTTTGATTGTACAAGCAGCTTGAAGATTGAATGAAATTTCATCTGCTTGCTTGACAAGTCAAGGTTGCGCAAGCAAAATTGAAAGTGTGTAGATCGTGCAAGCAAAGGTCAGTTGTGACTCAGATGATAATTTGAATGTTCTAGTATGCGTTAAAATTACTCAAGTTAGTGAAAATGGACACGAAATCTTTCAATTCAGTGATCAGCCGCGCTTAAATACCTATGGATCGTTTAAATACCTGGTAGCGTGGCCGATCATTAATTATGCCAATCATTATGATATATTTTCAATTCACTCAGTAAGTTAATGTGTGAATAGGTTTTTCTTTTCAGTAACCAGCCTTTACACCACAAATGCCACGTTTATTCTTTCGTGTTTTTCTTTTTAAAACCAGGACACACGCAGCCAAAGCAAGCGTAGCGTCGTCGTCCGAACTCGACATATCTCAAGCAAAAAATGAAGCTGTTCAAGCATGCTGTTCAAGCATTGCGTAGTGTGGTGGTGACGGGTATTTGTGCATGCTTGTATAAAATGCTCGATCATGCACGCTTGACAAGCATGCAGTTAGGTGTATAGCTAAGACATTTAGCAATGCGGCTAACTTTCTGCAGGTGTGTGTGTGTGTGTGTGTATGCATGTCTGTCGTCCTAATAACTTATGAGCCGTTGGTTGGATCTTCTTAAAACTTGGTATGCATATTCGAAGAGTTTTCACTTATATATTTCCAAATTTTTCAAAATTGTTTTTTTTTTCAAAATTTAGTGCGAGAAGGTGACAAAAAAAATCCCATTTGAAATCAGTAGAATCTAAACAAATTACTTCATTATCTTAAACAATAGAAATTAACCTTTTTAGCTAATCCATTGGTTTTGGTATAATACAATTAATCCGATTTAGACAGCTTAAATAAGTAAGGCGCAATTTATTCATTTATTTATTTATTTTTCCAGAATTCGGAAAATGTGTACTGTATGTTTTGAGCAGCGTCTGGGGATGGGGGGGGCTACAGTGCTTTATTACTCTCTCACGAAATTTTTTAAAATAACATGAAAAATTTAGACATAAACATTCGAGAACTATCCCTAGATTATTATTTCTCTAGGATTTTTTATAATCGTACAGTGGTTTCGAATATCAAACGGTGTGATGGCAGACAAAAGCCGCCCAATGAACGTTTCTTATGATAAATATTGTTGGTCGCAATTCCATCGTTACCTGATGTTGCAATTTATGACGCAGAGGAAAGAAAAACCACTATAGGACAACAGCTACCCGTTTAGCGGGTCTTTAGTCATTATTCAGCCACTGAATGCGGGTGGGATTTCCAACTGGGGAAATCCCGTGAAAAAAGGGAAAACGGCCCTCGGCACGCTATTCGGTTTTCCCGAAGTGAGAAAAAAGACGAAAATATCCTTTTTTATTAAATAGGTATTGAATGAGTAACAAATAAAAACGTCACGCAAGTGTAATTAATAAATTGCTTTAAAAATAGTTTCATTTAATCTGTGTCCTTATTTTCCGGACAATTAAAAAAAAAAAAAATCTGATCACAACATCCGCAGCACGGCAAACCAGATCCAACTTTCCCGCCATTTTAGTTCAGTTTTTTATCAATTGCGACAAAAAAATTGGAATTAATTTTTGTAAAGATTGACGAATGTTGACAGGATTTAGTCTTTGCTTGCAATTCTGAAAGGCCGAAACTGACCAAAATTGAAACGAATTCAACCAGTAACAAAGAACAATTTAACTTAAGTGCATCAGTCGTGACATCATTTCCGTTCTTCCATTTTCTTTCATACAGTGTCATCCCTAACTTCACAATGGTGATTTATTCGGTTTCTTAATTTATTACAAATGCCCGTATTACATTTTTTTTTAATTCAGCGTACGACGTCTTATTATTCCACTTGAACATGTGTATGCTCTACCCAGTTGTCTGTTTGCATCAGCATCACATTAAAACGTCTGGGGGGGATTTCCGTCAACTTCAGTATGATTCTTGTTAATGGTCCAACTTTTTTTTTTCTTATATTTTTAACTATTTCTTTTCTAGGCTATTTTTCTAACTAACTATTAATCTAACTACTTTTTTTCTTATGCCATACCATTTCCCCTTTCTTCGAGTAAATTCAGTAAATTTCAGGTCATTCTGAGCAGTGGTTCTTTTTTTTAAAGCATGTTGAAAGTTAAACTTTAATTATAATCACCCTGTATATATATTTTAGTTCAGTTCCTAGCGCCTGCTAGAGCAGACAAACTACGCTTGGCACAGTGATGAGTCCATGAGAAGATCAAGACGAATGAAAAAATTTACCCCACTCCCAACACCATATGAAACTTTTTCAAAAAACCTTTTCGGATTTTAAACTTAGCATCATTCGGTACAGGGATGATCAAAACTCTTTCGGCAGGATCCTCCCCTCAATTGTAAAAATATTTATTTTTTGGGATGCAGATTAATACAACTTCGATGTCATCGTTGTAATATATAAAACAATAAATTTTCCCGGACAACGCCAACATTAAGAATACTAAAAATGTGTATCAAAAAAATAATTAAATAAGTAAAAAAAAAACAAAAAAAAACTATTGAAACTAAAAAAATATGCAGTGGGGATAGTACCCAGAAATAAAAGTTAAAATAATTTTATTGACTTCAGGAAATTGTATGCTATTTCTTTTCTTGATGCCTGTGGAAGAGGCTAGGGCCTAGTTCGTGATTTCCCGTGAATCTCGTGTGAAACGTTAATCGTAAAGTAGCTTTCGCCAGACAATAAAATCCTTTTTTTCTTCTACAGACGTTTCTTTGAACGAAAGCCAAACACTCTTTCGTCTTGAGAAAGGATGATATTTCTTAACCTTTAGCCAAAGCGCTGTGGTTGCACTACAAAAAGAATAAGAATAAAAAAAAGGTAATCACAGAAGGTGACATCCCGAATTCGAATAACCGGAAATTTATGGCTCAGCATCCGTCATTAGCATCAGTGTTTTTCAGCTAACTTCTACTTCCTTCAGAACTTACTATTACAAGTCGTTAACAGGACTGAAGAACAGCAAATAATAAACTGGTTTAAGTTTTATGATTTTCGCGTTTACAGAAACTGCCGCTCACGACATTAAGAAGCTGTTGTTTAATAGACACTTGAAATATAATTTTAATAAAAAAAAAAATAAATTCATTTTAAATACACAATTACAACAAAATGAAAAAAGTGATTATTATTGAATTTACTGTTCTGCTTGAGCACTTTTCTTTGTTTATCCATTTCTGTAATTGTACGCGCACTACACTAAAACGTCTGGCCCGTTCAAAAATTAATATCATTCATTTGTGTTAACAAACTTAATGAATTTATTCAGTAAATTCAAGATATAAAATTAGAGTAAAGAAAATTAAAACTACATTTCTTTATTTACAAATTACTATAAGGTAGTTGCCTAGTAAAGGCTAACTAGTTAAACCGGCTGTGGCTAACTGTACAAACCGACTGACGTTGCTGCACGGCAACTGTTACCTTTTACATATATACTGTATTTTGTTATATTTTTGTATTTCTGATGGAGGAAATACAATGAAAGGGTTTAACGTAGAATTATTTTTTATTAAAGAGAAAATGAATTTCTGAAGTTCCCAGAATGACGACTTCCTTTCTCTTTTGTTGGTTTCTCTTAATTTCTTTTCTTTTTAACCAGAAATAGTTTGTTTTTAAATAAAATTTAAACAAGTCCAAAAATAGTATTTACCCAATAAGATTGAATATTGAGTTGAGATATCTGATTATAATTGTCGATTCCTAGAGAAAGATTCATTGCAATGAAATTAGATTAACCTGAGGTCTATGTGCGGTACAATGAAATAAAAATTACTTAAATACTCGAATAGGAGTGCGTTATATCCATTGCGGATATACTCCTACCAAGCCGGAAATGACGCAAGTAACAAGAACTATCCAGAAATATTATCGTCAAGAAATACATCGTTAATTCTCATTATGAAAAATCCCTAGAACTTTGGTAGAAAGTTCTGATAGAAAAGATCAAAGATTTAGTTAACTAGATAAAAAAATAAAAAAACTGTTTTATAGCTAGATTTATTAACATCGAAAGTTCGTTACGAGCTTATTTTTTAAAAAAAATGCATTTGCGTTAGTAATATAATTTTTAGGTGCGGTAGATGCAGGTAGTTTCCAGCATTTACGAGGCAATATAATTTACATGTTTTCCTTTACCTTAATACAGTAAAACGATATTAAGTATGTTCGTTATTCCTCAGTTTCTATAATAGACTGCTTTTTAAGTTTTCGTTTCACAATATTTTTTAATTTGATTTAATATTTAAACATTTAAAATTAAACATTTAGATTTAAACATTTTTTTTCCAGTTTAATAAATTTTTAAACGTTGTATTTAAAATATTTATGTTTTGTTTATTTTTTTTTTCCGAGCCTAACTGAATCTTTGCATTTTCTAAATTATTCGGATTTATTTTTAAGTTAAATACTTGTAGTAAGACATAAAGTGGTGCATTAGGAAATTGAAAAGCTAGAACAGGTAGATCATTACTACTAAAAAGAAATTCCTTTTATAATAAAAATAAGACCTATTTATCAACATTAAAAAAAAAAAAAAAATGGCGCTTCAACAACTTGTCTCCATTTGTCTGTTAACTACTTTAATAAACTTTTATTCTAACACAGACTGAACAACCTACACAAAGAAATTACTTTTAGTCTTTGTAAAATAAAAAGACATATTTTTTCTTTGTACATTATAAAATAAAGTCATTTCATCAATGGACAATAAAGTGAATCCATGTTTCATTGACTTTCGTTTCGTGTTTTCTTAGCTCCCGAGTTCTTTTGTTTTATTAATAAAAAGAGGAACGGGTCGTTTGACCTTCCAAAGCGTCGAATTTGTCCAGTGAAAGCCTGAAGCATTTTAAAGTTGTAATGCCAAAGTCCAGTTTTAGTAGGATTTGGTTTTGATTCAAGAGATCCCATGCTAATGATAATATGTTTCAAAATGTCCATTTTCCATCTGGATAATTTCTGGTATTGAACTGCAGATGAGAAGGACACTGTTTAATTTTACACAGCAAACGTAAAAAAATTCTCAGAAAATAGAGAAGTTTGAAAGTCAAGGCCTGTATTGACAGCTTGTGTGTAGGCTTAAAGGTTTTTAGCCAGAGGGAACATAACAAGAACAATTATCTTTTTATTTATGATTTAAATAAATACATCAGAGACAGGTGTATTTCGGTTAACTTAAAACTCTCAATCTAAACAGTATGTGGTTATAGAATTCAGGAGATTTATAGAAAAATGATAAACATTTAATAATGGCGAATAAAGGGATACAAAAAGATTTCACGAAAGATGAAAAAGAAATGATAACATAACTAAATGTATTGTATTGCATCCTTCCCTACCACTTATCTAACCAAAAAAAATGCCTAACTACACACGTAACATCCGTTTACATACCAAAAACCTGTTGCCAAATTGCCAACAAATAAATTCCAAAAATACCAAAATAAATACCAAAATAAAAAAAAATTACCTTAACTGGTAAATAGTGAGAATAACCATTGACATATTAGAATGGCACATACCAATGGAATTCTTAAAAATTAAATATAGCTGTATCTAGTTCAGTCATATTAGAAACATCTTCCTTATAAAACAGAAGCTTTTGATGTTACGTTTTTTTTTACTGTCATCTAAATAATACCAACACGATTGCAGAACAACATAAAAGAAAAAAAGTTTTTAAAAATTCATAAAAGAAAAATAATATTTGATGCGTCGTACCTTATTCAAGGTTCCATTTAAAAATAGGACCTTACATAATTTTGTTTTCCACTCCTCCTATCCTTTGAAAAAGACACCGAAATTCCTCGCAAAAACGGATGGGCTTTTTTTTTTTTTAAAGTTTATGTACAATGCTTATTCAAAGGCTTAAAATTTGAGCACTCCTATCTCCAGTCCTGAGTCCTCACTTCCCGATTAATTGTTTTATCTTGTGCAACATTAACAAAGAACTAAAGTAATACCAACTTTCTTTTGTATTAACCCTTGTTCATTTCTTAGTAAACAATTTTTCAGTGTTTTGTCGCTTCATCGTCGTATTCTACATGTAAAATTTGTACAGTTTTGAAAGAACTGGAGAGAAATAAAAACAATAAACTCGGAATGCCTACTGGAAATACTGTCTCGTTCAAGGACAGGCCGCGTATACTGTCTTCTAACTATACACTGTCAGATCAATAAAGGAAGCCCGAAATGTTGTTATTAAGAGAAGAGAAGATGAATGTTTCTTATAAGCAGAGGTGGTTTTTGCTGTGGTAGGCTCTAAGGAAGTGTACATCTTGCAAGGTTCTTTTCACATAAGCTTATATTTAATGATATAATGGGTCCTTAAAAGTGCTGGGAAGCACTCAGCCAAGTAAATACAAAAAAAAAGTAACTACGAAGCCCTTGACAAAAACCTACGTTGCTTTCGCCTAGAGCTGCTCACATTTCTAAGAATTCTATTAAGAATATAAGGGTAATGTCCATCAAATGCCACTAGGGCAATTTAAAAGTTTCAACTGAAGTAGGAAATAACATCGTTGTTGTTCTCTCGTATAAAGAAAAGCGCTTGGTAAACGTATTCCAGTGATTCTCAATCTCCTGAATTTTAATTCACTTCATTTATCAAAAGGTACTGAGCTGTTACCAACCGTTTTTATGTTGGTAGCTTGTCTTTATTTTTTGTTTTCATAACGTATTTATTTTTAATCTTTTTTTCCGAAGACATAGGGGTCGCTCTGTGATGTATGTTTTCCCTACCAATAACTTTTGAATTAGCGAATGTATCCTAAAATCAAAGGAATTTCTGCCACCGGATAAATGATGACGATTTTTAGAAAAGTATGTTCCAAGTTCTTTCAGTAACTTATTATTTTAATGTTTTAGGATTATATTGCAGTTCTCCCAACTTAGGGTGGTTCGACTTACAGTTTTTCGACTTTACGATGTAGCGAAAGCGACACCCATTCAGTAGAAACCGTACTTCCAATTTTGAAATTTTATTCGTTTCACCCGGTTCATGTAGAATCCCCATCATTCAGCAATTAATTTGAGTTCAATGCTTCAAACATTCTTTAGGCTCAACATGCTTTCAGCTGTGTACGTTAATGGTGAGTACCGATACAATCATTCACTTTCAATACAATATTCAAAAAGTTACATGAGATATTCAACACTTTAATATAAGTGTTCAATGATTTTGCCCAACTATTGGCTAGGCTAAGCTATGACGTTCGCTAGGTTAGGTTTATTAAGTGCATTTTCGACTCAAAATGGATTTATCGTGACGTAACCCCATCGTAATTCGAGGTGCATCTGTAATATTATCAATGCAAAATTTTATTTCGTATTAATTGCATTATTACTGCAAATAAGAGCTTCCTAGAAAATTTCAAAAAATAAATACTTGTAAATATAGTCTATGAATACAAAATGTATAAATTTTTGCAATCTTTTGTTTATTAAACTAATAAACTACATTGGAATTGTTATTTACTCTTGATTTTATTTTAACCAATCGAATGTATCTATAAAACGTAGAAGATATGCAAGCAATTCTGCAGGAACAAAAGCGTCATACAATAGCGTTGAGTTATTGATGGCTTTCAATGGCAGTAAGTGGATAATGTTACGGAAGAAAATGCTTCGTAATTTTTATGGGTAATAGCTTTTGTGTAATGACGCCATCTGATGACAAACAAGTGAATCATTTTTAGGAGATTTCTTGTCGTACCGTATTGTATTTGGCTGGAAGAGGAATTCGTAATACTTCAAAATTTCCTAACTCAACTTTCCATTTTCAACGCAATAAAAAAAAATGGCGTCAGCTTTTAAACAGAACATCTTCATTATCCAAATTCGTACCCTATTATTACAAAAATCAAAATGTATTAAATGAATAAAATGTATGCAATAATAAACTTAAATTACCTGAAGACTTAATATCGGCAATCTGTGATTTCCTTAAGCGGTGATTTGATTTGATTTAAAAATACGAGTCCCCTTCTATTTTGTTTTCTTTGAGGGTTGCAGGTTTTTTTGGGATTTCGTTGAAAAAAGATAACTTTTCGTAGCAAAATTCATTGCTGACCCCAGGCTCGGAAACATGCTTTTTCTTACAATTAAAAATGTGTTGTTTACATGTAGTCCACCGGACCATCGATTCATTTGAATTCCGTTCTGGCATAGTTGAATGGTCAAGTGGTTCAAGACACCTAAAGTGGGATCGAATCCCAGAACTGGCTTGGATATTTATCTTTCTTTCTTTCTATAATATCTAATGTAGACTGTCTCTATGGTCTCTTCTAGACAACAATTTATTTGGCACAATAGTCTACAGTTGCGGCTCCTTGTTAATGGTGTAACTTTAAGACGCTGGAAGCAGATCAAGTTCCGCAACTATACAACAGGGATATCTCTCAAGTCTCATACATAAATATGCCAATGAGCCTAACAGCCATGAACAATCAATGGTTACAAAGTAAATGTATTCCAGTAATACTTAAGGTCGTTTCATTGCTTTCTTAGGTTGTTTTTATCGTCTACTATTATGGATAGAAAAACTATTGCTTCTGTGCAGCGAGAGCTTCTGACTGCAGAATTCACAGCGTGTTTCAGAGAAACATAAGTAAAAAATGTCAGCCAAACTATTATCTTTTCGGAAGCATTCCAGAATGTCCAGAAAAGATCAAGCAGATCATGTTACAGTGTCAAGAAAAACGGTTTTTTATAGCTTTTGTTGCTTGCTATATTTTAATTGTTTGGTTCCGTATTTCCTGATGATCTTCTTTTAGAATTTTAAACTTTATTTTACAATGATGATGATGTGATGCCGGTACGAACCGAAGTGCGTATCCGAAGCATCCGTGTTCCAGGGAGCGCTAGTGTTCCCAAGATGGCGAACTCTAGCAGACTCCCTAGAATTTCAAGGGAAAGATATTGGGGTGGTTTCCCGTGGCCTTCCCCAGGACGCCATTAAGGAATGACGTCAGACCGAAAAGAAAGTGAAGAAGAGGCTGTACAACACAGGAAAGGAAATTGAAACAGCCATGCCACTGCCGGGATTCGAACCCAGGTACTGGCGCACTGGCCGCCTCGGCAGACCGCCGCCGAGACCGCACGGCCACGCCAGCACGGCTTATTTTACAATAGCTTGTATTAATTTCAGAGAGTATATTTTCATGGTGATCAATTACATATGTTTATTCACCTCCTGAAATAAGTTACTTAGACTGCATGATCACTGGCGCCAACATTAGGAAAAAAGATAACAAAATTAAGAAGTTTCTTTCACAATATCACAGGTAATAAAGTTTTTTTCAATTAGACATTTGTATTTTAAAAAAACCTGTATTCTCGTCGCTTAAATCTGGCTCGATTCCCAAATAAGACTTGCTTTTGCTCTTTTCTTTTCGTGATTTCTCCTATCGAGAGCACTTGCACCTCTAATGAAGGACCTCTGACGGCAGTAAAGGACATTAAAGTTCCAACCAAAATGTCTGATTTCAGCGTAGATATAAAAAAAGTCCAAAGTCAGCAGCTTTGGAAAAAAAAATCTTTAAAGTTATCTTCGTTCGCATATTTTCCTCAAGAATTCAAACGAAGGAATAGGTTTAAAACATCGGATACACCTACACATTTGTAATTTAATATGTATAATTTCGATATGCTTTAAAAGCAACGTTAATTAGTGGAGTTATGGACATAAAGTATGTTGACGGGCCGGGGGGGGGGGGGGGTTTGAGGAAGCCCCGCGCTGCCGATTTATTTATTTTTATTTTTTGTTGGAAGCTCAATTCCTAACCCCTTGCCTTCCCCCCCCCCCTCTGAAGTTATATAAGTTTTTACAGCAAAATGTACCAGAAACGCACTAGGATATTAATAACAATATTCTATAATTCTCAATGTTTTATTCAGGGTGGTTAACTATTTAAACAAAATAAGCATTGTTTTAGGGCACCAAGGGGTCCTAAAATAATAATAATTAAAAAAAGTTTGACAAAGGTCTGGGTAAACACTAGGGTCCTAGTTTTTTACTTGGGGGTGAAAGGTGGGCGGACATCGGGCTGACCATTAGACCTCAATTAGGCCTATTAATCGAGAATCACTGGCAACATAAATCTCTCGCGTACCCAAAGACCTACATGGCCTGTAGCATACCGCTAATTTTTTTTTAATTAAAATAAAAAAGTTTACAAAATTTTGCGGCTTTCAATTTAAAAAAGTCTCATCGTACTGTCTTTGGCCTGAATCTTTGGCTATATGAAGCTTCTTGGACTTATGAGGTTATAAAAGCGATGATCTGTAGGCTGCTTTACCGTATTGACCCGAATGTAAGACGGCTCGAATATAAGAGGAATGGCGTTTATTGAGCTCCGATTTGATAAAAAAACTATTGGTCGCGATTATAAGACGTTATACCTATTAACGAGGCGTAATTCGACAAATATTTCTAGTAAATTATTTAAAAAAAAGTTTGTTGACAAATTATCTTCCCACATCCAGTTCATGATGAAATCGTTAATACTTTTGGTTGCAGTAATAGGCTTAATGTCAGTAATATTTAGTTAAATCTGTGACTTCTAAGCTAGGAGAAATGTCATTTATGAAATTAAATTAAACTATTTTTGCAAAAAAGTACCACACCACTAAGCGTAGTAGAATACATTTTTATTTTTATTTTGGAGCATGTTGGTTAGGCCTACGATCGACTTCAGCCAACGCCACCAGGTGGTGTTGCTTCAGCGCCAGAGCACGCTTGGTTTTGGTTTCGGTTTCGTGCGCGCTCCAAGTTTGGTTGCGAATATAAGACGAAATAGTACTTTCGTGGATGGGATTTTGGAAAAAAATGCCGTCTTATATTCGGGCCAATACGGTAACTCTAAAACTCCAGAATTCAAATCTCTGACTAACAAATTCAAATAACACTGGTCTTTGGTTCCTATTCAGGACCTGAAAACGACCAATACCAGCCCCTCGCCTCTCTAGAAAAGGAAGGAGGACGCTTGGATGTGCTTAGGGCACCAGGCGGAACTAATCCATCCCTGATTTCCTTCATTGTTTTAACTTAGAACTGTGAAACGGTAACTACAGTTCATGGGGTCAGGATACCAAAACTAAAAGTTTCAAAAAGGTCACAAAGAATGATGAAAAAATAAATAAATAAATAAATAAATAAATAAATAAATAAATAAATAAA
>JAFIDM010013585.1:29293-45812 GCA_023159025.1 Thereuonema tuberculata
TTTATTTATTTATTTATTTATTTATTTATTTATTTATTTATTTATTTTTTCAACATTCTTTGTGACCTTTTTGAAACTTTTAGTTTTGGTATCCTGACCCCATGAACTGTAGTTACCGTTTCACAGTTCTAAGTTAAAACAATGAAGGAAATCAGGGATGGATTAGTTCCGCCTGGTGCCCTAAGCACATCCAAGCGTCCTCCTTCCTTTTCTAGAGAGGCGAGGGGCTGGTATTGGTCGTTTTCAGGTCCTGAATAGGAACCAAAGACCAGTGTTATTTGAATTTGTTAGTCAGAGATTTGAATTCTGGAGTTTTAGAGTTACCGTATTGGCCCGAATATAAGACGGCATTTTTTTCCAAAATCCCATCCACGAAAGTACTATTTCGTCTTATATTCGCAACCAAACTTGGAGCGCGCACGAAACCGAAACCAAAACCAAGCGTGCTCTGGCGCTGAAGCAACACCACCTGGTGGCGTTGGCTGAAGTCGATCGTAGGCCTAACCAACATGCTCCAAAATAAAAATAAAAATGTATTCTACTACGCTTAGTGGTGTGGTACTTTTTTGCAAAAATAGTTTAATTTAATTTCATAAATGACATTTCTCCTAGCTTAGAAGTCACAGATTTAACTAAATATTACTGACATTAAGCCTATTACTGCAACCAAAAGTATTAACGATTTCATCATGAACTGGATGTGGGAAGATAATTTGTCAACAAACTTTTTTTTAAATAATTTACTAGAAATATTTGTCGAATTACGCCTCGTTAATAGGTATAACGTCTTATAATCGCGACCAATAGTTTTTTTATCAAATCGGAGCTCAATAAACGCCATTCCTCTTATATTCGAGCCGTCTTACATTCGGGTCAATACGGTAAAGCAGCCTACAGATCATCGCTTTTATAACCTGATAAGTCCAAGAAGCTTCATATAGCCAAAGATTCAGGCCAAAGACAGTACGATGAGACTTTTTTAAATTGAAAGCCGCAAAATTTTGTAAACTTTTTTATTTTAATTAAAAAAAAATTAGCGGTATGCTACCGGCCATGTAGGTCTTTGGGTACGCGAGAGATTTATGTTGCCAGTGATTCTCGATTAATAGGCCTAATTGAGGTCTAATGGTCAGCCCGATGTCCGCCCACCTTTCACCCCCAAGTAAAAAACTAGGACCCTAGTGTTTACCCAGCCCTTTGTCAAACTTTTTTTAATTATTATTATTTTAGGACCCCTTGGTGCCCTAAAACAATGCTTATTTTGTTTAAATAGTTAACCACCCTGAATAAAACATTGAGAATTATAGAATATTGTTATTAATATCCTAGTGCGTTTCTGGTACATTTTGCTGTAAAAACTTATATAACTTCAGAGGGGGGGGGGGAAGGCAAGGGGTTAGGAATTGAGCTTCCAACAAAAAATAAAAATAAATAAATCGGCAGCGCGGGGCTTCCTCAAACCCCCCCCCCCCCCCGCCCGTCAACATACTTTATGTCCATAACTCCACTAATTAACGTTGCTTTTAAAGCATATCGAAATTATACATATTAAATTACAAATGTGTAGGTGTATCCGATGTTTTAAACCTATTCCTTCGTTTGAATTCTTGAGGAAAATATGCGAACGAAGATAACTTTAAAGATTTTTTTTTCCAAAGCTGCTGACTTTGGACTTTTTTTATATCTACGCTGAAATCAGACATTTTGGTTGGAACTTTAATGTCCTTTACTGCCGTCAGAGGTCCTTCATTAGAGGTGCAAGTGCTCTCGATAGGAGAAATCACGAAAAGAAAAGAGCAAAAGCAAGTCTTATTCGGGAATCGAGCCAGATTTAAGCGACGAGAATACATTTGTATTTTTTTAAAACACAAATGTCTAATTGAAAAAAACTTTATTACCTGTGATATTGTGAAAGAAACTTCTTAATTTTGTTATTTTATTTTTTTCCTAATGTTGGCGCCAGTGATCATGCAGTCTAAGTAACTTATTTCAGGAGGTGAATAAACGTATTTAATTGATCACCATGAAAATATACTCTCTGAAATTAATACAAGCTATTGTAAAATAAGCCGTGCTGGCGTGGCCGTGCGGTCTCGGCGGCGGTCTGCCGAGGCGGCCAGTGCGCCAGTACCTGGGTTCGAATCCCGGCAGTGGCATGGCTGTTTCAATTTCCTTTCCTGTGTTGTCCAGCCTCTTCTTCACTTTCTCTTCGGTCTGACGTCATTCCTTAATGGCGTCCTGGGGAAGGCCACGGGAAACCACCCCAGTATCTTTCCCTTGAAATTCTCGGGAGTCTGCTAGGGGTTCGCCATCTTGGGAACACTAGCGCTCCCTGGAACACGGATGCTTCGGATACGAAGCTCGCACTTCGGTGCGTACCGGCATCACATCATCATCATTGTAAAATAAAGTTTAAAATTCTAAAAGAAGATCATCAGGAAATACGGAACCAAACAATTAAAATATAGCAAGCAACAAAAGCTATAAAAAACCGTTTTTCTTGACACTGTAACATGATCTGCTTGATCTTTTCTGGACATTCTGGAATGCTTCCGAAAAGATAATAGTTTGGCTGACATTTTTTACTTATGTTTCTCTGAAACACGCTGTGAATTCTGCAGTCAGAAGCTCTCGCTGCACAGAAGCAATAGTTTTTCTATCCATAATAGTAGACGATAAAAACAGCCTAAGAAAGTAATGAAACGACCTTAAGTATTACTGGAATAATTTTACTTTGTAACCATTGATTGTTCATGGCTGTTAGGCTCATTGGCATATTTATGTATGAGACTTGAGAGATATCCCTGTTGTATAGTTGCGGAACTTGATTTTCTTCCAGCGTCTTAAAGTTACACCATTAACAAGGAGCCGCAACTGTAGACTATTGTGCCAAATAAATTGTTGTCTAGAGAAGACCATAGAGACAGTCTACATTAGATCTTATAGAAAGAAAGAAAGATAAATATCCAAGCCAGTTCTGGGATTCGATCCCACTTTAGGCGTCTTGAACCACTTGACCATTCAACTATGCCAGAACGGTATTCAAATGAATCGATGGTCCGGTGGACTACATGTAAACAACACATTTTTAATTGTAAGAAAAAGCATGTTTCCGAGCCTGGGGTCAGCAATGAATTTTGCTACGAAAAGTTATCTTTTTTCAACGAAATCCCAAAAAAACCTGCAACCCTCAAAGAAAACAAAATAGAAGGGGACTCGTATTTTTAAATCAAATCAAATCACCGCTTAAGGAAATCACAGATTGCCGATATTAAGTCTTCAGGTAATTTAAGTTTATTATTGCATACATTTTATTCATTTAATACATTTTGATTTTTGTAATGATAGGGTACGAATTTGGATAATGAAGATGTTCTGTTTAAAAGCTGACGCCATTTTTTTTTATTGCGTTGAAAATGGAAAGTTGAGTTAGGAAATTTTGAAGTATTACGAATTCCTCTTCCAGCCAAATACAATACGGTACGACAAGAAATCTCCTAAAAATGATTCACTTGTTTGTCATCAGATGGCGTCATTACACAAAAGCTATTACCCATAAAAATTACGAAGCATTTTCTTCCGTAACATTATCCACTTACTGCCATTGAAAGCCTTCAATAACTCAACGCTATTGTATGACGCTTTTGTTCCTGCAGAATTGCTTGCATATCTTCTACGTTTTATAGATACATTCGATTGGTTAAAATAAAATCAAGAGTAAATAACAATTCCAATGTAGTTTATTAGTTTAATAAACAAAAGATTGCAAAAATTTATACATTTTGTATTCATAGACTATATTTACAAGTATTTATTTTTTGAAATTTTCTAGGAAGCTCTTATTTGCAGTAATAATGCAATTAATACGAAATAAAATTTTGCATTGATAATATTACAGATGCTCCTCGAATTACGATGGGGTTACGTCACGATAAATCCATTTTGAGTCGAAAATGCACTTAATAAACCTAACCTAGCGAACGTCATAGCTTAGCCTAGCCAACAGTTGGGCAAAATCATTGAACACTTATAATAAAGTGTTGAATATCTCATGTAACTTTTTGAATATTGTATTGAAAGTGAATGATTGTATCGGTACTCACCATTAACGTACACAGCTGAAAGCATGTTGAGCCTAAAGAATGTTTGAAGCATTGAACTCAAATTAATTGCTGAATGATGGGGATTCTACATGAACCGGGTGAAACGAATAAAATTTCAAAATTGGAAGTACGGTTTCTACTGAATGGGTGTCGCTTTCGCTACATCGTAAAGTCGAAAAACTGTAAGTCGAACCACCCTAAGTTGGGAGAACTGCAATATAATCCTAAAACATTAAAATAATAAGTTACTGAAAGAACTTGGAACATACTTAAATCGTCATCATTTATCCGGTGGCAGAAATTCCTTTGATTTTAGGATACATTCGCTAATTCAAAAGTTATTGGTAGGGAAAACATATATCACAGAGCGACCCCTATGTCTTCGAAAAAAAAGATTAAAAATAAATACGTTATGAAAACAAAAAATAAAGACAAGCTACCAACATAAAAACGGTTGGTAACAGCTCAGTACCTTTTGATAAATGAAGTGAATTAAAATTCAGGAGATTGAGAATCACTGGAATACGTTTACCAAGCGCTTTTCTTTATACGAGAGAACAATAACGATGTTATTTCCTACTTCAATTGAAACTTTTAAATTGCCCTAGTGGCATTTGATGGACATTACCCTTATATTCTTAATAGAATTCTTAGAAATGTGAGCAGCTCTAGGCGAAAGCAACGTAGGTTTTTGTCAAGGGCTTCGTAGTTACTTTTTTTTTGTATTTACTTGGCTGAGTGCTTCCCAGCACTTTTAAGGACCCATTATATAATTAAATATAAGCTTATGTGAAAAGAACCTTGCAAGATGTACACTTCCTTAGAGCCTACCACAGCAAAAACCACCTCTGCTTATAAGAAACATTCATCTTCTCTTCACTTAATAACAACATTTCGGACTGCCTTCATTGATCTGACAGTGTATAGTTAGAAGACAGTACGCGGCCTGTCCTTGAACGAGACAGTATTTCCAGTAGGCATTCCGAGTTTATTGTTTTTATTTCTCTCCAGTTCTTTCAAAACTGTACAAATTTTACATGTAGAATACGACGATGAAGCGACAAAACACTGAAAAATTGTTTACTAAGAAATGAACAAGGTTTAATACAAAAGAAAGTTGATATTACTTTAGTTCTTTGTTAATGTTGCACAAGATAAAACAATTAATCGGGAAGTGAGGACTCAGGACTGGAGATGGGAGTGCTCAAATTTTAAGCCTTTGAATAAGCATTGTACATAAACTTTAAAAAAAAAAAAAGCCCATCCGTTTTTGCGAGGAATTTCGGTGTCTTTTTCAAAGGATAGGAGGAGTGGAAAACAAAATTATGTAAGGTCCTATTTTTAAATGGAACCTTGAATAAGGTACGACGCATCAAATATTATTTTTCTTTTATGAATTTTTAAAAACTTTTTTTCTTTTATGTTGTTCTGCAATCGTGTTGGTATTATTTAGATGACAGTAAAAAAAAACGTAACATCAAAAGCTTCTGTTTTATAAGGAAGATGTTTCTAATATGACTGAACTAGATACAGCTATATTTAATTTTTAAGAATTCCATTGGTATGTGCCATTCTAAGTATGTCAATGGTTATTCTCACTATTTATCAGACGTTAAGGTAATTTTTTTTTATTTTGGTATTTATTTTGGTATTTTTGGAATTTATTTCTTTCTATTTGTTGGCAATTTGGCAACAGGTTTTTGGTATGTAAACGGATGTTATGTGTGTAGTTAGGTATTTTTTTTTGGTTAGATAAGTGGTAGGGAAGGATGCAATACAATACATTTAGTTTTGTTTTCATTTAATAGCATTTCTTTTTCATCTTTCGTGAAATCTTTTTGCATCTCTTTATTCACCATTATGAAATGTTAATCATTTTTCTATAAATCTCCTACATTCTATAACAACATACTGTTTAGATTGAGAGTTTTAAGTTAACCAAAATACACCTGTCTCTGATGTATTTATTTCAATCATAAATAAAAAGATAATTGTTCTTGTTATGTTCCCTCTGGCTAAAAACCTTTAAGCCTACACACGTTTCTAGCTGTCAATACAGGCCTTGACTTTCAAACTTCTCTATTTTCTGAGAATTTTTTCACGTTTGCTATATAAAATTAAACAGTGTCCTTCTCATCTGCAGTTCAATACCAGAAATTGTCCAGATGGAAAATGGACATTTTGAAACATATTTTCATTAGCATGGGATCTCTTGAATCAAAACCAAATCCTACTAAAACTGGACTTTGGCATTACAACTTTAAAATGCTTCAGGCTTTCACTGGACAAATTCGACGCTTTGGAAGGTCAAACGACCCGTTCCTCTTTTTATTAATAACACAAAAGAACTCGGGATCTAAGAAAACTCGAAACGAAAGTCAATGAAACATGGATTCACTTTATTGTCCATTGATGAAATGACTTTATTTTATAATGTACAAAGAAAAAATATGTCTTTTTATTTTACAAAGACTAAAAGTAATTTCTTTGTGTAATTTGTTCAGTCTGCGTTAGAATAAAAGTTTATTAAAGTAGCTAACAGACAAGTGGAGACAATTTGTCAAAGCGCCATCTTTTTTTTTTTTAATGTTGATAAATAGGTCTTATTTTTATTATAAAAGGAATTTCTTTTTATAACGGCCTTCTTTTCCTATTCATATAAAAGTTGAATGACTTTTAATATTCTGTGATAACTTGCAACTTTTTATTTTAACCAGAATTAGGAAACATTTTAGTAGTAATGATCTACCTCTTCTGGCTTTTCAAGTTCCTAATGCACCGCTTTATGTCTTACTACAAGTATTTAATTTAAAAATAAATCCGAATAATTTAGAAAATGCAAAGATTATATTACTAACGCAAATGCATTTTTTTAAAAAAAATAAGTTTTTAGCTCGTAACGAACTTTCGATGTTAATAAACCTAGCTATAAAAAAGTTTTTTATTTTTTTATCTAGTTAACTAAATATCTTTTTATCAAAGTTCTAGGGATTTTTCATAATGAGAATTAAGGATGTATTTCTTGACAATAATATTTCTGGATAGTTCTTGTTACTTGCATCATTTCCTGCTTGGTAGGAGTATATCCGCAATGGATATAACGCACTCCTATTCGAATATTTAAGTAATTTTTATTTCATTGTACCGCACATAGACCTCAGGTTATTCTAATTTCATTGCAATGAATCTTTTTCTAGGAATCGACAATTATAATCAGGTATCTCAACTCAATATTCTATCTTATTGGGTAAACACTATTTTTGGAATTCCGTTTAAATTTTATTAAAAACTATTTCTGATTCAAAAGAAAAGAAATTAAGAGAAACTAACAAAAGAGAAAGGAAGTCGTCATTCTGGGAACTTCAGAAATTTATTTTCTCTTTAATAAAAAATAATTCTACGTTAAACCCTTTCATTGTATTTCCTCCATCAGAAATACAAAAATATAACAAAATACAGTATATATAAAAGGTAACAGTTGCCGTGCAGCAAGGTCAGCCGATTTGTCCAGTCAGCCACAGCCGGTTTAACTACTTAGCCTTTAATAGGCAACTGCCTTATAGTAATTTGTAAATAAAGAAATGTAGTTTTAATTTTCTTTACTCTAATTTTATATCTTGAATTTACGGAATAAATTCATTAAGTTTGTTAACACAAATGAATGATATTAATTTTTGAAGAGCGGAACGTGACTTGCCTGGGGCGCCAAACATCTTAGCGCCGGCCCTGCAGCCAATAGTTTGAGCATGAGAGGGGATAAGTTTTGAGGGATGAGGAGTGGAAATCGAAATAATCGTGCTCGTGTTTTAAGTTGAGTCGTAAATAAAAAATCATATCAAGTTTTAAAGAAATCGGCGAGGCCGTTTTAGCGTGATGCGCATACAAGCAGAAAAAGGGAAAAAAATCTTCAAAGATTTCGCAGTTCAATAAATAAAAAAAAGTAGGTAGGTTTTAACTTTCATCGTAATTAAGCAATTTGACAAACTTCATGGAAATCCACCCAGTCGTTTTAGTGTAGTGCACATACAATTATAGAAATGGATAAACAAAGAAGAAAAGTGCCCAAGCAGAACAGTAAATTCAATAATAATCACTTTTTTCATTTTGTTGTAATTGTGCATTTAAAATGATTTTTTTTTTTTATTAAAATCATATTTCAAGAGTCTATTAAACAACAGCTTCTTAATGTCGTGAGCGGTAGTTTCTGAAAACGCGAAAATCATAAAACTTAAACCAGTTTATTATTTGCTGTTTTTCAGTCCCGTTAACGACTTATAATAGTAAGTTCTGAAGGAAGTCGAAGTTAGCTGAAAAACACTGATGCCAATGACGGATGCTGAGCCATAAATTTCCGGTTATTCGAATTCGGGATCTCACCTTCTGTGATTACCTTTTTTATTCTTATTCTTTTTGTAGTGCAACCACAGCGCTTTGGCTAAAGGTTAAGAAATATCATCCTTTCTCAAGACGAAAGAGTGTTTGGCTAACGTTCAAAGAAACGTCTGTAGAAGAAAAAAAGGATTTTATTGTCTGGCGAAGCTACTTTACGATTAACGTTTCACACGAGATTCACGGGAAATCACGAACTAGGCCCTAGCCTCTTCCACAGGCATCAAGAAAAGAAATAGCATACAATTTCCTGAAGTCAATAAAAATGATTTTAACTTTTATTTCTGGGTATTATCCCCACTGCAAATTTTTTTAGTTATAATAGTTTTTGGTTTTTTTTTACTTATTTAATTATTTTTTTGATACACATTTTTACTATTGTTAATGTATGGAGTTGTCCGGGAAAATTTATTGTTTTATTTATTACAACGATGACATCCAAGTTGTAATTATTCTGCATCCCAAAAAATAAATATTTTTTTAAATGAGGGGAGGATCCTGCCGAAAGCGTTTTGATCTTCCCTGTACCGAATGATGCTAAGTTTAAAATCCGAAAAGATTTTTTGAAAAAGTTTCATATGGTGTTGGGAGTGGGATAAATTTTTTCATTCGTCTTGATCTTCTCATGGACTCATCACTGTGCCAAGCGTAGTTTGTCTGCTATAGCAGGCTCTAGGAACTGAACTAAAATATATATACAGGGTGATTATAATTAAAGTTTAACTTTCAACATGCTTTAAAAAAAAGAACCACTGCTCAGAATGACCTGAAATTTACTGAATTTACTCGAAGAAAGGGGAAATGGTATGGCATAAGAAAAAAAGTAGTTAGATTAATAGTTAGTTAGAAAAATAGCCTAGAAAAGAAATAGTTAAAAATATAAGAAAAAAAAAAGTTGGACCATTAACAAGAATCATACTGAAGTTGACGGAAATCCCCCCCAGACGTTTTAATGTGATGCTGATGCAAACAGACAACTGGGTAGAGCATACACATGTTCAAGTGGAATAATAAGACGTCGTACGCTGAATTAAAAAAAAAATTTGTAATACGGGCATTTGTAATAAATTAAGAAATCGAATAAATCACCATTGTGAAGTTAGGGATGACAATATATGAAAGAAAATGGAAGAACGGAAATGATGTCACGACTGATGCACTTAAGTTAAATTGTTCTTTGTTACTGGTTGAATTCGTTTCAATTTTGGTCAGTTTCGGCCTTTCAGAATTGCAAGCAAAGACTAAATCCTCACAGCATTCGTCAATCTTTACAAAATTAATTCCAATTTTTTTGTCGCAATTGATAAAAAACTGAACTAAAATGGCGGGAAAGTTGGATCTGGTTTGCCGTGCTGCGGATGTTGTGATCAGATTTTTTTTTTTTTTAATTGTCCGGAAAATAAGGACACAGATTAAATGAAACTATTTTTAAAGCAATTTATTAATTACACTTGCGTGACGTTTTTATTTGTTACTCATTCAATACCTATTTAATAAAAAAGGATATTTTCGTCTTTTTTCTCACTTCGGGAAAACCGAATAGCGTGCCGAGGGCCGTTTTCCCTTTTTTCACGGGATTTCCCCAGTGGGAAATCCCACCCGCATTCAGTGGCTGAATAATGACTAAAGACCCGCTAAACGGGTAGCTGTTGTCCTATAGTGGTTTTTCTTTCCTCTGCGTCATAAATTGCAACATCAGGTAACGATGGAATTGCGACCAACAATATTTATCATAAGAAACGTTCATTGGGCGGCTTTTGTCTGCCATCACACCGTTTGATATTCGAAACCACTGTACGATTATAAAAAATCCTAGAGAAATAATAATCTAGGGATAGTTCTCGAATGTTTATGTCTAAATTTTTCATGTTATTTTAAAAAATTTCGTGAGAGAGTAATAAAGCACTGTAGCCCCCCCCATCCCCAGACGCTGCTCAAAACATACAGTACACATTTTCCGAATTCTGGAAAAATAAATAAATAAATGAATAAATTGCGCCTTACTTATTTAAGCTGTCTAAATCGGATTAATTGTATTATACCAAAACCAATGGATTAGCTAAAAAGGTTAATTTCTATTGTTTAAGATAATGAAGTAATTTGTTTAGATTCTACTGATTTCAAATGGGATTTTTTTTGTCACCTTCTCGCACTAAATTTTGAAAAAAAAAACAATTTTGAAAAATTTGGAAATATATAAGTGAAAACTCTTCGAATATGCATACCAAGTTTTAAGAAGATCCAACCAACGGCTCATAAGTTATTAGGACGACAGACATGCATACACACACACACACACACACCTGCAGAAAGTTAGCCGCATTGCTAAATGTCTTAGCTATACACCTAACTGCATGCTTGTCAAGCGTGCATGATCGAGCATTTTATACAAGCATGCACAAATACCCGTCACCACCACACTACGCAATGCTTGAACAGCATGCTTGAACAGCTTCATTTTTTGCTTGAGATATGTCGAGTTCGGACGACGACGCTACGCTTGCTTTGGCTGCGTGTGTCCTGGTTTTAAAAAGAAAAACACGAAAGAATAAACGTGGCATTTGTGGTGTAAAGGCTGGTTACTGAAAAGAAAAACCTATTCACACATTAACTTACTGAGTGAATTGAAAATATATCATAATGATTGGCATAATTAATGATCGGCCACGCTACCAGGTATTTAAACGATCCATAGGTATTTAAGCGCGGCTGATCACTGAATTGAAAGATTTCGTGTCCATTTTCACTAACTTGAGTAATTTTAACGCATACTAGAACATTCAAATTATCATCTGAGTCACAACTGACCTTTGCTTGCACGATCTACACACTTTCAATTTTGCTTGCGCAACCTTGACTTGTCAAGCAAGCAGATGAAATTTCATTCAATCTTCAAGCTGCTTGTACAATCAAAATGCTTGCGGAGATTTTCCATACAGACTCTCAAGCATGCTTGTACAAAATGCTTGTTAGGTGTGTAACGACCTTAATTACAGCTTTTGAAAACACCTCGTTTTCAAAACCGTTAACACTCGTTATTTAAAACTAGAATCCGCTTAATCTCGTTTATGAGAACCAATTCTCATTTCTAACGTGATTTTACGGCAATAACGGAAACGATTTATTGAGCAAAGCATTATGGGTCACTTCATACGGAGATGCCAGGCTCTATTGATTGAACTGCACTTTTAAGATCAAGTTACACATTTACTATCATATAATTCATAATGACAAACAATACATTAACATTCCGAGATTCTTATGCAATGAGTAATACTATTTGCCTTCAGTTGCAATTCCACAGGAATATAACACTATATTTCTCACTGTTTATATTAGAATTTAAAAATAAATGTAGGCTTTTCGTTTTTACCATTGTCACGACTTTGAAAAAACAAAAAGAACGAAATTTAAAAAAAATAACATTTTAAGGAGGCTTAAAAAATAAAATATTAAGTAGACATATATATTGAAAAGAGCATAAAACGAAGGCACAACGCAAAGAACAAGAGAGGAAAGGATTCGCACCCTGAGTTGTCATCGGGAAGAGACTGGGACGGGCCGTTTCGTCCTCTTTAGGACTCATCAGCCAGCCAAACTTCCCCGGGGACAGACTCAGAAGGTGCATGGGGGCCGTAATCCCGGTTCTCACTCCCGAGTATGGGACCTCCCCCCTTAGGAATCCTAACAATTAATAAGTATCAATCAAGGATACATTTATTCCTTGGCCTGCACATAGCTAGGCACAAGAGGAATTTAATAAAGGCATTTAAAATAGAAATATGCCATACATTCATTAAAGAAAAAGAGATTTTACGTGCCTGATGATTCAATGATAAGAGCAAAAAACGAAGGCATAGAAATATATGTCTATGTACATCTTACATTAACCAATATAATGGCTACTTACTATATGGCTACTTAAATGACCATTATCGTCGTGGCCAAAGTTGAACCCGCAAACACATTATCATTGACTAATTTCTCCAGTATCAATGCTGTAAGCTCCGCAGAAAATATCAATCTCAATTATCAAAACTAGGTAATATCAAAAATCTCACATACATCTTCTTGAAATCGACGAGCAACGTTAAGAATAATTTCCCTACTTGATTTTTGAGACCTTTTCCTCGTCGAAATATTGAATGTTAATCAACGACCGCCATTTTCTCTTGCATTTGAATGTGACCGACAAGCCAGGAAAGGAAAATCTATCATCTGCGTTGCATTCTGGGAGGTTCAAAACTCGTCGCATCTACTATAAATAGCCTTAATACTATACTATTCCAACTAACTAAGTAGTATTGTACTTTAATACACTAAAACAATGCAGTATTAATTGGTCAGGAGGAGCTGGGGTAGCAGAACTTCAACTCTAGTAAACTGGGGGTTTGGTACAGTATCACGCCAAAAACCAAAAGTGTTAAATCATTCTGAATTAATAAATGTGGTATTTAATCTCAACTTATCACGGGTAGAGTGCTAGTTTTCAAACATCAATGTGCAAAGTTAATTAATGTTGAGTAATCATGGGAATCAATTTGAAGCTCCCAAAGCTTAAACAAACGAGAGTGTGAAAGAGTTGTTGTAGGATGTCCCTTTGTAAACATGTGGTTTCACCCATCGATGTTTATTAATGTGGAGTAAATTTGGAGGCTATTCGTGGAAACGTAAAATGACTTTGGATGAATTTAGAATAATACTGAAAACTTGATAATGATGTTATACTTAATATGTTATCTAATGATTACATACTTATACTAAATACTGTACAGTACAGTATTGTAAAAGATTTGTTTATAATTTATTCTTTTTTTTTTTACTTTTATGTAGGCTAATATTTTAATGGAAAAAGTACACTAATGATTACGCAATTACAGTAAAACCTCGTTATTACGCTCGTCAAGGGACTATGACCTACAAGCGTAATAAGCGGGATAGCGCTATAGACGGGAAATGATTTATGAGATGAGAAAACATTTAGACACCATTTTACAGGAAAGATACTTGATTCTGCAATAGATATAGTGCAAATATGAGCTTATTTCCTATTGAAAAAATCTTTGATTGTGGTTTGCCGTGTGTGGGTGTGCTACTGTTATGAATTATGACATTTTCAATGCGGTTCAAGTAACTATTAACATCAATTGATACATCACTAGGAGCAACACTAATATATTTTCGGAGCAGATTTAATGCACTGCCCGCTATTTCACGCGCCTTTTCTCGAATGATTGGGCCACTTAATGGCACTGATTCATCACGGGACTGATGAATCCATTCAATTTCCTCGGCATCTTCATATTTTCCACACTTTACTTTTTTACGTTTGTAACCGCCCTTCGCTGCATTGGTTATTCCATTCTTATTTTTTATTATTGTTCTCAGACTGGATGACGGAATTCCTAGAGATTCTGCGAAATCCTTCTGACTTAGTGTAGAATTATCGTCGTACTTACGGAGAATTTCCAATTTTTCACTTATAGAAAGGGATTTCCGCTTAGACATTTTGCACTAACTTACTGTATCACAGACCCGCACTTCAAAGAGTTCAAAGATTCCCTCCTACCAGGGAAAGAAAAGAATCTTTAGTGTTACATTTCTTTTCGATACAAAATTTCCGATACAAAAAAAAAAGCGCTACAAGCGGGATTTGAAGCGTTGTAAGAAGGTAAAAGTATACAGAGTTACATAGAAAATTCCAGGGACCGTAGGAAAGGAGCGTAAAGAACGGGATAGTGCTATAAGCGGGAGCGTAATAACGGGGTTTTACTGTATATTACTACATTATTTGGTATTATTATTCTTTCTTTTTTTTTCAAACTTTTTTAATTTCTTATTAATAATTTCTTTTTAATAACTTTTTGTAAAAACTTTCTTTAGGATCAGAATTTTTCGACTTTATGGAACCTCGGACGTATACGCAAGCGGACGTTAAGCGGCGCAGACCTTACGTATGTTCGTCCATCCGTTTGTGATTATTGTAAATCAAAAACTACGCATTCTAGAAAGCTGGACCTTTAGAGATATGTGTAGGTTGTTACAAGCATCATTCCATTGGTGGAAAGCGGGACAGTAGTTAAGGAGCAAATGATCAAAAACTATCAACGTAAGTAAAAAAACAAAATAAAACTTTTTTTTTTGGAATTTTTTATTTTTTATTTAATTCAAATTTTATAGTCCTACTAGGGAAATTTCCTAGTCAGTAGGTTCTGGAGTTTAATTTTAACAATCTGATTAATTTGTAGTTACTAACAATGTAAGGTGACCAGATTTTAACATTGGTAAAGCGGGACACCACTGACCCGGGGGGGGGGGGGGGGCCCCCCCCCAAAAGATTTCTATTGGCTAGCGCTGTGACGTCACCTGGTTGAAAGATTGGATTATCTTTCAAAAGTTCGTTTTTTCGATTGATTTATTTATTTAATTATTTATTATTTTAATGTCAGACCGCTTATAAATTTAATATTTCAAATATTATTTCGCTTATTAGTTCGCTATTATTTTCATGGCCGCCGAAAACCATATATTCCCTTCCCGTTCTCCCGCCGTTCCCTAGCTTGTCTTTCCAAAAATCGGGACTTTTTAAAACGCCGAAATTGTTAAAAATCGGGCTGTCCCGCCAAAAGAGGGACATCTGGTCACTTATATTAATGCAATATACATGTAATCTACTTATCTACCCAGTACAATCTATAAAAATTTAAAACACGTATTTCAAGGTGCATCCACTCTGAGTGGGCCCGGTAGCCGAGTGGGTAAGGGCGCTTGGCTGCGGGTTGGAGGTGACGGTTTCGATTTCCGGCCTCGAGAATTTTTCCACGCTTCTTCTCCTCCAAACGGGTCCTAGGGCATACCCATCCCTCTGAAGCATGGGTACCGGCTTTCTTTCCCGGGAGTTAAAGGCGGGCGAGCATCAGGCCGACCTCATCTTCGTTTTGATTACCATGAATTTTGTTTTTGCCTAGTTTATTTCCATTTTGTAGTCATGGGTCCACTTTACAATTTGGTGTAAGTCATATTGAGTCCTTTGATGAGTAGTCTGTATTTCATCGGAAGCATTTATTATTAGCCTATGAAGTCGTCTGCGTGAAAATTAAGAATAATAACGGATCTAGGTTTGATCCTTGAGGGATTCCTGTTTTTAATTTGTAGAATTTACTTAGGTTGCTTTTAATGGATAACTTTAATTTTCTATTTTTCAAATAGTTACTTATCAATTTTTGTGCATTTCCTCGAATGCCAGGTTTATCTAATTCTTTTATCAGTATGGCGTGATTTAAGCAGTCAAAGGCTTTTTTAAAGTTTATAAATACAACTGACAATATTTTGCTTTTTTTTAAAATCGTGTTTTTTTTTAAAAAAATGCTCTGTTGCCATGCAAGTATTCATAACTTAACACGCCATTTTATTAAATGACATTTTTAGTACAAAAAAAGACTTTCAGAACGAGATAGCAGTAAGGATTTGGAAGCGAATCCTGAAACGAGATTTATGTAAGTGATGGTGGTCACATAGGAGATGAAAACCCGGATGATTCGATAAATCTTCCTTCTATTCAGTCCGTGGAATGAGGTGTGCATGTGAAGGCGTGGCGAGGATGATAGTCCAGCATCGCTTCGCACATCGTTGAGATAATATAATTTTAAAATGCCTACAGTTCAGTTCATGAAAGAAGAGCTTTTGATGACGTAATTACCTTATGGATTGATATTTCCAGGACGTAACAGCGCCATCTAATGCTAAAATCCATAACTGAATTTTGTATACATTATGAAAACATTCTGGTTTTTGTAGTTTCTACAGTTACGAATATATAATAATAATTAAAATTGAAAGAATTACAAACGTTCCACACTATTCCCCTTGCTTGGCTATGCAAAGTTTATCCTTTCTTGGTCACGCTTATGCGATCACAAAACGACGCAATCTTGGACTGACTGCTCGGAGGTCAAGTTGATGACATCATGACTGATGACATTTGTTCCAGACAAAATCGATCGCTACATAATGACCATATACGGCAA
>JAFIDM010013585.1:46212-57760 GCA_023159025.1 Thereuonema tuberculata
ATAACTTTTTTTTTGGAATTTTTTATTTTTTATTTAATTCAAATTTTACAGTCTTACTAGGGAAATTTCCCTGTCAGTAGGTTCTGGAGTTTAATTTTAACAATCTGATTAATTTGTAGTTGCTAATAATGTAAGGTGACCAGATTTTAACATTGGTAAAGCCAATGGGACACCATTGATCGGGGGGGGGGGGGCCGCAAACAGCGCAAACGATTTCTATTGGCTAGCGCTGTGACGTCACCTGGTTGAAAAGGTTGGATTATCTTTCAAAAGTTCATTTTTTCGATTGATTTATTTATTTAATTGTTTATTATTTTAATGTCAGACCGCTTATAAATTTGATATTTCAAATATTATTTCGCTTATTAGTTCGCTATTATTTTCATGGCCGCCGAAAACCGTATATTCCCTTCCCGTTCTCCCGCCGTTCCCTAGCTTGTCTTTCCAAAAATCGGGACTTTTTTAAAACGCCGCGGGACGCGGGACAAATTGTTAAAAATAGGGACTGTCCCGCCAAAAGAGGGACATCTGGTCACTGCAATATACATGTAAGCTATTTATCTACCCAGTACAATCTATAAAAATTTAAAACACGTATTTCAAGGTGCATCCACTCTAAGTGGACCCGGTAGCCGAGTGGGTAAGGGCGCTTGGCTGCGGGTTGAGGTGACAGGTTCGATTTCCGGCCTCGGCGGAGGGCGAGAATTTTTCCACGCTGCTTCTTCTCCAAGCGGGTCCTAGGGCATACCCAGCCCTCTGAAGCATGGGTACCGGCTTTCTTTCCCGGGAGTTAAAGGCGGGCGAGCGTCAGGCCGACTCATCTTCGTTTTGATTACCATGAATTTTGTTTTTCCCTAGTTTATTTCCATTTTGTAGTCATGAAAATGCCCACTTTACAATTTGGTCTAAGTCACATTGAGTCCTTTGATGAGTAGTCTGTATTTCATCGGAAGCATTTATTATTAGCCCATGAAGTCGTCTGCGTAGGCAAACGTTTTAGAGTATTTAAGTGTCTTGAATATGGTATTCGTGAAAATTAAGAATAATAACGGACCTAGGTTTGATCCTTGAGGGATTCCAGTTTTTAATTTGTAGAATTTACTTAGGTTGTTTTTAATGGATAACTTTAATTTTCTATTTTTCAAATAGTTACTTATCAGTTTTTGTGCATTTCCTCGAATGCCAGGTTTATCTAATTCTTTTATCAGTATGGCGTGATTTAAGCAGTCAAAGGCTTTTTTAAAGTCTATAAATACAACTGACAATATTTTGCTTTTGTTTAAATTCGTGCTTTTTTAAAAAAAAAATGGTCTCTTGCCATGCAAGTATTCATAATAACAGGCCATTTTATTAACAGACATTTTTAGTACAAAAAAAGACTTTCAGAACGAGATAGCAGTAAGGATTTGGAAGCGAATCCTGAAACGAGATTTATGTAAGTTTGATGGTGGTCACACAGGAGATGAAAACCCGGATGATTCGATAAATCTTCCTTCTATTCAGTCCGTGGAATGAGGTGTGCGTGTGGAGGCGTGGCGAGGATGATAGCCCAGCGTCGCTTCGCACATCGTTGAGGTAATATAATTTTAAAATGCCTACAGTTCAGTTCATGAAAGAAGAGCTTTTGATGACGTAATTCCCTTATAGATTGATATTTCCAGGACGTAACAGCGCCATCTGTTGCTAAAATCCGTAACTGAATTTTATATATATTACGAAAACTGGTTTTTGTAGTTTCTACAGTTACGAATACATAATAATAATTAAAATTGAAAGAATTACAAACGTTCCACACTATTCCCCTTGCTTGGCTATGCAAAGTTTATCCTTTCTTGGTCACGCTTACGCGATCACGAAACAACGCCATTTTGGCCTGACTGCTCGGAGGTCAAGTTGATGACGTCATGACTGGTGACATTTGTTCCAGACAAAATCGATCGCTACATAATGACCATATACGGCAAACCCTTTTTTTTTTTTTTTTTTTAAAAAAACTATTGTAAGAAATTATAAGTGATAAGTAAGCTGAAAACTTCTTCAATAAGAAAATGTTCGAATAATCACAACAGGTAAAAGCCAAACGAGACAGGAATACAAATGTTCTAACTTTTAAATAAATTATCAATCTTCATTTTCTTTGTACAGTGAAACTTGGATAATTCGAACTTGTTCAATTCGAAATTATGTAATTCGAATTTTTTGCTCGGTCCCTAGAATTCTGTATTAAAATAATGTTAAAATCGTGGATAATTCGAATTTTATTTTGGATAATTCGAATTGTTCGTACGATTGTCCTTAAAATATTAGGGTAAAAATTGCTCTTAAGACTTTTCTCAGCTAAGATATTTATTTTAACGGTCTTTCTAAGGAAAACAAAAGCCAGTGTTGGAATGTCACTATGTGGGGATTTCCGAGGATTTTTCTGTCCACCCTCTGTTGTTACCTTCCTCCCTCCCACACCCCTTCGGTCTTAGAGCCATGTGCGCTTCCTGTGAATGATTTAATGCGGTTTTATATATATTTTTTTGTGCTTGTGCTTTAAGTATTGTTTATATGCTCTTACTATGCCATTGTCAAAAGCTAAAGCTCCTTATAAGTCGTTAACATTAGCTGAAAAGGTAGCGGTGATTAAGGAAGTGGAAAAAGGCCTTAAAAAGAAATCGGAAATCGAAAAGGAATTTGGAATTCCATACAACACGTTATCGACATATTTGAAGAACAAAGATAAAATCTTGAGCCGCAAAAATGGCAATGGAAAAAATAGAAAAAGAACGAGAGGACCTGGCAATCCAGAGGTTGGAATCATATGCTAGGACACAAAGATTGCATTCAATGAAGCAATTAAAAACATCTCCCTTTTTTTTTTCTGAAAGTGATGAATAATTAAGCTAGTAAAAAATGTTTGATTTAATGAAAAAAAAATGTAGCAGTATTCTTAGATAAAGTTTATGTGTTAAATCTTTGATCGTAGAGTTAATCTTTTTTTATTTATCTCTTCTGTTTGAGAGTATATATGTAATTCGAATTTTTGGATATTTCGAACTTTTTCTCTGGTCCCTTCAACTGCTATCCAACGATAGCGATTAGTAAACCAATCACAATGCTTCGCAACGGCTTCTGATTAATTTATGTTGAATTATTGCTTTAATTTCCTTTTATTCTATTTTCCTTATTATTATAAATGTGATTGTTGCGAATGCAAACGGCGCAATTGTTGCGATTGTTGTGCTTAATGATAATTTAATGAGATTTTAATGATACTTGTCCATAGACAGACGGACAAAGCGGGATTATAAGGCTTCCTTATCAGCAGCCTAAAAGCATTTGAAATCTAAACAATGGATTTCTATCCTATTTCTGTTAATATCTATGACTATTAAATTATCCTTAATCCATTACTCGCAATTTGATACGATTTAATTTAATCCTTTTTAAGCGATTAAAAAAAAAAATCACCTTTTTTTTCAGAAAATTATAAAAATTTTTAATATTTGTATTTAGTAAATATTATAATTGGAATGTATAATGTAGGATTTTTTTTTTTTTATTTTCGTTTTTGTCATTTTCATTACCTTGTTTTTGTTTTAAAAAACAAAACAAAATTATTAAGAATAGTAGGCTTAAAGTTCTTTGAGCTTCTTGTTTTTCATTTGCAAAAAAATAAAGAAAAAGAAAATCAATTTTGAAGCTTTTATTTTTCTCGAATTGTTTTCTTTTTCGTCCAGGAACAAACAATTAATATTAATTGATTTAAATGACTGCGATGATTCATACAGGAGCTGATTCATACATTTGTTTTCCTAACATCAGAACGTTTCTCGTAAATGCTGTTAGTAAATTATTTGACCTTTACGAAATTTCAATAATATTTTTCTTCAGTTATTTGTCTTCGGATGAATATCAACAAATGTCAACAAAGAAATGTTTACTAATAAATTACTCGTGATAAATTTGAGTGATTTTTTTCCCCCCTTTGCACGAACGTAGAAAAACTAATTTAATTAGGATAATTAAATGATTTTGTTCTTAAATTCACAGTCACCGAAATGTATTGAGTGGAAGATTTATTTTTCTGCTTTGTTAATTAATTAAGGTGTAACCCGGTAATTAAGACAAGCGAAATTCCAGACCGGTATCGTAAAATGGAAATCATTGGATATGAATCACTGATTTTTTATTTTATTTTTTTGTCTTACTACGCATCGGTACAAGTACTGCACTGCAATCGTCATATACGTTCATGACTGACGTAAACAAAGCATTTGTAAAGTTCTCCCAGCGAAAGAACGACTGTGGACACCAGATGGCGCAATAGTAGAATTTGAATCGATTGTATATGTCAGTGTTTATGGCGGGAAAGTGTTTGGCTTCTGATAGGTTGAGAGTCGCCATTGTGAATAGTTTCTCTATACAAACTTCAGTCCTGGAATGATTAAGAGATCATGGGTGTAGTTCAAGGTCAGAGTCGTTCTTTAGTTTGGAATAGTTTAACTATTTTTGATATACTATTCGCAAGCACTTCGCCATACTTAAAGTTCATAGGCCATCTAAACTTACTAAGCCATCCCCCTGTCTATCCCGAGTGCCATTGTTGACGGAGAGAAGCTAAATAAATAAACATTGAAATTTAAATTTTAATCTAATAGGCTAACATTAATGAGTTATTTTCTTTTTTCTCTGGCTCTTCTCTCATTGCGCCACACATAGATACACCAAGGGAGTGATACGAACCAATAAATTGAGTGTAGTCCCCGTGGCCTAATGGATAGGACGTCTGACTTTCGATCAAAAGATTGCACAGGTTCGATTCCCGTCGCGAATGTTTCATTATAGAAATTTTTTCACAGAAAATTTTGAAGTTCAACAATGCTCAGTTTGAATCTGTCGACTTCCTCGCAACAATGAACAATGAAAAACCGTTTTCCAGTGTTCACTGTTGCATTTGTCGACGCAACAATGCGACAGGAACAATGGTGTTCCATTGTTGCACTGCACCGGACAGACAGAGAAATAAAAGATTTTATATAATATACGATTTTGCGTAAAGGGTAAGAATGCAAATAATCCATTATACACAAATTAAAATAAAGGCACTCCGATTTACCTATTTTTAATTCCTTTTCTTTCTGACAAATATAAGATTCAAACAAATCTGTGGGACTTTCATCTGCCGTATTTATTTTATATTTTAATAACACGAAAACTGAAAATAAAAGCTATTAAATAGTTTAATATTCACAGAGTAACCCAAAGAGATACGCTAATGCCTTCCGTGTTTAAGCGAGCTGACGCCATCTGGACTCCGAACTGGTGAGTCATGTCACAAAGGGTGTCGAAAGTCGGGGTAAGATGGCAATTGAAAGCTATCGTATGAGCCAAACTTAAAATGTTGTGGGTTTTATTTTTTCTTTGTCTTTCGTCTTTAGTAAATCTGTCATTAATGTTAGATCTTCATTTAATCTATATAATTACTTCGAAGTTGTAAGCTCTTCCTACAAAGACATTTACTACTTAAACGGCTCATAGGCAAGGATGAATAATATATTCCTTGACTCTGAGTTGGGTAACTTTTGAGGAAGGCAAACAAGCTGGAAACAGCTGCCTCAGAATTCCACTCAAATTAGGAACAACTTCAAATACGCCAATCTGCAGTCAGTGATAAAAAAAAAATAAAAGCTCGAAGAATTGGAAACCTTAAAATATGATTTCTTAAAATCTTTTTTTTTTTTTTTTTTCAATCTTGTAAAAACGATTAAAATGAGAAGCCTGCGTTTATTTTCAAATTATAATATCTATTGAATATAAACGTTTTCTGAAAGAAAAAAAAATTAACTCCCTAATAATTACTCAAGTTGTCGAAACTGAATTAATCATTCCAAGTCGAGTAGCTAACAGGGGATTAAAATCCATTTTTTTTCAAACAATGAGCTATTAATGAAAATAGGTTAGAAATTCATTGTTTAGATTCCATTGCCTTCTTCCGCTAATTTCTCGACAAGCACCTATTTGGGTAAGATTGCAAACATATATGATAGATAGGCTATAGTAGCCTACATAAATAAATATACTGAAGCTAGAAGAACACTAACCAACTAATTTGTCGTGAGGCTGCAGAGGACTTGCAGCATACGACTGGAAGGGCAGAACATTATCCAACGAAATGTTTTGCTTCCAACGGTCTCGAATCCAACGAATTACAGTAAAAGATTGAAACACGTGACTGGTGACATCATTCATATTTCGCTTCTTTCGCCCCGCTGATAGTTCTCTATTCAGCTGCACTGAAAACCATCACTAATTTATTAATAATAAATTTTGCAATAACAAGATCATCGTTCGAAAGGAAACAATTTTTACACTGAAATATATTAATTCTATGCACCAGAAAACATTTTGAAGAAAGAATTTCGAATGAGTGTGAGTGATATTGTGCCTGTTTCAACTCTGTGAATCAATCAGCGAAAAGATTGTTAAAAATTTTGAATTTGTAAGTATTGAAGCCTTTAATATGACGAAATTCACATTCAGAAATTAAGAGAAATTTAGCAACAGCCATCCTGAGGAATCCTATTTTTGAATTTCTTCATTTGTTAGGATTACTTCTTCAATACTTTACTAGCGAGCGATGGGCGATCCCAGAATTCCATGCGAACAATAGTTGATGCTACGATATTTGGGGGAAAAAATTAAAATACACTCTGATATATTCTGACGCATAAAATTAATATATTTAAGTGTAAAATTTATTTGCTGTCGAAAGATAATCTCATTACTGGTGGTAATAATTTTGTAATTGCCCTCCGTTCACCTACAGTGAAGATAAACAGAGCTGCTGATTGAACTTAGAGAATGTGCATGACGTCACGACGACATGTTCCTATGAAACTTCAATCTAATTAGTTGTCCATTGGTCCATTCACAACCGATCAGGTTTGGCCAACAGAAAGGTGTTTTTCAAACAGCACGTCGCATGTGACCACATTTAGCGTGACATGCAAAAAGAGTGTTTTGCGTCATCGAGTTCGCAGATCCTTCAAGAGGTTCAGAAGTTATTAGAGGAAGATACACACAGACTGAGTCATCTGTTTAGCTCACTTCCCCAGAAAAATAGGTTAAAAAGAAAGTGAGGAAGCAGAAAAAAGAAGGAATTTATTTCGTGAGTCTCCAATGAGTTTGGGAGACTACTCATAAAATTAGGAATATTAGCCATTGACTGAAGTGATTTTTTCTCTTGTTTCAAGCATTGATAATAACAACAACACCATAATAAAAGGGAGTATAAAATTTATCCTTTATTTATAATATCCTTTATTTAAAAACAATTTAGAACACATTCGGAGAAAAAGCTAATTCAACTAAATGGTAATTTTATTTTATTTCAAATAATTTAAACTTCAGAAAAATTGTAAAATAGCACAGTAAATTTTAAGTTAATTCTTACAAATATTTCAATAGTTGTTCGCCCTTCCACTACTAAAAAAGTGGACAAGTACTTTACCATTTGAGCTACTAGATTCAAATTTAATAGTATATTATATTTAGAATTTATGAAAAATACAAGAAAGTAAGAATTAAATTCACAATTCTAAAGGATTTGCACTCTGAGCAATCACGTACGGGAAACTGGGACGGCCGTTTCTGCCTTATTAGGCTTCCTCAGCCAGTTTTACCCTCCGTGGATCAGCCCAGAGTGCGTGCAACGGTTAAGGATCCCACCTCCGTAACTGCAAATGGTACCTCAATCAAAAAAAAAAAAAACACAAAAATAAAAAATAAGCATTAAAAAATTAATTTAAATTCTTGTCCTGACACCATCAGGCTAAACGGCTATCTTTTGTATATAAAAACGCTTATTTATTGAGCAAATTAATATAGAGATTTCGACTTCCCAGCCCTTTGTGACCTTCTCCACACCCTCGTCACTTGAAACCATTCCCAGTTGGCAAAAAATCACGTGATCATTACCAATTAATGTTATATTCCAAATTAAAGTTTAAATTTTCACCATATACATAGCCTAATAGAATTATCAGCTAACACGTGAGTTAATCGTGTTCCGCGCCTGCAAAGAACGTCCAACTGACTTCCGCCTCCCCTTCAACGCACTTGATTGAAAACTGCGGTGGCGCCATCTATCGACAACATTGGGAAATTTTTCATTTTGGGCAGTTTGGGGACGTTTTTCATTCATCCCACGGAACTACTTGATGGACAGGGATGAAAAATAGCCTACATCCATCAATGTTTACACCGGAAGTAGATCACAGAAGGATTATAGAAAACAATTAAGTTTCATTGGAAAAATTTAATAAAAATAAGAAAACTTTTGCTAACTCTTCCGGAACTCCTCCGTAATAAAGATAAAACATCGTTTGTTACGGGTTAAACAAAAAGAAAAAAGTAAGAGTAAGTGGCATTACGAAGAGCTTTGAATAAAAGCATTTTCCAATTTGGTAGATCTAAAACATAGTGTTGCCTGCAAATCTACATCATTAAAAGAAAAGTTGCTTTTTTTTTTTCTGTCATTATCTTTTCCGAAACCATTGGACACAGAAATACAAATAAGTTAGCTATTGAAAATGATTTCTCTTCTGAAATGGAACCCTGGTCGTGTAACTTGTAATTTGATTCTTTTGTACTTAAATTCACCAAGTGAAATTTAAGCAGGTGTGCAGGCTTCATTTTTGATTTATTAGCCAAGATAATTATTTCCCAAAATCTTACTTATGTACATATATACATTTTTTTAACTTTTCACTGATATTTACAGAGAAAAAGCTTGGATTTCTAAATGTTATCCGACAAATGATTGGACAAGGTATACAAAGGAATTTTATCAATTAAATATTGATAATATTTAATCTGCAAAGTTTAACTACTAATTAATCTGTAAAATTTAACTAAAAATAAGCAAGTTGTTAATTGATAAAATTTCCTTGAAATATTCTTCACAAACATCAGCAGTTTTTATTGGAAAGAATCAATAAACGATAACATGCCTCCAGTAAGATACAGATTGCGAGGTCATATGTGAGTGATCCCGGGATTTCTGTGCTGGTGGTGAGGGTTAGTAATTATTGGTTTGTGGAATTTCAACAACGCTGAAATTAGAAGAATGAAACTTAGAATCCGACGTAAAACTCTTGATTAAAATTGGGCCATCACAATACACATAACAATTTCACATTTAAGTTAATAACGACGTTTCAGGGTTCAAGTCATGAACCCTAACCTCAGGTTTTTAAAAAACTAATTTAAACTTAAAACTGTCTTCATTAATTTAAATGTGAAATTCTTAAGTGTGTTGTGACAATGTGCTTCATGGTCCAATTTTAATCAATACGTAATGCTGCACGTTAAATCATCTTATAATCTCATAAACCCAATTTGACATAATTTATTTGTGTTTTAGATGCTCGGAAAACTTTAACGGAAAAATGCTAGCGTCACTTCAGAAATGATTTTTTTTTAGTGCATCAAAATATTTCAGAGAATGTATTTAATTAATTGAATAGGAAGCTTACAATCTTCAATTCCGTAGTGTTTACATTAGCACTCTAGAAAGTTATCGTGACACTCTCCAGACTATCGTGTTCGATCTGAAGTGTTCATTCAGAATTTTGACCACTTCAGTAACATTTTATACAACACAACTTGACACCACCTAATCTCGTGACGATCAAAGCAGTATGTAGTCGAGATGTGGAAGTTAATCCAATATATTAATTTTCTATATAGGAAGTTTTTTATATTTATCATAAATCAGAGCTTCTCAACTGGTACGTCACGGCACAGTGATATGTCGTGGGAATGGTTTTGGTCTGCAATAAGAAAATTCTGAGAGTACGTAATAAATATCTAGTTTAATTTCTACCCAAAAGCTCTATTCTAAATCCTGGTCAATTACAAATTTTAACAACATTCTGGTTAGTTCTGACAGTGAAGCTTCATAAAGTATTAATTCACAATTGAGTCATCGTAAAAATACTTCAAAAGTTTTTTTGAATGTCTTAGAAACAACTTCACAAGAGTATTTTAAAATATTTAAAATATTGTTATAATTAAAAAAAAAAAGCAAATTACAAAACGTACACTAAAAACCGAAACTTAGAATTAAGAACACTCATGACAAATTTCAAGTTTGCAACTCAAGCGGTTTCGATACGCATACTCTGCAGGAAAGTTTCCCCCCGTATCCGAATATCTTTAGTGTTTCCAACTAAAGAGGTTTCAGAAATATGCGTACACTTTAAGAATAATTGCCCTCCCCCCTCGCCGTTTACATCCCTTAGTCCGGATCGGCGTTTTCGTTGTTGATGATTATTCTGGAATGAATGTGAACCTCCTTGCCTAATTTAGTAAAGATCCAATGAGAAATGGCGATATTGTTTCAAGACAAACAAACAAACACTCGCTCTTATTATATAGATGTAGTGCCACAATGAAAAAGTTTGGTGTGCCACAGGATTTAAGCAAATAGTTCATTGCACCGTAATCGAAAAACGTTGAGAAGCACTGGTATACATGAAGAAAAACTATAAAATGTACACAATACTTTTTTTTTTTTTTTTTTTTTTTTACAATTCAAAGCAATAGAAGATTTTATTTTCTGGTTCATTATAATTTAAGTTTTCTTCTTGTTACAGTTAAAACAGAAAGAATTTATTAAACATTTTTATTAATTTTAATCAAATTTATAAATTACTCAATCAAATAAAAGACGGATGTAGACTTAAATTATACATAACAGAAACTAGATGTTAGCAAATAATAAGTTAAATCGATAATTCTTCAATACTTCCTCTTTACAATAAATGAAATTCTAATTTAAAAAAATATTGTTATAGCTTTTCGAATATTTTAAAATGACAGTGGCGCCCTCTTCAGCCTGGTATAGTAACTTTCGACGCCAAATGTCTTTCATTTGCGACAATTTCGTCGTCCTATTTTATTTACATTAAAATGTTCGGGCTGATGTAATAGTAATTTCGCCGTTTCTTCCGCATATGATAATCAAAACAGTAGCTTCAGGAAGGGCAGATTTGCGTGCGATAATTTGCGTGCGATGATGCCTTTCGGCGCCGTTTCGAAATGGCCTTCATTTGCAGCTTTTAGGAACATTGAAAAAGTTCAACCTAAATTCGAAATATTTTCGTTGTATTTAATATATTCTACTGAAGTATGTTGAGACAACCTCTAATAAAATGTTCGTTATCTGTAATCGCCTTTTTTTTTTTGTTTCTAATAAAAATTTGCTTTGACCATTCTCAATCCCTAATAAATTTCAAAATTTATACAATTTATTTACTTGGAAGAGTTTTTCTGTTGAATGAAAATCATGGAGTTATTATTGTATCAGTGTCTTTAGGTTAAATTAACAAATTCCTATATTATCTAATTTTAATTAAAATAGAAGCACGCACTAAAAGTAGGTAGTAGCGCGATTGCCGTTATAGTAGGGTGACCAGATTTTTACATTGGTAAAGCGGGACACCATTGACCGGGGGGGTGGGAGACCGGAAAGAAAAAAAAAAAACTGAATCTCTAG
>JAFIDM010013635.1:0-10477 GCA_023159025.1 Thereuonema tuberculata
CTCTGAACTGATGCTGAAAGCGTATAAATAAAGGGCTGAAGCGGAACCTTTACAATAGTTAATGATTATTTTTAGTGGCGAATATTTAGTGAGACCCAAGTACGCCTCCACGACGGAAGAAGGAGAAATTCCAACAACTTACGGAGGGTTAACGGGGGAGACGCTGACCAACCACATCCCACACGTGCTCAATAGGCGACATATCAGGCGAATAAGCTGGCCAAGGAAGAAGTTGCATGTGTTGGGCTGAACAGAAGTCTCGAACAGTCTTTGCAGTATGTGGGCGTGCATTATCCTGCTGAAAGATAGCTCCAGGGATGCCTTGAAGGAAGGGAACGACTTCGGACTGTAGCACTTCACGGACGTACCTGTTGCTATTGAGATTACTCTCAATTCACACCAAATTGGATCGTTCATGATACGAAATCGCACCCCAGACCATAACTCCGGGTGTTCGGCCACTATGTCTATGTCGTTCGATAACGCACTCTGGAAGGCAGCGTTGACCGGCACAGCGTCTAACACGAATGCGGCCATCATGGTCCCACAAATTGAAGCGTGATTCATCTGAAATGACAACTTGGTGCCAATCAGCTTGCCAGGCTCTGAGCTCATGAGGCCATTGCAGACGCAGCCGCCGATGGTTTGCCGTGAGGGGGATCCTGGCTGAGATCCGCCGTCTTCTCTGGCCGACTGCAATCAGCTTCAATGGCTCCGGTTGGAGTCCCTACTCTCGCGGCTCCAGGCCGCCTAAACGACTTCTCGAACATGGCTCCGGGGGAGGGAGAGCGTGCCCTTGCGGCTGCTGCCGCCCAAACGATCTCGGCTCCGGGGCAGGGAGAGCCTACTCGCGGCTGCACGCAGCCCAAACGATCTCGGCTCCGGGGCAGGGAGAGCCTACTCGCGGTTGCACGCCGCCCAAACGATCTCGGCTCCGGGGCAGGGAGAACCTAATCGCGGCTGCACGCCGCCCAAACGACTTGCTTGAATATGGCTCTGCAGCTCCATAAATAGCCAAAGGCTGCCTTGCACTCAGTCCTGGAATGGTCAACTCCTTCCAGGGATGACAGGTTGGTCGAGTAGATTCACCCGATGGGAGGGTGACCCAATCCACTGGTAACAATATCATAATGATTATTTTTAAGATAATAATTATTAGGATTAATTTTATCTCTAATATCATGTAATTTATTAAGAAAAAATTATGAAATAATATTAGATGGCTTTAAAATAGAATTAGCAGTATTAAAAGTTTTTCTAAAATCCTCTTTATGAATTTTTGGATTAAAAGATTTGGATTTTAATTCTTTTATATTTAATTGATATAAATTGAGTTTATCAAAATACAATTGTTTTCAAATTATTGCTAAATTATTATGGCCTTTATCTACAGTGATAACAATTTAATTTTTAAGATCAATGGAAATTGCTTTTTAAATTTTATTAGAATAAATTTAGGATTTCCACTCAATCAAATTCTCATTAAGTAACTTATATTTAAAATTGTTTCTAAAATAAAATTATTAACATCTTTCATAGGTATATAAATTGAATGTTTAAAAATCCATTGTGATTATAATCAATAATTAAAAACAAATTTTATAAAACGTTTTCAAAGTTATGTTATAAATAAAATTTACATCACTTGTTGTAATATCAGTGTTCTATTGATATTAATCATCATATAAGTTACATTTAGACTAGGAATGTTTATTCAAACTAAAAGTAGTTTTAGAATTACAAATAATTTTACGAAGATCATACTTAACAATAAACATCAAATAAAATAAACATTGTCAAAAAACTTTAAGACTAAAATTATATAAAATTTATTCTTTATTTTTCTTCTGACCTGTATTAAAATTTATGAATTACTTTTAACCTAAACTTAATAATATGTAAAATTGAATGATTTAAGATCAACACATTATTTATATTCTCAAAATAAAAATTTTTCTAAATAACATTTTAATTTAGGTTTATTTAAAAGATTTAACCTCTGATGATAAACACGAAAGACGATATTCCATACTCATGTGCAGGCTTGTTTTCTATTTTAATTAATAATAAGTTATTTTACAACAATTAAAATTTAATTCCTTTAATTATAGCAAGTTTGGAGTTGATAACTGTCATCCAATGATATTTTTTTTAATTAAAAATACTAATGAAAATACATTTCATTAGGATTGCAAATAAGAAATATTAATACTTTTCATTAGTTGACATATTTTCTCACATTTCTTAATTGTTAATCGCTCTCATTTCCTGAATTTTTGCTGTCGCGTTTTCATATAATTTTATTTTTTATAAATTATATTTTTATATGTAGTTAATTCTTCGGATTCAGCTGAATTCAACATGCTTTCTACTTTATTATCATTGTCGTCATAGTCCATGATAATTTGTTCCCTTTCTCTGATCTTAATTTTTTCCTAGTTTTCTCTTTCATTAAGTTCTTTATTATTTTTTCTTCATAGAATGTAATATTCCGTTGTTCTGATTTGTGATGAAAGTTCTCTCATTATTGATAGAACATTTCTTTCTTCTCATTCACCTGGTCTTGAATTTTTTCAATTTACGTTATAACTTTATTTTTGTTACAACCTTTATTAATATTATAATCTACGCCCATATTGATTGCAAGCATTTCATTCCTACTCAATTTGTTTTTGCTTAGATTTACTTTGTTATATGAGTTTTTATAATGTTTCTCTTATTTTCTTGTGTTTTCTAATGCTAATCTTTCTCGTATTTTTTTTTTCTTTTCAAACATTTAATTCTTTAAGTTTTTCGTTGTACATCCGAGATCCCATCCTCCTGATGTCTCCATTCCTTACTTTTTTGAAAATGTTTTATTAGCTTCTCTATTCTCAATCAGTAACCGTAATCTTTTTGAAACGTAACGGATAAGCTACAGTTCCGTAAAATTTTGAGTTTTTTAGAAACTAGTCGGCTACCCGTCGCTTCGCTCCGGAAATGTAACGGAAAACAATTTTTTATTTATTAAAACACACACACACACAAATTAAATCAAGGAAACTAAAACTAAATTTTTGTAAAAGTTTTTTTTTTAATTGAATTTTTGATATCTATATTCTCTCAATCTACGACTGCTTTTAGAACCAGCGTGTAAATCATATATCTATCATATATTTTTAATTTTTATAGAGATTAGAATGTAGGCCTCATGGCCTAATGGCTAAGACGTATAACTTCTGAGCAATATTCAACCTAAGAGAAATAGTGCATCTTTCTTTCTTGACTCTCTTTTTTTTATTCCTATTGATACTTTTCAGTGGTTTTCGAGTTAGAAATAGTGATGGTTTTTGAATTACAAATAGTGATTTTTCAGTATTCTACCTAATAGAATCTACATAAATGAAAACTTAACCCAAAACTTAAAAAACATTTTTTGGAAAACAAAAGTGGAAGCTAAATTAAAGGCCTACAAATTTATTTGGATAAAAAATTATAATATATTAACAAGAAAAAACGAAAATTCCAAAATAATATATATCCAAAGTGAGGAGGATATTAAAAAAATGTAGTCTTCAATTCTAAAAAAAAAAATAAAATAAAAAAATAATGACAGAATTATATAGAAGCGAGGATCACAAACCTATTGAAAGAGGCCAATTAAATATTATTGATAATTTAAATTCATGGACCCCAAAAAATCAAGCAAATAACATTGTTTTCTTAAATATATAAAGTATTAAAACTAATTTTGTGTATCTAATGGCTAATATATACTCAAAAATTAATTTTATCGATCTAATTATTCTTGTTGAAGTTAATATAAAAAAAGGAAGAAATCTCTCTGTATAATATTCCTGGCTTCAATAAGATCTATAATTTAAGAACAAGCTCTAGGGGTGGTGGTATTATAATTTTCTATAAGGATTTATATTCAATTACTAATATAAACTCCAATACTACAACTTATGAAAGTATCCTTATATATTATTTCTGAAAGGTATTTTTGTGTCGGTACGCCATAACTGTCTTAATACTTCATCAAAATTAATGATTGAGACATCATTTTGAATATTACATTCCCCGCTAATGACGAAAAATAAACAAATTGTTTAAAATTAATGCTTTCGTTAAAAAACTTTATTTTAAAAACGTTTTTATAAAAATGGAGACACGCTTAAACAGAAGTGACTTATCTTTGGAAAGCGAAACAAATAATAAACAAATTTCAAATAATACTGCAGCGTCGTAATCTTCAAATATATCCTTCTTTGAATAAAAATGGATTTTAAAATGATTTTTCATCTAAGAACACAATTGACAGGCGTAGTTCATTCCGCACGTTAAAGAAAGATTAATGATTTTTCATCGTTTATTATATAAGAACAGATAAAAAAAAAGATTTATATTTTAATAAAAATAAACGATTTATTAGTATTTTTAACATGTGTGTCTTCTAAATAAATCGAATGAAATTAAGGCCACCGCACTGAATTTCATTCGATTTATAAACGATTTATTACAATAAAAAAACATAAAAATTTGTCAATTTCTCATATATTATTTTTTAAAGGTGTTTTTTTTTTTTATTTCCCTTCATCAAATTCAAATGATTGAGATATCATTTTGAAGATTACGTTCACCGCTAATGACAAAAAATAAACAAATTGTTTAAAATTAATGTTTTCGTTAAAAAGCTTTATTTAAAAATCTTTTTATAAAAATGTAGAAGGCAATCTGTTTATTTATTTATTTCCACATTACCATTCGGTGTCTGAATTATGCGAATTATTCCAATATATCATGTAAATATTCCAGTATACTAATACATCGAATTATTTCAATATACCATGCGAATTATTCGCAAGGGCCAACCTTTTTATAAAAATGGAAAAGGCGCCAGCTATTGACAATATGTTTTTCTAACATGTGGGACAGCTGTTGTATTTGTTTATTATTTCTCAAAGGTGGGTTTTTTTGTTGCGAATTATTCGCACGGGTCAACTAGTTATTTGTAAAATTGATAATAAATCCCCCTCTTTAAAAGAGTTAGTAATTTTTGCAATTTACAAACCACCTCACACTAACAAAATTCCTTTAAAAATGAATTAAAAAAAAGTTTATCTGAAATCGAAAAGAATAATTTGTACAGTGATTTATTCAGGTGATTCGAATATCGATATAGCAAAAACTAATTTAAATAAAATAACCGGCAAATACCTACAATCCTTCTACAATATAGGTTTCAGCAATCATATTTATGAAACTACAAGAAAAGCCACTACAAAAACTTCCTCCACTAATACTTGTATCGATCATTGCTTCTCTAACATGAGAAATAACGAAATTACTTCTAATATCGTAGAATGGGATATCTCAGACCATTGTAGCATATCAATTGAAATTACTAAAAAAGGTCAATTTACATCATTAAACCAATATAATAATTTGAAAAAGAAAACCGTATGGATGAGGAATACTTTATCAATAAAATAAATCTTTTAATCACTGAAATCAAAAATAACTATAATCAAGATCCTAATAAATATGTTAATAAACTCTACAAAATAATAAAGAAAGCTTGTTTCATCACTAAAAATAAAAATAAATTAGAAAACATATACAATAATTCTGGGAATTTTAATAATACATACAAACATCCCTGGATGACTCAGGAAATCATGAAACACATAGAGGATAAAAATAAGTTATTTAAAAAATTTAAAGGGAATAGAACTAATACAAAGTATGAATTATTGCTTAAAAGAAAGAGAAATTGGTTAAAAAATCTAATTTTTAAACGGAAAAATACCTATTACTGAAATTTAATTGAAAAAGATCATAATAATTCTAATACTACAGTATGGAAAATTATTAATAAAGAATTTTGTTATAAGCAGAAAACCTCGACAAAAAATGATTTGAACAAACTATTGGAAAAATATGATATCAGCGTCATTTTCAGAAACTTATATAAAAACTTCACACAAAGAAATGAACAAAATAAAAAGTCTAGAACTCACCATTCTAGACTTTATGAAAATAATCCTTCTATTGATTCTACTGCTATGCTTTTACCAAATGCACTAGACATTACAAATACAATAAACAAACAAAGGATACAATTTTCCACTGGCATAGACAATATATCAGTTAATGAAATAAAACAATTAAAGGATGACATTTCCCCGTTAATTGTTGAACTTTTTCGTAATATTTTTTATACAGATATTTACCCTAATCTTTGGAAAATAGCGTACATTATTCCCATATACAAAGGTGGCAAAATTGACAATTTTGACAATTACAGTCCTATTTCAATACCCTCAATTATTTCAAAAATATTTGAGAGCTGTGTATCAAATGCTATTTATAATTTTATTAAAAAAAAGAATATATTAACGAAACATCAATATGCTTACCAACCCAATAATAGTATAGTGAAACTTTTAAAAAGCTTAACTCATCTCATAAATGAAAATTTAAATAATGGGAATATCTTATGCATTACTTTCATTGACTTTAAAACAGCCTTCGACAATATAAATCATAATTTATTATTACAAAAACTTAATATTATAGGTATTAGAGGCAATCTTTATAAAGTCATAAAAAGTTATTTAGAAAACAGAAAATTTAAAATTAAAATAAAAAACTCAATTAGCAAACTCTATAATATTAAGGCAGGTGTACCTCAGGGATCCAATTTAGGACCTTCATTATTTAATTTGTACATTAATTCTATAAGTAATTGTATTAAATTTACTAAAATATATATATATAGGCAGATGATGTTATTCTAATCTCTAGTAATAAAGATCAATGTATTGCTTTTAATTCTCTTCAGAAAGATTTAAATAATGTACTAAAGTGGGCGAATAATAATATTATGACCATTAATTATAAAAAAACAAAGGCAATGGTCATTAAAAATACAAATAAAATATTAAATAAAGAATTATTTCTCACACTTCACTATCATAATTGTAAAGAAATGACTTCCAGTGTATATACTAATAGTAATTGTACATGTCAAAAAATTGAATTTGTAACATAGCAAAAATATTTGGGAATATATTTAGATGAGAAATTTAACTGGGATACACAATATGATTTTATCATAAAAAATTACATACTTACACTTATCTCTTTTATCATATTAATTTACTTATTCCATTTAAACAAAAAGTAATAATTTTCAAATCTTTAGTGAATTCGGTTTTGGATTATTGTCTAGAGTTTTGGATTTTTATGAATCAACAAAAAATTAAAAATATTAATAAATTAATTCTTAAAATTTTCAATAATGTATATACAAATTTCAGCAATTTACCCATTTTGGAAAAAAATAAGATAAGGAAAAAATTTAAATAACTTACCATTAAAGAAAAATTTATCTATAAAATAATTATGAATAACATTTACAATGTCAACATGGAAAAAAATAATAAAAATAACTAGATACAATTGGTTAACAATCTTTCAAATCAATAAAATAAATAATAATTTTGGTCTAAGATTGGAAAACTATATAAAATATAAATTATTCAGTCAAATTAATTGGGAGAAATATAATTGTAAAACACTAAAAAGTATTAAAAATGTAAAAACTTTATTAATCGCTGATGTAATTGATGAGAATATTACTCTAAATTTTTAAATATTAACTTTTGTTAAGTTTCTTTTCATTTGTATTAGATTATTAACAAAGTTAATTAATCTACTGTAAAAATTACATATTAATTTATCAGCACCTACATTACAGGTATTCTTTATTTTTTAATACCTTGTAGAACTGGCAAACATTCAATATATATATAAAAAAAAAAAGAAATAGTGCTTTTTTTAGAGTTTTTGTTTCTAATAAGTTACAAGATGTTTTAGTTTTGGTATGCGTAGAAGATGTTATTAGAAATAGTGCTTCTTTCTTTCTTGACTCTCTTTTTTTTTTAGTTCTATTGATGCATCTCAGTGGTGTTCGAGTTTGAAATAGTGATGGTTTTTGAGTTACAAATAGTGATTTTTCAATATTCTACCTAATAGAAATAGTACTTCTTTCTTTCTTGACTCTTTTTTTTTTTTATTCCAATTGATACTTTTCAGTGTTTTTTGGTTACAAATAGTGATTTTTCGGTATTCTATCTAATGAAATACTGCTTCTTTATTTCTCGACTCTTTTTTTTTATTCCAATTGATACTTTTCAGTGGTTTCTGAAATACAATAGTGTTCAGTATTCTATCTAATAGAAGTACTGCTTCTTTCTTTTTTGAATCTCATTTTAATTGTAGTTGTCACTTTTCAGTGGCGTTTGAGTTACAAATATTGATGGTTTTTGAGCTGCAAATAGTGATTTTTTCGGTATTCCACTTCAAAAAAAGAGTGCTTCTTTCTTTCTTGACTCTGTTTTTTTTACTCAAACATCTACCGTGTACACGCACATATTTTTCAATATATATAGTTGTAGTCCCTATGGCCTAATGGATAAGACATCTCACTTCGGATCAGAAGGTTGCAGGTTTGATTCCTGTCGCGGATATTTCATTGTAAAAATTATTTCTATTTTCCATTCTCACAGAAAATTGCGCCGGCCTACAGACATACAGAAAGACAGACAGACAGACAGAGAAATAAAAGATTTTACTAATATAGATTCTTCATGGGATTCACATTTCACCAGAAGTGTTACATACCTTTGATGATTTTGTAATAATTGATGTACTTTAAGTTCATATTTTCTCTTTACTTTTGTATCAAGTTCATTATGACACATTTCAAACGAAAGTACTTACATTCTCTCTCTGCACTATATTAAAGATTAGTTTTTTTATAAAGGTAACAAATTTCTTTTTTAAATATTTCATTATAAAAGATGAAAAAAAGTTACATATGCAAATTAATACAAGAGCTTTTGTTTTGAGTCCGAGTAAAATACGGTAAAATTAAAATAATAATAAAAAGTGGCATCACGTGACTAGTTTGAGACAGTGGCTGCTGCTTAGATGAAGCCACTGTGCCATGACACTAACACGATTTATAATTTAACTATAAATTACTATAATAAAGAAAAAAGTTTGTTTCTACTGTATAGTCCATAGGACCACATTTTTGTTATGACAATTTGGAAAATGTTCAATAGAATTCTGTTACGTTACCTGCGGTCATTTCATACTTTCCGAATATCTCGCATAGCCAAAAACAAAAAACTTTTTATATATTATAATAAACAAAAAGCCCATTTTTTTTCCTCCATTTGTAAAACTAAGGACTATAAATTAAGACACACAAAAAGAAATCAGTTTACGAAACAAACAGATTAATCTCATTGTTAGCCTTCATTGTTTAATTTCTACTTCTATGAGAAAATACGCTATTTCTTCTCTCTCATTTCTCAACACTATGTCTTACATAGAAAGGTTAGATTGTCTCAAGCCCGGAGGCAGAATGTTTTTTATCTTTCTGCAACGATTGATGCTAAGACGAAAAACTTTCTGTGGGTGCGGGCGTTTTTTTCGTTTATGTCCCGCAAAAAACCTTCAAAACCAGGGGTGGGCAGATTTTTGTAAGGTAAGGGCTACCTCAAGTATACTCTAAGTGGCTCGGTCACCTCAAGACTAAAAAAAAACGAAATCTCCAAATCCACGACCGCTATCGACGTCTTGGCCACCCCTTTTCTGTACGATATCTTTCTTCAGCCCTCATTTTTGTTCTGCGACAATGTCGCGCCGTCGCTTGATATTCTGCTTCTGGGGTCTCAAGTTGTTAAATATGCATATCATGTTTCGAGAAGATTCCTGTAATGGTTCAAAAGTTATTCTGAGACATATCCTAACGGACTGCACGAGCAACAATATTCCACAAATATAGAGTAAAAATGGTTATATTGTGAATGTCAAAAAGTTATTTCAACATGAGACTCCATATACAATTCAGCCATCAGTTGAGATGAATTCAGTTTCAGTTTCTTTCTATATTTCAATAATTCAAATGACCTTTCTATATTTCATTTATCATTGAAAAATTCTGTTGAAACATTTCGACGAATAGAATCTTTTAGTCAAACCGTAAATTTATTATGACTTATAAAATAGAATACAAAGGATTTTTACATGTTGATAAAATAGACGAATTTCTGAAAGTACAGAAATTTATTTAAAAAAAAATGGAAAGTCTTTTAAACATTTTGCAAATATTTCTTCAATCTTCAAATTTATCAATAACTATAGTATGAATGTACCGTATATGCTCCAATAGAGGCCCCCGGCATTTAATTGCAAAACTAGCCTCGGCTCCCGGCGCTTAATAGAGACCGGCTTCTGTTGCAGGCCGGCCATTATTAAGAAAAACCTTCAGAACTCAATATTTTTATACATGAATCCCGGCTAATATTACCAACAGCTACTTTATTTGAATTTCACATGCTACGTAAGACTGTTAAACATAAATGGCAATGTCTTTCTGTACCATTCGCTGCTATTCGTCGTCCGAATCCGCAATGAC
>JAFIDM010013636.1:0-10476 GCA_023159025.1 Thereuonema tuberculata
AAATAGTGCATACAATTTCTTTCGTTTTACCATTAACCTTGTAGTTATACATGTATTTAAAACGAACATATTGCCTATTGTCGAATAACCTTTCCTGAATCCTGCTTGATTTTCTACAATCAAAGTTTTTTCTTCTAACCATTTTTCTATTCTACCTCTTAAAATTTCTCCAAATATCTTAAAATATGTATTTATTAATGTAATTCCTCTATAGTTATTTGGGTCGCATTTATTTCCCGATTTATAAATAGGGATAATTTTTCCAGTTCTCCAATTATCCGGGATTTTTTCGGCTTTCCAAATCCGATTCATCCAGCTTAAAAATACATTAATCCTTTCTGTAGGCAAATTCTTAATATAATCATTTTTTATTCCATCAGGGCCTGCAGTTTTATTCATTTTTAAGCGTTTCAAAACTGACATTAATTCAGTGAGATTGACTTCTTTATTAAATAGTTCTATTTCCTCATCTATCTTCACTAACCTATTTTCAATTTCTTTTTCCTTTCCTTTTTCAATTTTGTTACTTTTCTCAGTCTTCGGAACTGTAACTCCTTTACATGCCAGAAACTAACATAACAATCAACATGATATTGTACCTCCTCTGCTATCAAATACACATTCATTACCCGATCCTTCACATCTTCACCCAATTGATCTTCACGTTCATTACATTTAACCAAAATAAATTTCTGAATTTCCGTCGTTTCAATCAATGAAATTCGCCTTCACCTATCTTTTGACAACTTACAATACAGAGTTATTACGTTTACCTCACAAAATAGGCAACAAGTCTTGTAACAAAATGATGATCGTGATCTTCGTGAAGGTCCTGCACTTGTTTCTTCATGTTCTTGCTCTTCATGCGTTCGTTTTGATGCTTGAATACTGCTTGGTTTTGTGTAGATTTTTCTGTAAGTAACGTGAACTTTAATTTCTTCACGATTAACAAACTTCTGCCACAACTCATCTTCTCTTTCCTTACTTGCTGCAATAAGTCCACCCAATCAATTTCTTACAATCTGTTTTTCAGTTACCGAGGTTCTCATTGCACAAAACACAATTCACTGTTTCCATATTTATTGTTCACTTTCAAACACATGTATTCTTTCCATATCTGAAAAGTAAAGAGAAACATAATCATTAGTACACTACAAATTTAATGCTTCATTTATTGTAACTTACAAATTCAAAATCTGCAGATCTTTATGCACGCATATTTTATTAAAAATTTTTTGTGTTTATGAGATAAATTATCTTCATAATAATAGCTGGTAATTCAAGTTCATCATACAAATTTAAAACATTTTTTGGTTACGGTGCATACTGTCTGAAAGAATAGAAATAGTTTAACCCTTCATACACGCACGCCTGTGAAATCAAGGAAGTCGTAGAACATAACACTGGTGGCCGTAGCACGGCTCCTAATTATCCCAGTGCCATGAACTGCACATCGTAGGAAAGCTAATGGAACAGGGATTACAAGGAGGGTACCCTTATGACGATAGTACCCAATTTGTAGAAGAAGAAGAAGAAAAACAAAAAAGGTTTTGCAAAATTGATTAAATTGCTCGAACTTTACCCTCCCTCTCTACCATAGGACAAATCACATTCATAAAATGCACATAAGTGGAAAGGGTAATCCCTTAGGCAGACGTAGACACCAAAATTATTTTTCTATCTGAATTAGGGGCTTCCCTGTAGGGGTTGCTGCCACGCGCATGAGAAAATTCATTTCAGCCGCCATTTTCCATGATGTCGACCGTAGCACAAGTTTCGAATTATACTTGATGCGGCATTAGATTCGTCTCGTTGTCGTAGAGTTCCATCATCATCTGCATTTTTTACTATCACAAATGGTCTCCGAGATAATCAAAAAAAATGTTAAATTTTGAAAAATTTATTGTTCTTATTGTTCTTAGCCTCAAGCATTATTATTCAAGTGCCGATTTGCCATGTTAAATTGTTAAATATTGGCAGCTGACCTCTCATGCCCTGTTGCATATTTTTGAGTCAAATTTTGCACACTAGTTCAAAAAATCATAATGTATTCGTGTGTCAAAAGCAATTAAAATCAAACTAGCCCAAAAGAAAATCTGGATCTTACAAAGTTTTCAACTGTTCAATTCTTGTTCTTGTTGTTCTTCTTTACAGTCGACCGGACATAGAGCCAAAACTGCAATTACGGTTGATAAGTCATTACATGTGTTTATTTAATAAGAGATGCTATCGTCATCTGCATTTTTTTTATACCTGAAATGGTTTTCGAAGTGTTCACAAAATATTAAAGTTGTGAAATTTCGGCAGGTGATATTTCGAGCTCTGTTGCTTATTTTTGTGTGAAATTCTGAAAATTAGTTCAAAACACCGTAATCTACAACAGTATCAAAAATAATTAAAATCCGACTATCCAAAACGAAAATCTGGAATTTAGAGATTTTGTCACTGTTCACATTTTGTTCCTGCTCTTCTTGTTGTCATTTACTGGGCGGATCTAGAGCCAAAACTATAGCACCTACAATTATATTTGAGACATCATCAGATTTGTCTCGTTGTCGCCGAGGGTCCTCGTCATATACATGTTTTTATATCTGTACTGGTTTCCGAGAAATCCCAAAAATGTTGTACTGGGACAGCCTTCAAGCTTAGGTATAGGACAGACACAGTGCTGATTTTTAATTTTTGTTTCTAACAACCTCTATTTATGAATAATTAGAGTTAGATTAAAATACATTTGAAGAAATCTTTCTAATAAAATAGCCAAAAATGATTTGGATAGTAATTTATTTAAGGAAAATTACGGGATTCGAATGAGATATCTCAGCAGTAGTCTGGGAAATCAAACCACTAAGCCACGAACCTTCCATAAATAAGCGGTTTATTTTGTTAGGTATACGAGGGTCGTACTGAAAGTCATGCGCAACATTTTTTTAAAAATCAGATGAATTTATTTTTGAAAAAACAAAATACATCACATTTGTCAGACTTTTCCTTATTTTCCAACATAGTCTATATTTTTTTGGATACATTTTTCCCGAAAGATGATGATCGGATGGTGCCAAGTCGGGCGTGTAAGGAGCATGTGGAAGAGCTTCCTCGTCCATTTTCCGAATTTCATCCATGGTTGAACGAGCAGTTCAGCTCCTGGCGTTCCATCTTCTTCCCAGGATTGGCAGTACGACGGAGTTTATAAAGTGGCATGACATACCCAACAGCATTAATGATCTGTTTATAAAGTGGCATGACGTATCCAACAGCATTAATGATCTGCACAGGTTCAAGAAAATCCACCTGAATCACGCCATCTGCATTCCAGAAAACGGAGCCCATAACTTTTTCAACTGATGGTACTGTTTTTGCCTTTTTTTTTGCTGTGAAATTCAGGTGGTGCCATTCCAAAGTCTGCTGTTTTTTTTGGGTGCATAATGCTGGAACTATTTTTCATCACCTGTCACAATGCTCGTCAAAAAAAATCTCATTCATTTTCATATCGCTGAAGAAGTTTTTGAGCAATGGTTTTTCTCTGAATTTTTATATCGCTAGTCAATAAAGACGGAACCCAGCGGGCGCACACTTTCTGATAGCCTTTACTCTTCTGCACTGCACTGTGCCCAATTCCAAGTTGTGTTGCAATGTCATCCTGTCTCTCCTGGTACGTGTGAGATAATCCAAGAAGAATCGATATCACTCGGTTAGGGCCAAAAGTGATATTTTATTTCTTTTTGAATGAACTCATTATTAGATAGCGCGCGATAAAATAGAACAAAAATAGGATTGAATATTAGGGGACTAGCATTAGTCCAATGGTTAGCGTTACTGGCTGTGAGGACGAAGGTCCTCGGTTCGAACCCCATGCAAGACGAAAAAAAAATGAAATCTGACTTTCTCAGCAAGGGAAACTATTAATTAACAATTATGCCAGACAGACAGAGAAATAAGCGATTTTAGTAATATAGATTGAGTAAGCTTAGAATGGTAATGTAAAAATTTTTTGAAATATTAGAATTATTTTAAATCAAATTACTAAATCAATCGTTGTTTTATTTCAAATCAAATCATTTCTGTGATCTAAATAGTTTTAAAAAAATTCAATTTACTTGTTTTCATTTTTAAATATAGTGAATGCTCCTGGTTACATTAATATATTCTTACAACCTAAAATCTGAAATATACAGCCATTTTGATCAGTTGATACTTTACGGATGAATCCAAGAATTCCTGAAATCATATGAACTTTACGATTGAATTTATTTCTTCATGAGCATAAAATACAGGATAACTTTGCATTTCAAGTTTTTAGAAGGGGACAACATCCGGAACAGTAATTTTTGAGCTTTATAGAGAAGAAATGTTTTTGCTAGTTTTAATCTTTTCTTGTAAGTATAACGCTACTTCATATAAGGACGTTTTATAATTATTGTTATCTTTCTATATATGAAATGAATTACGTATTTAAATTCGAATTTCTAAATATGGTTTATTAAGCTTCTTTTTCATAAATATTCATTATTAAGTCTTAGAAAGTAAGATATCCCGCAAAATTTCATTAAAACTACTAAAACAGACAATGTTTAGTACCCCGATTTATTTCATTATTACTTGCTACGATTATCACGTGGATAATTTTACAAAACATACAATGGCTCATTTATACAATCTCGCAATGAGATTCAAACAAATTTGACTTATTATTACCAATCAGTTTAAAGTTTTGTTGAGATTAATTATCTACAAGCCTAGAATTATCGGAAGTTGAAGAAAGAGGAATCCATATCCATTTGGATAGAATTATCCGAAATTATATTTTCACACGAAGTGAAAAGCCATTACGCCTTTCAAAGTGATAGCGCCGTCAAAAGTCGGAGCGTTGTCTTCACAAGCAGACGACAAGTGCGAGTGCATTGTGGGAGTATCTGAAGTGGAGAAGAAAACAGCTGACGAAGATGGAAGCGCTATATTTGAAGAGGGCTGGCAGCAGTAATGATGTGGATACAGCGTTGTTCCGAATCAAGGATACCCAGGGAGGATTTCCTACCGAACCACTTCGAATAGTAATGATTCACCAGGGTGAAAAGCCAAATGAAAACAGCGAACTGTAAGTCATAATTTATTATTCCATTTTGGAGGGACTCCGTCTTAGCTGTGACGAGCAAGAATTATTACAGAAGAGTGACAGTGATAAAAGCTGATTCGGTGGAAGTGAACTTTATTATAGAGAATCCAGTTAAAAGTAATTTTTCACACAGGTGTTAAATTTAAAGTCAATAAAAATAGTGAGCAGAAGTATATTCCCACAAATGAAAATCGATAAGCCATTACTGTTCGTAAATGATAATTCAAACAGGTGAAGCCATTCCAATATACGCGTTCAGATTTCACAAAGGTGAATGATAGAAAAAGCCAATAGAATTTATTTCGAATAGAAAGTACAGAATTGAACTCTCGCGTTTGTGGAAACGGTGTGATTAAATATTTGAGTATTATTTAATTGAGAACGAGAGATTCAACATTTAAAAAATATAAATTGGAAGCGTGCGAAAGTTACTATTATTATTAAAGAGAAATTAATTGAGCTATTAATTTCACGTCCATTCACAGAGTTTGTGAAAAGTATTTATATTATTTATGCGATATCGAGGAGGTATCTGAACTGGTAATAAGTAAGATAACTATTAATTATTAATTCAAGGATTAGGAACTGTGTAAAGAACTTTGACGACAACGGCTTTAGTATGATTGCAGTCGGAATTTGTGTATATGTTTTTCCAATTTTTAAATGTTCACACAAATAAATCTTTTTAAGATTTTAGTTTGCCTATTGCAGACAATTTCCTTCACTCTGCTAAACCAAACATGCGTTGTGCACAATATCGCAGGAGATTTAATCCTTGCTACACTAATGCTACCTACTAATGCTTGGATATCAGCGTAGAAAGATTTCTTAGCACGCCGGAGCCATGCTGAGTCAAAATGAGTCCGTCGGATTTGTTTTAATTACTGTATAAAAGATGTATATGAAAGCCTTTGTCTGTAGAAAGTACTATATAAATCGAAGTGTAGTAGTCCCAGCAGTCCTCTTTGTTTTCAAGATATTGGTTTGTGAAGCAATGAATTTGTTTTTGAGATGACACCCTTAAAATACTTGATTTCACGGGATGATGATCCTAAAGTCAGTAAACTAGCGTATTGTCTTTAAAGATGTTCAGGTATCACTGGATATTATGAGAATTGTCATAAACTGTTTTCTTTATTGACAGTGAAGAAATATGTAGATTCATATCGATGTACAATACAGAAATCGTGTATAATCTCTAGTTATTGTGCTTGTCCTGTGCATCGCTAAAAACTCCCAAACGGACAAACGCATTTCACCATCGTGATGAAATAATCGAGTAACATAGAAATGTGTTAGCTTTATAGGGCAATCCCCCAGATGTTCGAGATATTTCGTATTATTTTCCGCTATTAACTTATATGTTAGAATTGCAATCATTTTATTATTGTTGGCAGCTATACCTTTACGATCAAGGTTTCCGATTCATATACTAGAAGATGTCGGTTCGAATCCGTATATGTATTTTCCTTATTTTCCTAATGTTTTCTTATTTTTTTTATTTTTCCTTATGTTTTTGTGTTTATTTTTATTATTAAGGGTCAAATCTTAAATTTCTATTTTAGCAAAAAATTATATTCCCTTTTTTTCTAATTTTTTTCGCCCTTAATGAAGATGTTTCTGTATCTAAACATCCTTTCTAATAATAGGAAAGGTTACAAATGACATCTCAATAAAGATTCCATGCTTAATTGGTGATCCTCAGTGAACCAAATTATAGGTGCTGCGGAAGGCCACTTCTTGAATTTCTTTATTTTACTTTTAATTTGTAATATTTGCTTTTAGTTTAGATTTGTGTTTAGATTAATTTGTGTTTTAGTGTCATTTTGATATTTATTAATCTGTTTTAAATATTATCTCTTCCAGAACCAAAATGTCATTGGGATTCTTACGGCTTAATGAGACCGGGATCTGCTGAACTCTCAGGTGGGGCCAAGGACTCTTGTACAAAATGTGCCAGACCACAAGGCATTGCACCACCAGTACACAACCACAATCTTACGGTAGCCCCGGCACAAGCAGTTTTTCTGCTGTAGCAGCTGCAGATGACGCGCTCCGGGTGCCTAAACGCACAGCCAGTAGGGCAGATGCTTTTATGGAAGAAGCGAAAATTGAAGTGTATTATGCAGTTAGCCAGCTGATCGGAGAGATGACTCAAAGAGGTTAAGTACTTCGTTTCAAGGGATTGTTGGCGCAGAATAGAGAACATCTTGAACACTACGAATAACATCTTTAGTAGGGACTTGCTTTTGAATACAGTCCCCCAATCTCAGAATCTGGGTAGGGGTTGCACATTGGAAGCTTCAAAAATTCCCCTTTGACCAGTGCTATGCTCTGGATTCCCGGAAAAGTCTTCAACAAAAGTGAGGCGACCTATCGGTTGGTAAGACAGAATCGAGGTCTTAAAGCATCTGCTTGAAGAATTATGGATACTAAACAGTAAAAGCATGGACTCAGACTAGTCATTGGATTTGATAGGACTCAGTAAAACATCTCGTAAATTTAAATTTTCGAACTTGTATAAATTTAGACGTGGCTGAAGTGAATCTAAATGAGAAACCTAAGTTCTTAAAACAAGTAGGGACAACAGAAGATCAGAAACTATGGACCCCTCAAAGTAGATAAGTATTTTATTTTATTTGTCATTACCTTGTTATGTGCTAAATTTATCGTGGCTTGTTCTTTTTATTCTTTTTACATATTAATTTACAGCACTATTCAGTAGCAACTGCGGTACTCTCAAATAAGAAGATCACAGAGCTGGATATTGACTTTTTTTTCATAAACCGATATCCAGAAGCGTTTTCTGAAGCCTTGTGTCAAAGGGAACAGAGTTAGAAGTCTAAGGGCTCTGGAGGTTTTTTACTATAGTGTTCGCAGACTACTCCACGTGCTTGAAGTTTTAGAAAGCACACAAATGTCCTCCTTCATTCGGAATTTTGCAGCGGCATCTGGTTACAATTAGATTTCCAAGATATAACAGAAGCGGCATTATCTGCTTATTTATTTCATGAGCCTAACTCTGATCTACTCCCGTTGGAGGTTAAGAAACTGGTTTCCTTTTGCATGAAACTCTGGATTGCTGATTCTTACTGGATGTGACGCAAATTCCCTCCATACTGTGTAGGGCAGTAGTGTCATTAATACCAAAGAGGAAGTCTTAGTAGAAATTCTAACTACTGTTGATCTGAAAATTTTGAATATTTGTTCGATTCCTACCTTCTTTACCCCGTTTGGTAAAGAAGTTGTAGACCTTACCTATACCTCCACATATCTTAGAACAGAGGTTTGCAAATGGAGGGTCACTATAGAGGTGTCTTAATCGGATCATTGAAATATCCTTTTTTCTTTCAGCACTGAGGTGCTCAGCGAGGAAAGATATATAAACCCAGGAGTAATGAATTGGGATTTCTATAAGGATGACTTCAAGTGTGAAATGGCAGATTTTCGCGATGAGTTTGGCATAGAAAACTGTCTGTTTTCTCTCTAACGCTCTCATCTTTACATACGTGTAGAATTGTCCTCTTCGTTGTAAGCGAAGTAACAAAATTACCTGTTGAATCCATATTTGGATTGACTCACGTCTAAGACTCGTAAGAGTCTGCGTCTTAAGGTAAAGTATACCGGTACTTCTTATGCTTGGAATTCTTATAAAGACTCCCAAAAGAAATAAAAATATGCAATTACGTACTATAGGATAAGATCCTGGATAACCCTTTGTGAAGACATAGGCACTTTACCTAGGGCAACAAGACTATCCAAGGTTTTATCCAAAAGCTCTCAGACTAGACTGACCAAGGTTTTATCCAAGAGCTCTCAGACAAGTTTAAACAGTGGGGACTATACTTCATTCGAAGAAGAGGTTTACAAGTACCTGTTCACTTCCCAGACTCACGAGCAATTGGTTGATTTTCAAAATATGCAATTTTTGGAAAGGACATTACCAAACGCATTGTTTCTTATGAAAAGTTAAGCAAGCAAAAGCTAGCTTTAAACCTTTCAAAGCGACAAGGGAGGATGAGAAGATGAAAAGTTCCCATCCCTGCTCTTAAATGGGATGTAGATCATTGTACCTCCTCTCTGTTCATCGCTCTTGTGTGGTGATGTGTTATATTCCTATGATCTGGAGGAAGACAAGAGTAATGTTTATCTCCAAGGCAGGAAGGTCTGACTTTACCGCAGCAAAATCGTTCAAAGCAATTAGTCTCTCCTCCTTTCTTATAAAGGCTTTACAGAGGCTAGTGGATCGATTATAAAGGATGTTTCTCTTTTAAAATATATTCTTTATTGTATTCAATAAACTTAAGGACTTTCTGCCGAAACAGTCTAACGCTATCTGGTACACAGGATAGAAATTCTCATGGTCAGATGGCTCTTGGCGCCTTTCTAGACATGTAGATGTAGCATTCGATCATACGTCTTAGGAGTCCTTTTGTAATGTAGCTGAATAGCATGGTATTGATTCATCCATCATTAGATGGATTAGAAACATGCTTTCAACTCACACTATTTGTGTTCATCTTTCTAGGAACACTATAAGAACGCAGGCTATGAGAGGATGTCCATAAGAAGGGGTTATCTCACCACTGCTTTGGTGTCTGGTAATGGAATCCCTTATTGTGGAGCTGCAGGAACCTTGTTTTCGAGCTCATACGAAAAGCTCCTAACTGTATATAGGGCTGATGTTACATAAATCTTACGATTAATCCTAGAAAGGCTAAAATTGTAAACTTTACTTTGAAGAGGAAGATAGGGAAAACTTTCACTTTAAACCTATTTCATTACCAAATTGATCTCTCCAATACTGTCAAGTATCTTTGGAGTTATTCTTTACTCCAAATCAACATCTAAAGAACATTTAGATTCTAACATCAATAAGATGATTGCCTCCTTTGGATGTGCAGATGAACTTTTGGTGGTTCATGGGGTCTTCAGTCAAAGATGATTCCTTGACTTTATCTAACCCTTGTTAGAGCTGTATTTTGTTATACAGCTTTTGTTGGGTGGACCAGAATTAGGCTAAAAACTGTTAGGAATCTATTAAGCAAGGTTCAGCATCTGGCCTGTTTAGATATCACCAAATCTAGGAAAACGGCATCTGCTGCTGCTTTAGAGGACCTTTTGGATTCGCCACCACTTTATCTCTTTATCGAGTATCAAGCCAGTAAAACCGCCCTTAGGTTGGCTGTAGCACTACTAATCACTCCAGTATTTGGCGTTAAGCATAGACCTTTATAATCCATTATCCCAGTAGGGAGGAATGGCTTGGAAATGTACATTTTCTTTTATAACATGAGCTCATGGTGTTTATTATACTGAATTTCAAGCTGAGGTTTTTGCTATTCTTTCTTGGGCTTTTCAAA
>JAFIDM010013638.1:435-10472 GCA_023159025.1 Thereuonema tuberculata
AAGAAAGATAACAATCGCACGGCACAAAGCTAAAGTTAGGATTCGCACTTTGAGTTGTCATCGGGAAGGACCGTCCAGTCTCTTCCCGATGACAACTCAAAGTGTGAATCCTAACTTTAGCTTTGTGCCTTGCGATTGTTATCTTTCTTCAATATATTATAGTTGATGTAAATTATGGAATTTATTTTCGATACTTGTCCTATGTCCCAGGATTTTATTTATATTAAGCAAATTGAATAATATGAATTATACATAATTACCTTGAGATTATATAAAGTTAAGTTATTTCTGAGGGTATGAGAAGAATAATAATTGAATACTAGTAGTCAGGTCAAAATATAAAAAAAAGAGAGTCAACCTTGAAAAAAATGGGACAAAAGCAAATCCTTCGTAGTTAGTCTCAATAATATGTGCTACAACCTACATCCAAAATCCGCCAGATTCCATCCACGGGAAATTAATTAAAATTTATTTTAAGTATTGCGAAAACTGAATGTGACACATGTTTCTGATGAATGACGACAAATTTGTGATAACTGAACTTTCAGTTTTATTTTGCAAAATGACAAAAAGGAGAAAACACAAAAAATGAACAATAAAGAAATATGATGTAAAGTCTTAAATATAAACACTCATTCATCAATATCGGAGTGTTCTGAATCAACCTCATATTGGTTGTGTACAAAGGTAACACAACTAGATTCTTGGCATTGTCCACAAGCATCTGCACAAAGTAGATAATTTTTTTCTGCAGCTACATCGCATTGTTCCACATTCTTTTGTACACTTGCAGCGGATAATAGTAAGAAGATCCCGTGGAGCTGGAGGTAAATCACTTAATTTTGAAAAATACTCATTGTTCCGCACAAACCTTCCCCAAGAGCATGCATCAACCAGCTCTTTCTTTCCTATCCACTCCGATATTTGGTGGTAGCATCGCAATGAATAGTATTTCACTGCTGATGCAGTAAATGGCAGTCTCTTGTTCAACGAAGCAATTTGATGACGTGATCTTTTCTTTGAAGATGTAATGACGTAGCACGTCTGTTTCATTTTTCTTGCCTCCAAAAAGTAATGCTATTGATTTCTTACCAGCTTCTTCAATTTCGTTCATAGACTTGTTCTCTAAGCAGAAGATCTCTGCTAATTGTTTTAGGTCATCACTAGTAAGAAGTTTTTAAATGCAGTGGTCTTGCCAATTCCATGTATATGTGATGTGCTGTCACAGCCTGTAAAAGCATGTAGGAAAAGCAAATACTTGCACATATCAGCTCCTAAAATATTTCTTATAGCATGGATGTCATACACTGGCGAAAATGACGTGGATACTTGAATATCACTTCTAAAATGTAAGGAGAAACCACTGTCCAAAGAATGGTACAACAGCAGTATGAGCAAGTCAGTATCTACTCCCAACACAACGGTATTCATACATTTAGACGATGCAACAGCTTCCCGCACAATGTCGACATCGGCATCGCCATTAGCATAAATAATATGGCATCCTGTGCTACTGAGATTATCACCAATGAGATGTATTATTATGTTGGTCTTGTTCACAGCATTCTGCAGATAGTGTTCTTTCTTGCCAATAAAAGGGGTGTCCGGAGAGAAGTTCACTATGGCTGATAGTATGGATTTCATATCTCGTCTCCTATGTGCGCAATCTTTTATGGATGGGGTATTAGCACTGTATCCATCAAAAACAACTGTGACTGAGCCACACCATTTCACTGTGATGTCTGCATAAGAACTTGCGATACAGAAGTATGTGACTCCAGTCTTCCAAGGCATTCGATGAAGTAATAACCCTCCATCTAAGACATAATTAGTTGTCCCTTGTGGTGTTTCTGTAGGGGTACTTGACATCTGGTGACTCTTGTGATCCATTAGTAATGTTCGCAATATGTTTGTTAATGCAATGTGCAAGTTTTGACTTTTCACCCTTTCTGAGAATTGTTGGAGACTCGAAAAGAGATGGTGGATTTGCACAAAGTTCGTATTGCAATGCGTCTTTAAGGTTAACATGACCATTGCTTACAACAACAATTAGACATTGAAACAAAAGTAATGGGTCAATGCTTGAATCGATCAATTTTTACTCTTGCAATTTAATCTAGTGTTTTTACTTTATCAGATCATTCACAGGTGTATGAAAATACATAGTTTCCAGGAAGTTTAGCAACAATTCCACTTCCAATTTAAATGTATCATGAATATTAACATTATCAACGTCAAAGATAACTCCGGTAACTATATTTCGAAGTGATGAATCAGAATTAAATGGTGAATATTGTTTAAGAAATTCTACTATTTTTCCCCCATCTGCTCTATCTCTTAATAGTCTTGATTTATGCATGTCCTTGTGCTGATCACTTGTTGAGTATGATACATCTGTGAATACCTGCATTGCACTATTAAATTCACAACATGCAGACATTGAGAGAACCCAAGGTGCGCGCTGATTATATATAAGGCCACTGCCTCTTGTCAGACCATCAGTAGTCTTGAGAATACGCATTAACACTGGCTCTATGACAAGGTCACCAGACCTGACCAAGATGTAACCCTTTTTGCAACGAAGCATACACATGGGGTTTCTTCTGTGGAAGGTACTGCATATCTTAAAGGTAAATGTATCCCGATTTAAGGTAATTTGTGCGACCCGCTACTGGAAAAATTCGTAAACATGCATTAACTGCCTGTAAGTGCAAGTTCCAGGAACCAGTTCGAGCAGCTTGACCCAATTTACGCAGCAATGAAACCATTGCCTGATACTGTATCCACAGTTTACTTGTCAGTGACGTTTGCTTAAAGTCATCCCTTTTATCTTTAATAAGCTTTTTTAAATGGTTCATAACGTTCTATGTCATGAACAGACTTTGACTTTTTGACAAGGTCTTCATGCAAGTCTAAGATTTTTTATACTAAACCATTGCAGTCTTCATGCAAATCACCTTCCTTACCATTTTAAAAGTACCAAGTACATTTTAAAAACACAACATTTCAAATTTAAATTAATTTTAATAAAAAAAAATACTTCAAATTTGGAATTAGTGTTAAAAATAATGATAAATAGATGTATCACAAGCCTGGTTTCGAATGGAATACATTTTGCCATTTCAACCAGGCAGCCATATCAGAAATAGTTAAGTACAGTAATGTTCCCGAGGAAGAATATTGGAGGATTTTGGATATGTGTTAAGTATCAGTGTTCTGGGTCTATTCACACTGAATTTGCTTTTGTTGCAATTTTTTCAAGGTCAAACCACATTTTTACTTGACTACAGGCACTGCTTCATGACATTCCAACAATTATAATTTTCCAAACCATCAGCCCTTGAAATGAATTGCGTATTCAAACATTTTTTGGACTAGTGTACCTCTTCTAGGTCTTCATCTACATAAAAAAGTAAAAAACAAACAAACAAACAAAGAAACCGAATGATTCATCTCAAATATTAGGAGTCACATTGTTTCTTCTTTTTTGTTTCAGATCTTTTTACAAATTTTAAAATGCAAGTTAGGAGGACATTGTCAGCTCTGGAAGTTCAGAATACAGGGAATCATTGTATGACTGCCTTTTATCGATCGTTTACACCAGTGATTAAAGTTTTAAAGATCTATGGAATGCTCCCAATAGATGGAAGATTCTCGCATGGAATTCATATTTGTAGTTTGTCCACTTTGTATTCAGTAATAGTGCAAATTATCTTTATGGTGTTTTCTATTCTCCGTATGTATTATGTTACATCGAAATTTGAATCTTGGAATGAAAGGCAATTCACCAGAAATGTAGATTTTGAATTGGAAGTATTTGTGTCTACAAGCTCAGTGTTGATCGTTTTCACTACTTCACTGAAATCTGTAGGATATAACGACCTCTTTATAAAATGGACAGAATTGGAAGCTTCTGGACGGAAATTAGGATTTCAATTTTCCGTTCAATGCAAGAATGTAATCAAATCAATAATTGTTATAATTTCTGGACATTTACTGTTGAACAGCAGTGAGAATTTGTACTGGTTGACATATTTCGATATAAAGAAGGGTGTAATTTTGCTTTTCGTATTTGCTGGATATTATTGAGACTGGTCCAGTAATAAGTTTTACTGTCAATTGCTTATTACTAGGAAATGCTATTCATTTACTCGAATTGCATCTCAAGGAGAAATATGAAGCCAATGCCTTGCACATCAATATTCATGAAACCAATAAATTTATATTTCTCTTAAGTGACGTAATTAAAGTCATCCACAGAATTTTCTCTTGTTGTATTTTGATATCTTCTTTCTCATCTGTTCTTATAATTTGTACCCTTCTTTATTTAGTCATAATTGACGTTATTGATTTTGGATCAGGAGAAATACTGATGTCGCTAATTTACATTATATATCATGTAATTAGACTTATTGTTATCTGTGTATGTGGATCTAGCTTTATGGAATCGGTAAGATTAAAGTCATTTCATTTAAATATATTCTATCTTTTCGGAACTATAGTAGAAATAATCTTTTTAGATTTCGATTGAGGGATGAGGCCAAGGGCGATTACGAAGATGAGGTTCCCGACCACGTCTTAGGGCGTTGCCGAGAACCTCAGCGTATTATACGAAACAGGTTTACATCATTTTTACTCCAAAGAAATATTCCTTACCCACGTCCTGACGCGTGTATCAGGGTATTATAAATTTTTAGTCTACATTTGTTCAAAATGTGTGTTTTAAAAATCGTACGTGATCTCTTCCTTCTCTCTTTTTTAATGTAAATATCTTTATTTTTATCTTACTTTTCGTATTTTATCATGTTTTTATTAATTATCGGCTTATTATTATATGATAAATATTTATTTACTTTTTAACGTTGTTCATTCTGTTTTTTTTTGTGTTTTGTTTTTGATTTGATTTTTTTTTTATACGAGATTGGTTTAGTGCTTGGTAGTGGCGGCCAAGGGCATTATTCATTTATTTATTAGTTTCTACGTTTAATGTGTTACTGAGTAATTAACTTAACATCTGAAAATTTGATTTGTCTGTATTATTCTCAGAACACCTGTGTGATAGTAATTTAGTTTTAGCTAACATTTGTAAAGTGATCCCGGTAGTCGAGTGGTAAGGGCTGTTGGCTGCGGGTTGAAGTCGGGTTCGATCCCCGGCCTCAGCATAGAGCGGAGATTTTACCATGGTTCATTCTCATCCAAACGGGTCCTGGGGTCTACCCAGCCTTCTGTAGTATGGGTAACGGATTTCTTTCAATGGGATATATGTGGACGAGAGTTAGGTTGACCACTCGACTTCATCTCACTCCCGGGTCACTGAAACGTTAGGAGCCTCCAGCGACCAAATCAGCCATAATGGCCCAGAGGGATACACCTAACCAAGCTTAATATTTGTAAATATTCATAGAAGATAAAAAAAGTTCTTAAAAGTGCAATCGCACGATGAAATACGTGGGCCGTTATGAACGTCATGGCAATACTACTTATGTGTCAAACATCCGGCACTACCGCAATTCCAGAATACTTGTTTGAAAGCTGGTTGGATGTGCTTCTGATTAGCAACACTAACGAGATCTGGTTCAGTGAAGGAACGTCATGTGAGCAAGTGGAAAACGCGTATTTGGAAAACATCATTTATATGGCATTGCAGTGTAGCCGTGGAAGAAAAAGGAACACATGAATGTTGAATACACATTGCTAACACCCTTCAAAGGACCTCTCGCCGAAACTTCAAAATTTCATCGTTGTTCCCAAGCGTTTCCCATGCAATTGCAGCTTGAGTTTTGGAATCAAATGAAAGTCGCATAGATTCCGGTCTTGCAAATACAAAGGGTGTTCCAGGACTTCCCACCCGCATCGACGTAACAAAGGCAGTAAAGGAGCTGCTGTGTGACATGTGGCGTTATCGTGAAGAATGATGGCATTGGACAGCAGTTCTCAAACTGTGGACAATCTTGGGAGATTACTTTCAGGAGTGTTAGCAACATGTATTCAGCCTTCCTTTTGTTTCTTTTTCTTCCTTGGCTACACTGCATTGCCTTATTAAACAATGATTTCCAAATACGTATTTTCCAGTTGCTCCCATGACGTTCCTTCACTGACCCAGATCACATTAGTGATGCCAATCAGAAGCACATCCAGCAAACTTCATGCAGCAAGAAAACGTGAATTCGGAATTGCAGTGGTGCCGCATGTTTGGTACTTCCATAACGACCCACGTATTATATTACCACGATAATTTGAAAAAAAAGAAATTTGATATATTGAAAGTAAATTCTAAACGAGAAAGATTCGGTTGATTTGGTAAGATTATTCCTTTTCCAATAGATAAGGAGTTCTTGACCAAAAGAGACCTGTCCACATTAATTTCTAAAATATTTTTTAAAACCCAATAATCAATGTAAAAATTCATAACCAATAACTCAGAAATAAGCAGAATTTAAATATAAGTTTAATTTTATTAGGAGATTTCTTGCTACTTTTCAGACGAATAGATAGGATCTTGGAGCCAGCAAAAAGTCCATGTACAGGCTTTGCTGTCATAAAGATATTTTTTTTTCGTGGCCACTTTAATTTTTTTCGGTTTTTTTTGGGTTTATAACACTGTTTTATAAAAACATGGCAAGAAAACCTATGCTGAGATTTTTTTAAGAAGGCATTGCCGAGAATGAAAGAAACACTTAGGAATTAAATCGAATCTCTTTCATATTTTGTTTAAAAATTCGTGGCACAGATAGTTCGGCCACTTTATTAGGTACACTCCTGCTGTGCGCACAAATGCTGTCTCACACAACAATTCTTCAAGTCGGGGGCAGAGTCATGGTGTAGAGAATGTATTTCCTGGCACATGTTGGGTCCAGTGATACCTCTGGAGGCACGTCAAAATGCTAGAGCGTACCTAAACATCGTAGCTGACCGAGTGCAACCGTACATGTTAATAGTTTATCCTCATGCAGATGGCTACTTCCAGCGGGATAATGCGCCGATGCACAAAGCCCGCATCAGTATGGGAAGGCTTGAGGAATATGACGATGACTTTTCTTTGCTGCAGTGGCTCCCTCGGTCCCCGAATCTCAGCCCGATTGAAAATTTGTGGGATGAGCTGCAATGGGCCATTCGCTCAAGGCTTGCAGCTCCATCAAATCTTCAGGAATTGCTTCACGCACTCATGCCTGCATAGTACACAATACCTCAAAAACGTTTTCAGCATCTTAAGAAATCCTTGCCTCCACGAATTCACACATTTTGAGGAATAGAGAGACCCAACACGCTACAAGATAGGGGTACCTAATAAAGTGGCCGTACAGTGTAAATGTATGATTCTTCTTTTTTGTCATATTAAGACTTTTTTTGTCATATTAAGCATTCATAGAAAGTTCACGTTTTTTTGTTGTTGTTAGGTTCCATCAAGTCGTCTACGACTTCTGGTGACCTCATGCACTAAGGCTCTCCAAACAGATCTATCATTTGCTGCATATCTTAGTTGTTGCAAAGAATTCCCGGTAGCTTCCTTTATATCTTCCAACCATCTTCTTGGTTGTCTTCCTCTTCTTCTCTTCCCCTCTACCTTCCCAAGCATGATTATCTTTTCAATGGAATTATCCCCTCTCATAATGTGGCCAAAATAAGATAGTTTTTGCCTTAAAATCAATGCTTCCAACGAAAGATTGGTTGAATCTGATCTAAAACCCATTTGTTAGTCTTCCTTGCAGTCCATGGTACTCTCAGAAGTCTTCTTCAGCACCAGAGTTCAAAGGAGTCGATTTTCTTTCTTTCCCTCTTTCGCATTGTCCAACTCTCACAACCGTACATCATCACGGGAAAAACCATTGCTTTCACAATCCTAATCTTGGTAGATTTAGAGATGTCTCTGTCTTTCATTATTTTCTCCAGGTTCGACATTGCTCGCCGGCCCAACAAGATTCTTTTCCCTATATCTTCTGTGCATCCTCCATCCTCATCCAGTCTTGATCCCAGAAAATCAAAGTGTGAGACTTTCTCTATCACCTCATCTCCGATTTTTAGCACTCCTATTTTTCCTGTTGTCATGATCTTCGTTTTCTTAATGTTCAATCTAAGTCCAAATTTTAAGCTTTCATCTTTTACAATGCCTAGAAGAAATTCTATGTCTTTTTCATTTTCTGCCAACAGGGTGGTATCATCTGCATATCTTAAGTTGTTAATCTTAATTCCTCCAATGCCCTTGATTCCTCTAGTCCCGCTCTTCTCATAATGTGTTCGCTGTACAGGTTGAATAAGTATGGTGAGAGGATGCATCCCTGTCTCACTCCCTTTCCAATGTTAAACCACTCTGTATCACCAGACTCAGTCCTTACTGTAGCCTCTTGCTCTCTATACAGTTCTCTTAATAGTCGTATCAGATGCTCTGGAATCCCCATAGATCTCAATCCCATCCATAGTCTTTCATGGTCAAGTTTTTATACGTATTGATTTTGGTACATATCACTCAGTAGATGAGAAGCTAACCCGTCAACAGAAGTGAGTGAAGAATGCTTTTTTTCTGTCGACATCTTTATTTTTCTGAACAACTGTTTATATTATCTTACCATGAGGTTTATTTCGAAAGTTGCAAGACAACTTTTTTTTTTAATTAGATTTCACTTAAAATTTTAGTTGAATATGAACGATATTTCTAAAATTACATCAGAAATATTCTCACTTGTGTGGCCTCCGGGAATTTCCGTTAGTTAGAACTACAAAATGGGCTTCATACAAATTTAAACTCAGTTTAATTTTGTTGAATAAGCAAATGATTGCGGAACCCGCTGCCTAAAAGCTCTTACTGGTCATTGCAAAGTCAAATCTTTTAAATAATTGGTCTAAAAGTCAGTTAATTCCAATTGCTGATACTGTTATTTTATTCATTGATATCACTAGCTTTCAGTGAATCAAGAGATACAAGCCAAAATCTCTACAAAAGTAGAGTAGTTTATTTCCTGACAGATGATAATTCTGTATTAAAAGCTCAGCTCGAAAATGCATTTCAAATTAGAAATATTAATCTTCGAATTAGATTGAAAATATTTATGTTATTTCCATTCGTAATTATAATCATAATTTTCAATTAAGAATTTGCATCCAAAATTATTTGTGTAAGTGACTTACACTGACTGCTCAATTGAAAGTGGACACCTGAGTGTGTCATCCCAACAGCGCAGTTTGGCGGTGATGGTGTGATGGTGTGGTCGTGTTTCTCCTGGTTTGGACATGGTTCATCGGTTATGATTGAGGGGAACATGGCATCCACATAGTATCTGGACGTTTTAGACAATTTCATGCTTCCTACGTTGTGGTCGCAGTTCGGTGAAGGGCCATTTGTGTCCCAGCCCGACAATACGCCTTGCCCTAAGGCCCGTGTTGTCAGCTCCTGGTTTCCGGAAAATAACGTTCAGTAATTTCAGTGGCCTTAACAGAGTCCGGACCTCAACCCTATAGAACATTGTGGGATGAATTGGAGGGCCGGATTCGTACGCGTCCAACGCGACCGGAAACACGCATCCAACTTATGCAGGCTTTGAAGGAGGAGTGCTTGCTATCAGAAACTGGAGAGAGCCACGACATGTGGCTGCTGTGCTTAGAGCAAACGGCCACAGTACGCGCTATTAGACACGCTGTTCCACACCACATGTGTCCACTTTCAATTGAGCAGTCAGTGTATATTCTGGTTTCAAAATGATATATGTAATGATTCTGTTGTTGTACTTTCCCAGAAAGAAATGTTTTCATGAAAGATTTGACTGTCTCTTTACTTATGTACTTTTTCTTTATTAAAAACGTTTCATGCTAAACATCATGGAATTACAGGATTAAGCAAATTTTACTACAGAATCAAATTTCCTGGAAGTCTTTACAATAGGAAATTGTTGACGAAACATTTTAAAACCGAAGTTTAGTTGAAAATTTTTGAACGGTAATTCCATCGTCAATTACCTTATTGATATATTTGTTAAATTTATCTTTTTTTTTTTGCACGGTTGACACTGTACTATAGTTTTCAATGCATCTCCTTTCAAACCATC
>JAFIDM010013639.1:0-10470 GCA_023159025.1 Thereuonema tuberculata
CTTTTTTAATAAAGTCTTCAAAATATAGATCCAACTTCTATTAAAAACTCTTCTTTTTCTTTCATTCGATCTTATATTTCTTCATTCCTTCCTTTTTCTCACTCTATCTTTGAAAGCTCGAAGATATGATACTCATGTTACTTATACATTCACTAAACCTCTTCTTCTTAATCTTTGAGACTTCATTAAATCCATCAAATTCATGAGATATCTGCACTTACATCACCTAATCTCGTAGAGAAACAAAGGGAAGTAATAAAGAAATATAAGATCTAATGAAAGAAAGAGAAGAATTTTTAATAGAAGTTGGATCTATATTTTGAAGACTTTATTAAAAAAGACTGTTATCAAAAAGAATATTAGAAAAAAGGACATTTGAGAACTGCTTTTATTTAGAAAAAATAATTTTAAATTTAAATTTGTAATTTGAACTTTTTAAATTGAACGTGATTGAGTCCACGTTCCTTGATTGTTAGATTCTTGGATTGTTATATTATTTAAGGTGTAGAAAAGAGAGAATTTATTTCTCTATTCCTTAAACTTTTTTAAATGGCCCGATGAAATAAGACGAAATATAGCCAGTAGGTGAGCGATATTGTTAAGTAGTATTAAAGAATATATTAAGATTTATGGATTTATGGCATTTTAAGAAATTTTACATTTTTATTAAATTTAAAAAGTAGTTATGCACTTTTATAACTGGTTATTTTTTCTACAGGACTTTATTACATTTAACATAAAAAAATTTCGTTATTTATTTAAACATCACAAATTAAACTGCAATTAGTTTGTAATTCTTCTATCAATTACATTAGTTTTTGTAATTATTTTATAATAGATTCTTTAAAAAGTCTAAAGAATTTTCTATTCTAAACATGTTTGAATCTTACATTTACAAATTTCTTGCTTTTATTTCAAGTTATAAATTAATGAAGTCAATTTTAGTTTGCTAACAATCTCATCTTCATCTAGCCTAATAAACTTAAATATTTTTCATTCTGTTACTAATTTATCTTCATTTTCTTGCACTAATATATTGTATATATGTAGAGTTACATTTAAAATTAAATTATACTTGAAATTTCTTTACTGAAGTGGTAAAGGCGTTACATAAGAAAGTTTATGAGTTTTAATGTTATTATAAATGTTATAATATTATAAGTCCTATTTGGCTACAGTCCGTAACTTTTCCTAATGGTTGTATTATTTTCTTTTCCTGTGTAGCTGTGCCTCGATGGCTGTCATTCTCCTGTGAACTTAACCTGTGACCAACTCCTGCAAACTTCGATGGAGCGCAAACTTCATTCCCCGGGCGCCATCGGAGCAAGCCGAGACCCGGACATCTCTCACCGAGAGAAAGGGAAAAGACATTCCGAAGATGAGACGGGGTCCCATCGAACTTCGTCGCCGCCGGGTCCCAGAGAGGATTCGGGTCGTCGGACTCAGACTCTGGCTTTTTCCATTGCCAAGATAATGGAACCGACGCCCCCCACACGCTCGCGAAATCGAGGTGGTTTTAACGTGATGGACGATCTTAAGAGACCCGTCGGTTTCGCACCCGTCCTGGGACTTCCCGTCTACGGTGCTTATCCGACTTCTCCAGCTCTGCCCGCAGTCGATACCACCACCATTAGCGACTCCCTCGCACTTTATGAGTCTGGTTTTAGGAAATACCTTCCAACGTCCAGTGGCTCCTCTTCTGTCCGCCTTGTCGATTGTCATTCCCACGATCTTCTCCGTCATTACCCACTCTTCTACTTTCCCGGACAAGCAGCTGTAGCTTATACGCGGGAACAGCCATCTCTGTCGGCATTCGAAAGACTCGATCTTCTCCGAGGAATGTCCCAAATGCAACCGGCGCCGAGCAGGGATATTCTAAAGGCGGGAGGTGGAGGCGCCTTCGAGAGAGTCGCCACCGGAATCGGGAAACCGCCCGTCGTTCTGCAGACAAGATGCAGCGACAGCGGCAAAAGCAGCACCAGCGAAGCTACGGACCGATCTTCTGTTCACCCGTCATCGTCGTCGAGGATCGGGGAACTCAAGGCGGGAATGAGCAGTAGTGGGACGGTAGGAGTTCGGGGAATCAAGAGGAACGCAAACAAGCAGAAGACGTTTACGTGCCACGAATGTGGCAAAGTGTTCAATGCCCACTACAACTTGACGCGTCACATGCCGGTGCACACTGGGGCGCGTCCGTTCGTTTGCAAAGTATGCGGCAAGGGATTCCGACAGGCGTCCACCCTCTGCCGACACAAGATTATCCACACGTCCGAGAAGCCGCACAAGTGTCAAACGTGTGGCAAAGCGTTCAATCGCAGCTCCACGCTCAACACTCACATGAGAATCCACGTGGGCTACAAACCGTTCATCTGCGAGTATTGCGGAAAGGGGTTTCACCAGAAGGGCAACTACAAGAACCACAAACTCACCCACAGCGGCGAGAAGGCTTTTAAGTGCAGCATCTGCAACAAGGCATTCCATCAGATCTACAACCTAACCTTCCACATGCACACCCACAACGATAAGAAACCCTTCACTTGTAAAATCTGTGGCAAAGGGTTCTGCAGGAACTTTGATCTCAAGAAGCACATGCGGAAACTACACGACGCTCCTATGGGCAACATGAATGGGGGACCGGGAAATGCGTCCTCCGAAGCCAATTCACCGGCGCTGGTGTCTCCGTTTCTCGTGCCCACCCCAACAAATGGACTACTTCATAAATTGCCTCACATGTTGTGATGAATTCCTCCTCCTACCTAATAGACTTTGTACAGTTCAGAACTTAATTCCGGGGAGTGCAATTCAGCTTAGGAACTACGGTATCAATGACAAACTAGTCCATTTCCAAACTGAACATTATTCCTGGATATGTCAAGTAAAGAACATTGTGTAGAATAAATAAATAAATAAATATAAAAAAAAAAGTGTTAAAACTAGTAAATGCAAAAATGTAATAATTAAGTTCAATAAATTCAATGACTTCGTACGTTGTTACCAGATTAAATTTTAATTTGAAATTCAAGCATTAATTTGTGCATTGGACTTTAAACTACTATTTCGTTGTTAAACTTAATCAATTTCTGATTGGTAATACATTGGCTCCCCATTACAATAATTATTAAAATGCAGTTCATTTATTTGAGGAGCTTGTCCTTTACTATTCATTAACGTCATCTTTGCGTTGTAGTCCATGCAGATGTGGTAAGGCGATGAGTCCAGCTGCATTGGTTGTCTAGGATTCCATCGCTAATGGTTCAGAGGATACTTTATTTATTTTATACTATACGTCATCCCGTTTACAAACGTTATGTTTATATTGATAGTTGTGACTCTTCAGCACTTATCTCTACTGAATAAGGAAAGACATCACAGATGTTTGCGTAAGCGACTGTGTCGACATCAGAGGGCCAAGAAGAGACAAACATTCTCTGAACTGAACAGGGCGGCTACCATTGGGCGACTACACTCATAAAAAGCAGGTGCATAAAACTTTAAAAAAAAATAAAAAATAATTTTAATTAAATGACAACAACTTTAAGTGTTGTTTAAATATTCACATTTTCTTTTCGTTTCTTAGTAATTACTTGATAAATCTTCAATCTTTTAGTTTCTTTCATTTTTATTTTTGGAACAAGTATTAAAGGAAAAAAATTTTAACAGACTTATTTTCTGTAAGGTATGATGCATTGAATTCGTCTCCTTATTTTTTATTATAAACCTAAAAAGTTAATGAATAAACACATTAGATAACTTGATTCTTTTTTTTTACGATGATCTGTAGAGATAGGCCTACGGTTTCAAATTAACTCGAAATACAGTAGGCTAAATAATGTTCAAGTTATTTTGAGACGATTACAGAGTGATTTGAATATTCAAGGAAATGTAAAATTTTATAAATATATTAAGTTTACATATAGCTTTTAATGAATGTCATTATTAAATTCTCGTCGTTTTTGAATATTCCTTATAAGCTATATATAAAGTACATTTATAAATAAGCCGATATAAAGAAACAAATTCCTACAATAGACCTTACTAAGAACGCTGTAAAATTGAAAGACAAAGCAGCTACAAGTTGTTTGTAGATAGTCTATACAATATTTTCTCAAAGGAATATAAAATTTTAAATGAATTCTTAAAATTAAAACTGATTTTAAATATAAACTTTTATGTATCTAAAAAAATTTTTTGTTTTCTATATTCTTTAGAGCGTGCTTACTATGTCACATTAAAGAATTTCAAGGTAGCATCAATTGCTTTTTAAACTTTAATTAACTTAAATTTTATTTTCCTAATAATAATAGGTCAGATATAGGTTCAATTCAAACTGCAACACCGCAATCATGAAATATTACATAGCATTAAGGCACGATATAATTTATAAACATAAAATTTATTAGCTTTGTAATTCATAAGGAATACGTTATTTTAAAAATGAAAGAAAGTCTAAATCAAATTTAACATTATAAATTATAATATTAAATTTAATAATATTAAATATTTAATAATATAATATTAATAAATTATAATGTTAAAGCTATTAATTCATTTGAAAAAGCAAAAAAGGCAAATATTACAATCGATAAATTAATGTTATTCAATTGGGATGATGATATTTTACCTAAAGGACTATTGCCTAGGGTTATTTACATTTGGTAATTTATTATGAGCATGAATAATTATTTGGCTAATTGTTATTTTGCTGAATATTGGATAGTATCAATGATTTTCATTTATTATGAGTTAAATAAGTAATAACGATCATTGTCATTTTTGTTATTATCTTGAGTACTTCTTTTAGCTATCAGACAAAAATATACAAAAGCAGTGTAATATGTTTATTAAATAAATCATCAGTTCTTCATTCCTTTGTTGAACTCTCCAAGGAAATAAGGGTGCCATTGTCGCTTTAGTCACCTGAGCATCAGATCAAAACATGGTCGTAAACGCGAAGGGTCCAAAGGGGGTGGGGGTGGAAATCACAAAGAGGCGCGGCTGGATGTCTCCAGACCACAGCTTCACCTGTCCAGCCATCGTTGCAGATATTTTCAGGGTAACCATCAACCTAGAGAAGGAGCTCTACTCCAGCAATGCACCAACACTGACTGAGATAGTGCTCAAGGTGCACGGACCTATGAAGAACTCAATGAACACGACAACAATATCAGTTCTTCAAAAATATATGTTATAATTTAAACAACTAAGAAATTGGATGACATTATCCTCTAAAAAAAAAAGAAACAGAATAACGGATATTTTCATCTAATTTTAAATGTCCTTTATTTTCGAACTTGTTTGTTACACAATAACAAACAGATCAATTGTTCTTCGCAGATCAATTTCCATCTGACAAATAATTCGAGGCAAAAATCTTAAATGTTTATATGCAGATATCAGAGTTAATCCTTAAAATAATTAAATAAATGCGAAAATGAAGCTTATAATGCGAATGAATCGAACTAAAAAAAAACTCTAGTTAGCCCAAGAACTGTATTACTACACCGTACATACAATAGTATAATATTCGTTGGCGTATTTAAAAAAAACAAAAAAAAAAACATGTTTATAAACTACACAAAAAAAAGAACAGTACTGTTTATTTTATAAAGGATTTTAGAAGTCTGTAAATAATGCAATCTTTTCAAAATTTTTAGACTATTAATGTTCTGATACAAACTATCATTTATTTTATTAAACTATAGTGAACACTTTTTTTTTTTTATCAATTTGCAAAAGTGAGGAATTCGACTTTTAATTCGGTCGACTGAAGAATCAATGAAAACAACACTTTTTTCATTATTAAGATAGTAGTGATTGCTAATTAATTTGTATTTTATTAAGCAAAAGCAAAACATATTTAAAAATTATTTTTTTTTTTTTTTGAAACTTATCGTTGAGTTTGTACTTAAAAATAGTTATGCCTTATCTTTATAAAGATTATAGAGTAAAAAAAAATCATTTAATTTTTTAGATTAAAAAGATTTTAGATAAAAAAAAACAAACATTAGTTTATAGTATTAGCCTAGGTCTGATTACGAATTTGTTTTGAGCCAAACGTTTATATTTATAAAACTGAAGATAAATATAAATTACTACAAATGTTTTCTTATAACTTAGTTTTGTTCTGAATTGACAATGCGCGCGTTTGATATTAAGTTACGTTGGATTACAGCCCGCCGGTGGTAAACTCAACAAACGGAACGAGCTTAGAGCAAGATTCAGTCATGCATTTAAAAAAAAAAAAAAATCAACATAACTGTGTAGACTAACTATTTGGAAATGGGCGCAGATCGATTATACAATTTTTTTTTTCTCATAAATTTTATCCGATTAATTTATGTCCTGATTTAATGACTTTTTGCAAATAAATAATTTTCTTAGCTCATCAGTATTTTTTTATTTATTTATTTATTTATTTATTTATTTTTTTAATTTGGAGATGGCAATGGTAAATTAACAATTTCCCGAAATTTTGAATTTCAAATGGTTTTTATTAAAGAAATACGAGATGTAAATAAAGAAACGAATTTGAATCAGTTTGAAAAAAACACAAACTTACAAGACTAGGGTGTTTCTTTTTTATTTTGAAAAATTAGATTTCACATTAGATAATATAGGGTTAGTATTTTGTTATTAAATGAGACATTCAACACTATTATAAATGGTTTAGACACTAAATATTGATAGGTGTTGTCGTAATGTACTGATTCCGACTGAGTTGAAGGCGGACGTCTTCGTTTTTATGTCACGGAGCCACATTATCTTCCATTGGAAGCAAAAGTGACTATTTCACGGTGTATTATTTGAAATTCAAGTTTATTAAAATATTTAATTATCTGTTTAATCAGCAGACAATTCCGACCTTTAAATTTCATTTCTGAATGAAACGAAAATTATCTTCGCTCCATTTTGATCAATCATATCTTTTTAATTTTTTTCAACTCTTTAATTTTAAGCTAAATTGGAGGACCGTATTTTTGGTTTGTCGGCGATTCTTCTTAATTAGATTGTAGCTTGGCATGACAATGAAAGAATGAAACGGTTAAATTCACCTCTATTGGCCCTCGTGCCTGCTGCGATTTCCGTGGGTTAGCGTCGCCCGCGAAACGACAGCTCCTGTTAGAAGCCGGTGTCGAAGCCAGATACCGACGAAGCCATTACAGTAACGCATATCAGAGCGATCAATCAGAGGCGGCGTTGCACTGAGTGATGGCTGGCGGCGAAGAAACAAAGCTATCGATTGGTTCGTCTGACTTGTGACGGAGGAGCGCATCTGGTGCTGAAGGCAATCACTAGCGAGTGCTTGCTGCTTCGGCCCCGTAGGTCATGGATCCGATTGGAATGGGCCGCTCGATGGCTTTTGTATTTGCCAGTTGCTCCTCCAATATTTGCCTTTATGATTCTCGGGCTGAACTCGACTCTATAAATTCAAATACATCTCTGCAGAAAGGCAGTCTGTTTCCACAATCCGTTTGGTAATGGCGGAAAAAAAAAAAACACAAAATAAAAAGCATATTAAATACGAAAAGGCGATGGAAATTAACGCGAGATTTTGCCGAAATCACTAAATTTTTAAACGATTCAATGGAATTTATACAAATAATGCCGAGGCTTTATTCTTTAAATTAAAATATTTATCCGATTTACAAAAATGGTTAAAAAAAAAAAAAAAAAAATCAAGATTCAGTTAAGTTAAATTTCGAAAGAAAAATATTTAATTTCTCCAATAACTTAAACAAAATATAAACTTTAAAAAAAATAAAATACACATTTCTTAAGATGATGGCCTATTTTAAGAATGACAAGACTACTTTAGTTTTCCAAACTCTTTAAAAATATAATAAATAAATAAATTGATTTCTTCGTCACTAAGATTTCTGTACGAATTTATATATAATGTAAAATACAAGCTAAGGAGTTATTTATCAAGTTACAGCCAATGGTTCGTTACACCCAAAATTAAGTACATATTAGAAATATAAATTAAACTTTCTACATTAATTAAAAAAAAAAGAATTAAATAATTTTTACAATAAAATTTTTACGTGCATTGGAAACAATTACATGAAATATAAAACATAAACCCACAAGACTTCACTGAGCTGTTTTTTGGAAATTGTGATACCGGGAATCCAAGACAGCCTGTTTCAGGTTTCAAGACCATCATCAGTTGGATCCGCACAGTATCTTACATCTCAGTGAACTCAGAAAACATTTAAAGAAAACAAAAGTAGACACAACAACGGCCCTTCAAATTAAAAAAACAAAAGATGTAAAATAAAACTTGCTTTTATTTTACTTTTTAATATATTAATATTTGAATGTTTATTTTTATCTGAAGTCCTTCTTCGGAAAACTGTCAGCAATTTCAGTTACATAGTAACAGGATATTGGCTGCTCTTCATTCGCATGAAGTTTTTGAAATGAATCTACCCTTCGTAAATCATTCCAATAATGCTGGCCGAACACGTAGCAATATGCGGCAATATTGTTTGAAATTGATATTGTCAGTTCATATCACGCGCGAACACACAGTTGTTCCTAAACCCTGAATATTGATGGTTACGGCGCTTCGTGTTTCACTAGGGAGCCCTAGTCATTACACACTCCGTGAGAACGCCTTATAAACACACCACACGAGCACAGCATAGGTGCAGTGGGGACAATATTCCCAGCAATTGTACGACATCGGTTTTATTTATACAATTTATTTGCGAATAAAATGGGAGCTATCCAGTGTAAGCGTACTTGCGGTTAAGCCTAAACTTGTTACGAACGTACAGAATCGATCTACTATTAAACGCCTTACCGCGGTAGAAATCAATTAAGATTCTTTCATTATCAATTGACAAAATGTTGTTGTTTGAATTATCTTTTTTGGGCCGACCCATTTTGCTGATTTTAAGCCTTCTTTCTCAAAAAAAATGGTCGGAGTGAGTGATTTAGTTTCCGATGTTCAAAGTCCCGCCTTCCTTCACCATTGTCACGTGATTTCATCCGTTCATGTGATTCGCTCACGCACCAGCAATATTTCTCGACAACTAAAATTGTTCCTTTTTTTCCGACAATAACAATATTCTTGAATTGGACAATATTGTCCAGCAATATTGCCGCATATTGCTATGTGTTCGGCCAGCATAACAGCCGTAATCAAATGACCTACAAACAAATGGAAGGATGATTGTCCGAGAGAAAAACTAAATAATAATAATAACAATAAATTTAAAGCATTTTAAAGTGAAATCCTTTAACTTTTAAATACGACCACTATAACTTGACGATCGGAAGGAACCCCACGTGATTATGACGTATCTATTTTTCATCCAATCACAAACAAGCGCGCCTCAAGCTACATAGCTCTCGTTATTAATTTCCCTCAATAAAATGTTGTCAGAAATAAGTTTATATAAAACTTAAATATAACAGTTAAATCTTATTCGAAACAGCCAGCAATTTCGACACAAGAACACAAAAATAAAACGCCAAACAAGCGTTAAAAATATATGAAAACCCTAAAAACAGTTTATGTACGTTTCAAAACCGCAATGTCGTGGTTTCTTTCTCAAAACACATCATTTTAAAAAATAAAAACCTCTCCTACCTCATGCACGATATATTAAATCTTATATTGAAAGCAGTAAATCAGTAACTTGTTGTATAGCAATTTCCTTTAAACATCATAAAAATTATAGTTTCTTTTTTTTAGTTGTAACGTATTATTCTTCGGAATCTCTGGCGTCACGGGGATCATATCGTCAGCGTAGCGTGATCGCACTGTAACTTCTCAAAACCTTTAAAATTAAACTTTTTTTACCCAATTAACTTCAGAACAAAACGGACCTTCAAAAATGGATCAGGCTGAAAGCTGGTTGATCATCGTACATCAAAGCTGCGTAATGTAAAATTCTCAATGTATAACAGACAAATAAACAGTCTGACAAACAATTTTACGTAACATATTTGTAATACAACTAGTCTCATAAAATTACTGCTATTCATTAAATTAATGAGGCTTTTCTCTTTACTTCAAAAAGAAGAAGTAAAAATTCAGGTCACCACACAATTACGGAATTTGTACATATTAAAAATACAAGCACGTTCCCTAAAAGTCCCTTTTTTTTATTTTAAAAAAAAATTAAATTCATTAAAGACTTATTTTTTTTTTTATAATAAATTGCCGTTATGTAAAATATCTGGCCAATTTATTTACAGTATTATTTAGGGATGGGTAGTCCGTGAACGAACTAGTTCATTGAACTAGTTCGTATAAAAGAACTATAGTTCATGAACGACCTAGTTCAAATGAACTAGTTCATGAAAAGAACTATATAGTTCGCGAACGACCTAGTTCAATTGAACTAGTTCGTTCTTTTACCACTCCAGTATTGGCTATTGTTGGAATTGGTTTATTTCGTTTTATATTAAGTATTTGAGAACCTTTTTTTTTGGTTGTAAAAGTATTTGAGAACC
>JAFIDM010013640.1:0-10470 GCA_023159025.1 Thereuonema tuberculata
CTTAGAATGCCATAAATTCCAATATTAAAGACTTCTAAATAAATACTGCAATATCTTGGCTGGTAATATTTTGTCTTTTCCTGAGAAATTTTTATTTATGGTCCGAAGGAATCTTTGAATAAAAGACAAAATATTTCCAGTCAAGATGTTGTAGTATTTATTTAGAAGTCTTTAATGTTAAAAAATTACATTGTTTTTAATTTGATTTTTATTACAGTTTTTCTTTATAGTATTTCTGCTAGATTTCCAGTAAACGGCGCATGGTGACAGAGGTTCGTTTCGAATGGGATCCAAAAATATGGCAAGCCGCTTTTAAAAACAAGAGCACGTGTTGTGGTTGCTAGTTCAAGGCAGACATTCAACTTTCCGGCACTAGGTTGCTGAAACCAAGGTTGCTGAAACCAAGGTTGCTGAAATATATAAATTACGACTGATTACATTATGTGACGCAATGGACTGTATTTCAATTCATCCTGTTCTGTATAAAACATCATTAAATCTGTATTTCATTTCACTTGAAATGACTGAAACCCGTAGTCGTTGTAAATTTTGAAATTATTGTCAAATATATTTTTAAAATAAGCAGGTGTGCTGGCTTTGTGATTGCTTTCAAAGATTAAATTCAGTTCTTTATCTGTAGCAAATATTTTTCGGGATAATTATCTTAAGAATAAAATATTATCAATGTAAAAGTTCTCTGCAGTAAAACCAGATTGCTCTTGACGTTTTAAGTAATCCGGCTAAAAAAATTTCTTGTAAAGACTATACTGACAGAAGCTACAAAAATTATTCTTTAGTAATTATATTTATTTGGATGTTCCTTAAATCCTTTCTTTTTATATTTAGATGGCATATTTGAAGAATTCCAGTCATAAGGTAACAGTCCCCATCAACTATTTTATTGAATAATTTAACAAAAATCTCAATAAGAATGTTACCGCCAAATGAAATTAAACAGTTCCATCACAGTTCTATCGTAACTTTTGGGAGATAGCCTTCGTATGCAAATTAAGATTATTGAATTTAGAACAAATTTAGATAAATCACAACAATTTATGGTAGATATTTGTCATTATAATTGCAGCATTTGTTACTATCATCATCAAATTCGTTGCAGAATAAATCAAGTTATTCCTAAAAGGAAAAGTCTATCAGCGTTCTTCCTTACAAAATATATCATTACACACAAAATTATATGCCATAGAAAATGTATAATAGTGAACAATAATTGCTTATTTCTATTCTATATGACGAAAATTGGAAGGATTTATCTAATTAGTATAAAAAAATTGCAGATTCATTTCAATAATTAGGAAATTGATGCTTTCTCTGCGAATGTAATATCGCCGAACTCACTGCCTAAATGAACATTAATGTATTATACTAATGTATATTCTGTAATTGAGTAATCTTTAGAAATCTTGCCGTTCGAATTTATGATTTTTCTCCTTTGTTTGTCTATTTGTCAGTCTAACTGTTTGTAAAGTTTAGAATGTTGCTAATGATGGTGCAACTTAAGGAATACCAACAAGTTTAAAATGTTCTCCAATGCTTCCCCATTCTTGAACAACGACCAGCAAACTCTCACTCTGACAAAGCTGGATTTCGTCTTTAAAATTTGGATAATGCTTTTTTATGATCCGATTTTGAAAGATTTCCCTATCTCCAGCCCTGCATGCTCACTTCTCCTACATGATAGATAACTCAGCATATACCTTTTTAATTCATTTGACATTGATATTTTCTCGTGCCTTTTTTTTTATTTTCCTGTATTTTTAACTCGTTTCTTTTATTCTCTTCCTTATTTATTATTCTAACTTGGTTTTTTTCTTGTTTACTTATTTGTAGCTTATTTTTTTCTCTCGTTTCTACTTGTTTTTGCCCAATTACTATGTCAACTTTTCTTTTCCTTTATTGCGCAACTGTATTTCTCCCATGAGAACTTGACCCCTCCTTTGTTTTTGCACTCGTTACCATTTGACATCTCTTGTGTTTGGCTAATTCCTATTGTCTTCTATCATCCTCAATCAATCATTTTTGGTTTTTCTTTTCTGTGGAAACCCTCCCTCACCTTTTGTCTATAGATCAATTTGAATTGTACTACGGGATCTTTTCGGCTTCACTCTTGTAAACACAAAAATGTAGTTTCCTACCTAACAGAACAAAAAGAGTATCGTCTCGGTTGGAGACTCCTATTTTTATGCAGTTAGTATAGACAGTTTGACGGAAAATGAGCGGACGGGCTCATTTTATCCGTACTTTCTTTCATCGCCAAGTGAATGTGTTCGAGCAAATTCCGGAATTTGTGAAACTTCGTTGTGCTGTGTTTGTGCTTCAAGAAAGAAACTAATCTGACCAGATGAGCAAAACTATGGTTCAAACTGCAGGTGACTCTAAGACTAGGACAATGTTGTAAGTAAGTTTTTCTTCATTTTCCCGCAAATCAAATCGGCGAGACTACTGCTACTGGAAAGCAGTCCTCTGAACTCTCGATCAAATTCCATTAACTGCATTTCTCCAGTACTGTAATTTCTGTAATTAATCGTGTTTTATTCCTATTAAGGACTAAGCCCGTCATCTTACCGTGCAATTCTTTTGCGCTAGTTATATTTTTTTTATTTATGTTCATCATCAGTGTTCTGTCGTAGACAGGTCCAATGGCAAGCAGCAAATAAGGTCAGCAATGTCTCTTCCTCCAAGATGTTCTATTTCTTGCCTCCTCTTTCAGGCCTTGATATCCACTTGTAACCAATAGGTCATCCAGGATCATTTTTCTCTTTCTTCCTCTTGGTCTCTTTCCCTCAATCTTCCCCTCCAATACTTCCTTCATGAGATTTTCACCTCTCAGCACATGACCAATCCAGTTCTTTTTTCTTCTTCTAATGTTCTTTAATAAACTTCTCTCTTCCCCAATTTTTTCGAGAACTTTGTCATTAGTCACCTTGTCTGTCCATTTAATTTTCTCCATCCTCCTCCATAGCCAAATTTCAAATGCTTCTAGCATCCCAGCATCTCTCTTTCTCAGAGTCCAAGTTTCTGAACCATACAAGGATATACTCCAAATGTAACATTTTATAAGTCTTTTTCTTAATTCAATATCCATCTGATTTGTGAACAAGTTTTTTCTGCTATAGAATGCAAATTTACCCTTACGAATTCGATCTCTAATATCTAAGTTACATCTGCCGTCTTCCTTATTTATCTTACTGTGTGTGATTCCCACATTATATCCTATTTTATTCCTTATTAACTTACTCATCATTATCTCTTTATATTAATCTATTTTTTTAAACTTCTTTATTGTATATAGAATCAAGGCATTGCACGTTTTCCCTTTTATTCATTTATTTGACCATGTTTTATCTTATAACAGTATCTTCATTGCATCTTTCTTCTGATTCTTTTGGGCCCAGCGGAATGAAGATAAACAATGAAACTTCCACGTGACACATTACATAATAAATAAATTTATTGTTTGAAGCAAAACGCATGCATTAAACTAATTTACGTAAAGAAGAGTATATAGAAAAATATACTGAAAAAATTAAACTGAAGAGATAATAGAATAGAATTTACCAAATTTATAGATGTAGCACTTTCCCCAAATAGTTAAAATTGATTCTGGAGATTGTTGATATTTGCAAACTTCAACACCATTATGTATTATTGTTTCATTTTGTCCATTCTTTTCTGAATCCCCGCACTAAAATACAAAAAAAATTTATTTAATTAAAAAAAAAGGAATGAATGAAACAAATAATAATACTGGAAAAAACAATATTAGATAGTATAATGATCTTTGGTTTAGTTTCCTGCTGATACGGTTAAAAAAATTTAACTAAAAATAAATTACAATAATATTAATTAATCGATAACAACAGAGGTTCTTGAAAAAGTAAGCCCACCCAAAATACAGTATTTCATGTAAAATAAGTTGCCAAGACTCACATGCTCATAACGCTTTCACTTTTAAAAAAATATGAGATCTCATGTAGAGCCAAGCCCCTAACTCTACAATGCCTGACTCTACAAGCCCTAACTCTAAAAACCCTATATCTTGGTCAAAAAGTCTGGCTTGGCCGTTTCGTGGCTGTCGCACAGACAATCTGATGGAGTTACGTAAAGGATATGGAGTATGCCAAGGCATACTTTTTGACCAAGATAGTGGGTTTTTAGAGTTAGGCCTTGTAGAGTGAGAGGCTTGGCTCTACATGAGATCTGATAACTTTTTAACAGTGAAAGCATTATGAGCGTCTTGGCAACGTATTTTACTTGAAAGTACGTATTTTACTTTGGGTGGGATGAAATAGTTCCATGAAACTGCCAAGCCATACTTTTTGACCAAGATATAGGGTTTTTACAGTTTGTGCTTGCAGAGTTAGGCCTTGTAGAGTTGGGGGCTGCGCTCTACATGAGATCTCATATTGTTTTGACAGTGAAAGCGCTATGAGCATGTGAGTCTTGGCAACCTATTTTACATGAAATGTTTTGGGTGGGATTTCATTTATTTTTGTAAGATGAGATCTCATAACTTTTTAACAGTGAAAGCGTTTTGAGCATGTGAGTCTTGGCAACTTATTTTACATGAAACTTTTTGGATGGGATCTATCTTTCAGAAATTGTTCTATAATAAAAAACCGGAACCCCTTTATGAGGGGTTGGAGGGTGAAATTTACATATTTCTTAATTTTTGTTGTTGCTTGTGTGCTAATTCTAGCCTGTATATCAAATTTCAGCTTTCTAGGACTTCAGGAAGTACCCTAAGGTTTTGATGATCATGAGTCAGTCAGTCAGTCAGTGAATATAGACGAAATCGACGTATTTCTGATATTAATAAAATCCAAAGTATAAAAGCTAGATAAATGAAACGTAGCGTATTTCATTAGTATGGTAACTGCATCGTATCCTGAAAATTTGAGCTCTCTAGTATAATCCAGGCAAAAGCTATGAGGGTTCGATAATACATAACCAGACCCCTCCCCCTTTATGAGGGGTTGGAGGGTGAAAGTTACGGATTTCTTAATTTTTTTGTTATTTCTGTGCTAATCCTAGCCTGCATACCAAATTTCAGCTTTCTAGGACTGCAGGAAGTACCCTAGAGGTTTTGATGATCATGAGTCAGTGAGTGAGTGAATCAGTGACGAAATCGACGCATTTTAGGTATCAATAAAATCCTAAGTATAAAAGCTAAATAAATCTTAGCGTATTTTATTAGTCTGCTAACTCTTATCCAGTTCTCTAGTAATAATTTGAGCTCTCTAGTATTATCTAGGCCGAAGCTGTAAGGGCTCGAAAATACGACGAAACGCTTCCAGAAAAGGTGCATGGTGGCCTCCCTGCCTTCGGCTCGTCTTGGCGGGGGCACTGCCGTGCCCCCAGATGTCTCAATAGGCCTGCGGAGGCGGAGCTGCTGGGCCCGGGGAAACTGTACTCCCCTACTCCTTTATCAATAAATAAATTTTTAAAAATCACACAAACACTGGCAGAAGATTAGATAAAATATATTCATACAAAATTTGCTTATTACAATGTAGTACAGATTAAACAAAACACACTTATATTAAGTAGGAAAATACTCATATAATATCAAAATTTTTAATGATCAATATAAAATAGAATTAATCTTGCCAAGCACCGCTCGCTGTTAGTCTTAGTCTACTCAACACTTAAACAAAAATTTACGAAGGCTAAAATATCTTTTTTACCCGATGTCTTCTAACAGGATATAAATATAGAGATACTGAAAAGTTGAGTAAGCAATGTCTAAAAAATTAATGAATGTGACTTAATTGGTATGAATCATGCAAGGGGTTCCACTTGATAGCTGACCAGCTAAACAAAATAAGCAATGAATTGATTTTACAATAATGCTTCTAACAGAATATTAGTTTTAAAATAAAAAAAAATAGAAAGATCAGATGATAAAATATTAACATAAAAATTCATTATAAAATTAATCCTTCAAATTCTCAATTTATAAGTTTAGATTACACATAAAGAAATCTATAATCATTTTATTTTCAATGAGTCGTCTTCGTTGTCCTACATGTGGTAAAACTAACCAATAAATCAACTTCGTGGAATCGTTGCTGAGAGTTAAAATGGGCATATTGTAAGGAAAATAAATCTCTTGAGTCTTTCTTATTGCATCAAAGCATAGTTTTTTCTTCAATTCTTCAGAGTCAATTTTTTGTTTACTTATTAATTCGCTTCCTCTTCGATTCTCGTTTATGTACACATTCTTTGTTTCTTCTACCTTGTTGTTATCAATATTCAATATCTTGTAACCTCTGGTATGTGTTGAATAACCCAGAAAAATACCCTTAGTTGCTGTAGATTCAAATTTGTTCTTAATCGTATTTTTCGGTCTCTTCAGGTAGCATAACGTCCGAATGTCTTCATGTGACGTGACGTACATTTGGTGCTTCTCCGTTTTTAAACCATTTTCTTATTGGAGTTGCATTCATCAATCTTAAATGTGCTGTTCGATTGAGTACATAATTCGAGCACTCCACAGCATATATCCTGAATCTTGGCGGGAGTCAGCTTCTATTTGCAATGTTCTAGCCATATCCAGTATCTTCCGATTAAATCTCTCTGCAATTCCATTTTGTTGTGGAGAGTAGGGAGAAGTCGTTTTATGAACGATACCTTTATCTTTTAAGAAACTGTGTAATTCCTTATTCTCGTACTCCTTCCTTAGTCTGTTTGAAGGTTCAATGCCTAGGCATTGCTTTGCCGTTCTATGTACTCGATAAACTGTTTCATCAATGCTGGAACTTGATCTTTGCATCTTAATTAAATATATGAAGCTTCTCCTACTAAAATCATCTATAAAACTTAAGATGTATTTCGTATAATAGTCACTTTCAATATTGATTGGACCACATAAGTCTTTTCTTTTTTTCAGTTTATTCTTTTTTTTTCTTTTTAATTTTAATAAGTTTACAATTTTAATAAGTTTACAATTTTAATAAGTTTACAATTTAGTGGATCCTACTAGATCCACTATTAAAGTGATCTGTCTGTAGGTTCTGTACAATATATCAATTTTAAGTTATTACAGATAATATATACGTTAAAATAATTTGTTATATTACCATATATATATTGTTATTTAATAAATATGATAATCTACTATACAGTAGTATTAATTTATATATATCAATATTTATATAAAAATATTTATGTTGTAATATTTACAAGATTAATTACAATATATATACTCTGAATATATATACTCCAAACTTCCTTTGGCTCTGATATCTTTTAGTCTTTCGCAATGTACATTTGTCATTTTCTCAATCTGGCAACCTTCACAAAAGCTATCAAATTCGTTTCTAGGAATTTTAACTTGCTCATTACTTCGTAGCAGTCCTTGGTCCACTACGACTTTAATTTTACTCCTCGAAATATGTCCTAGTCTAGAATGCCAAAGTTGATACTTTGTTCTATTTTATTGAAATAGGACATCGCTTGTAATGTAAATGGCTTACACATTACATAAAAATGACTCCACAACCCCTTTCATAGTATTTAAAATAATTTATTTAAATACTAAAGCAGCGAATTTTCGGGAACATATTTTATGTCATTCCCTTCTTCAAGCAACTAAGGAACTAACATATCAAACAATAACATAAACAGAAAGAACATCATAAATTAAATATACACACATCAATTGAATAATGTAAATTGTTAAGACAATGGTTTGTTATTTAACTTACTCATATTGTTAAATTTATACATGACAATAATATCCATATACACAATAAGTTGACAAAGTAAATAATCCAATACATTGATTGTTACTCCGAAAATTAATGTTTTCGTTAAAAAACTATATTTCAAACAACTTTTTATAAAAATGGAGAAGGCGCCATCTATTAACAATATATTGAAACAGTTTATGTCTCGAAGGTGGTTTTTTTTGTTACGAATTATTCGCAAGGGTCAACTAGTAGATATATTATTCTAATCTAACTAAATAAGATTAAGATTATTTTATTTGAGTATTTGTAATTTATTTATTTGCTGTTTGTTCAGGCAAGAGTTGCTGTTGTTTTTCCTAATATTCATGAGAATAGTATCGCAAATTACTGTATGTTGTGAAATTTATATTGTATTAACATTTAACATTACCATTTTTCGGATAAATCGTATGGAGTAAGAAGTGTTTTGTTTTAATTATGACGTTAATCATTGGAGTTATTCGGAGTTATAACTGTTATTGCACGGGTGCAGATGCGGGGGACTCAAAAAAAACAAAAAGAGTGTAAAAGTAGTTTTTTTTTTGGTTGTCGATTTGGAGAATCTATGTTTCGGGGGGGGGGGCGCCAAAAAGATATAGTGCCTCGGGCGTCAGTTATGCTCGCTAATGAAATAGAACTAAGCAATTTCAGCGCTCTGAGCCAGTGGCGTAGCTAGAAATTATATTCTTCATTATAAGGGTTTTTATGTAATGATGTTGTTTTATTCTGATGAAAGTTTTATTTTCTTTAATTAAATGAATTGCCAAATACTAGAAATTTCGAAATGTGTTGTGAGATCACTAAAAAATTTAAAAAAAATATATATTTGAAATTATATTGCCAGTGGCATCTCGATTGGTGTTAGAGAAGGCTTGATATCTTCTTTTAAAATCGTTACTAATCTTTCCTCTTATGATGGTGCAGAAATTGCACAAATTGATGTTTTGAGGAAGAAAAATCATTTTAAGATCTATGCTTGTTATAGTCCCCCCGGTAATTCCAAGCTTCATTTTTAGTCTACTGTCTTTCCCAAATAAAACTATTTTATGTGGCGATTTTAATGCCCCTAGCCAAAGATGGAAATATAACGATCTTAACATAGCAGGTAAAGTAATCTTGGATCTTTTGAATTCTGATAAATTGGAAATATTATTTAATGATACCAGCCTATTTCCATTATAATGGAGGCGGCACTAAACCAGACTTTACATTAATCACTTCTGATATTGCTGATGACGCCAGTAGAGAAATAATATATGACCCTGGTATTATTATTACTGGAATTAACTTGAAGTACTTATATTAAGAAATGTATTAACAATAAATGGAATTTTAAAAAAGCCAATTGGGAAGAATTTACAAAGGAACTTGAACATATCTTTTATCTGCCAAAAAATTTCCAAAACTCTAATGGAAGTGTTCTCTAGATAATGCATTCTCTAGATTCCAAAATCTTATACTAAAAAGCGCTAAAAGATGGATCCCTAGAGGAAAATAATCTAACTTTAAAATATTCTGAAACGAAAAGCTTAATTCTTTGAAAACTACATCTTGTCAAGCTCGTTAGCATGCAGAACAAACTAAGAGACCGGAGGATATCCAAAATTGGAGAGAGAGTGATGCTTTACTGCGTAAAGAAATTTTAACAGCAAAACGTAATTGTTTTAATGATTTTATTACAAAGATTGATTATAGAAAGGACGGTAATAAGATTTATAAATACGTGAATAAACTGAAGAATAAGAAATGTTAAAATTAAGGAACCAATTAGAGTTGATGGAAACCTTTTAACTGACAATAAAGCAATTTCAAATGCTTTTATTGGTTTTTATTCTAAAAGTCAAAGATTTAGAAAGGACCTGAAGAAACAACAGTAATTTATTAGAAAGTAAATTAATGAACATTGCCCTCCTATGTTTAATGAACATGGATGTAAAATCTTCGATAGGGACTTCGACATGCTTGAACTTAAGGAAGCCATTAAACAAACAAAAAATGGTAAGAGCCCTGGACCTGATAAATTTTTCTCGGAATTTATAAAACATCTAGGTAATAATGAACTCTTGGTACTCTTAGCACTATTTAATTATAGTTGGAATGACGGAGTCCCCGCAATCTGGAAGAAAGCTATTATTATTCCTATTTATAAGGGGAACAAACCTCCGGATAATTTAAATAGTTATAGTATACACTCATTGCTTTGACCTCTATTTTATCCAAAATTATGGAGAGATTGATAGTATCCCGCCTTAATTGGTTTTTCGAGACAAATAATCTTTTGTCTATTTCCTAAGCGGGTTTTAGAAGATTTCAATCAACTAGTCAACAGGTCGTCTTTTTGAACCAATCTATAAAAGATGCTATGGACCGTCGCCACTCTGTTTTGGCGGTGTTTGTTGACTTTGAAGCTGCTTTCGATAGGGTGTGGAGATTGTGGGCTATACAAAAACTACAAAACATGGGTGTTGATGGCAAGATGCTCCTATGAATTAGAGACTTTCTTTCTTAACGATTTTGCGCTACTCGTTTTGGGGATTCTACTTCAAAATTTAAGCAAAATGAAACTGGTTTGCCACAGGTTACTGTAATTAGCCCTATTTTGTTTATTATTTTTAATAACGATCTTCCTAACTTTATAACCTCAGATGGATTGACGAATTTGACTTTATTTGCTGACGACTTGGTTCTTTGGAGTAGCTCTACGAAAAAAGATCAAAGC
>JAFIDM010013641.1:0-10470 GCA_023159025.1 Thereuonema tuberculata
TATATTTGGTTTGATTGATGATTTAATTTGAAATAAATACCATCCAAATCTAAAGTTTGTCCTTGTAAATCAATTTTTCTAAAAGTAAGAATGGAATAATTATTATTTTTGACCCATAACGCCAAAAGGCATTTAAAACTCATCCTTGTAATCAAAATACTGCGCTAACTTGTGAAAGAAGCTTCTATGGCAAAAATGGTTTTGAGTTTCAAAATCAGCGTAAACAACTGACTAAGTATGCCAAATTTCATTAAAATGTGTGCAGTGGTAACAAAATTATTTCAAAATTATTTTGAACGTATGTTTTGTTAGAATTACAGTTGTCTAGGTCAGTTCCCAAGAATAAAATTTCATGGAAACATGGAATGATAAGCTGAACTAATATTCATCCAATTTGAGTACTCTTAATTCACTGGTACCATTGAGAACCCTTGGATCTATCTTAATAGCTTAATTATATCGAGTTACAGACAGACAGACGAACTTAGTCAATTATATAAGTTGATGATTGTAATGAATTATTTCTTTCTTTATTATAGGATTTGTTTGCCAAAGAGTTAAAAGTTTGTTTGTTTTTAAAATACAAGTTTGGCGAAACGACAATTGAAGATTTCAGTTAAAAATATTTGTTTGTCTTTTTTTCCCCATTTTTCTTTCGTTTCAATTTTGAATTTTCTGTTGTGATGTTGAAGAATGGCTTTCCTTTTTACGGTGTTTCCCTGTCATCGATTCGCAGTTGATGTATTAAGTTAGATTAAACAACATGTCATCATAACCTCACCCGCTATTGATTTGGAATTTGGAAATTTTATATTTCACTGACCTAATTCCCAACACCCAAACTAATAAATATTGAAGAAATCTCTGTCGAAAACACAAAACAGTTTTGGAGTATTTCTAGCGTATATGGTTTCGTAATCGTCGTTGAGCTTTTTTTGCTTTGATGAATTACATTATTAAAAAAATACAATACGAAATATCTAACTTTGAATTTGTTATGAAAAGCTCCCGACTCAAGCAATTCAGGCGACTACAAACCTTTTATAGATTCCTTTAACCAATGCACCTAAAATTTAGGTAGTAACTTGTGAGACATGTGGGATTTATATTTTTGTTTGTTTTTATTTTTCAAAATACTCTGTAATTAATTCAATTAAAATTCAAAAATTATTAATTCTATTAAATCTATTTCTATAAAAAAAATGCATCAAAACAAATTTATTTTTGGAAACAAATAGCATCAAGTGGGTTTTGCATGATATTTTCAAAGCCTTTAATGAAAACGTTTTTTATTATGAATATTTGACAGCACGTAAAAAAAAAAAATTAATCTCCAACAATTTTAAAAAACTATTTTCATTTTTTAAAAAATTAACTGTTGCACTGATAATAAATAATTTAAATACAAATCATTATTTTTCAATTTTTTTATCATTTCAGGATTTCGTGAAGTTTTTCTAAGTTGAAAAATTCCGAATAATACCTCGAAAAGCCCCTAAAAATTGACTGTTTTTGAATTTTAATTTAATTAATTACAGAATATTTTGAAAATTAAAAACAAGAAAATAGAAATCGCAGATGCTTCACAAGTTCATATTTAAATTTTCAGAATTTTAGGTGCAATGGAAAAAGAAATATATAAAAGAAATAAAAGGTTTGCGATCGCCCGAATTGCTTGAGTCAGCATCTTGTTAGAAAAAGGACTTTAAATTAGGAAACTTTTAACCTAAGTTCCGAAGGAAATTTAAGCTTATAAAATCACTACGTCGTTATGTGTGTCTCCTCCCTTTTGTATAACTTTTTGTTGAACGGGTCTTCTTGAAAATTGGTGAACATATTTTATGATGTATCTTTTGTAATTGAAAATTTCTCTTGAAATGTGGATCCTAGTAAAGAAATTTTCGTGTGAATGTGATAAAAGATTGGAAAATCATTAAAGCGAAATAATTAACCTTTAATAAGTGAGAAGAATGAATTTCTGTTTGTCTTCAGTCAATCTAATCCATTTTAAGTTTGTTGCATGTTTTGATTTGAGAACAAGTTGGCATTTGCTGATGTACTTAAGGTTTTAGCGAATGGAAAATTTGAAGGTGGACTGTTTGCATTCGACTGGCAAAAACAATGATTGAGGCTCTTTCTTTATACTTTTTCCTCGACTTTTAAAAACAAAAAAAGACGGATTTTTTTTTTCCTAATAAGTCTTTCACGAATTTTTTAGTTTTAATTTAGCTGATGAACCTCAAAATCCGAAACAGCAAATTTTCCTAAGATGCCGTTAATTTTGTGGGGAAGGGGTGAAATCAAGAACTTACAATAGATTCCCTTTTTTTACTAACAAGTAATTAAGTGTAATAATTGTTAGAGAAAAGTGGTTACTGACGTTATTGATTATGAGAGAGATACTTATTGCGATGGAATCAATTTATCGGTCATTTCAGTTTTAGCTACTCCGTAGGAAGGAGCCATTAGGTTTTTCGTGTCTGAATGTATGTAATGCATAGCCTAAACCGGGAGTCGGAAGCCCAGGAGATATATTTCGTTGGAATCTCCATGGCCTGGAGGTTTGGGCGGAAATCAGAGTATTTTCCGGTTCTTTTGTGGACGCTGACCGGGTCAGAAAAATAGTAGTAATTGAACAAACTTGATCGAGATAGTGAAAATGATACAGCGCGCGCTCGGTTCTGTGAGTCAATTTTACATCCCCATATTACAATTAAAATTAAAATTACTATACGTAAGGACTGTAGGCCTATGTATTCGAGCACCTCCGCAAATCCTTCAACGCCAAGTGCATCCGCTCGACCATTCATTGAGTGTAGGCAAGAACTTTTTTTTTAAAAAATCGGGTGTAGTGAAACCAAGCCAATCAGAGCGTGCCGTTCACTGATTGGCTATCCTATCCTGGCCACTGATTGGCTCATCCTCACGCAAGTTCGTTTCTCTCATACACGCTTCTATATCGCTACGCATCGGAAGCATCTTTGCTCTTGTAAGTGTTTCCGATTTCTGAGCTTTTATCTAAGCCCCACGATGACTCCTAAAGTCATGTCCAGAGGGCTTTATTAATGTTAAAAACCGTATTTAGAGGATCGTGAACAGGTTTTTCTTTGCTCTAACTATGAAAATATTCGATATATAAATAAAGAATCCTACTTCGCGGAAATTCACTTATCGCGTAAGAGTCTGGAACTGATTAACCGTGATAAAACGAGGGACGACTGTAATATCATTCAGAAACTTCTTTTTGTGCAGCGGAGATAATTTCATCCAATTCGATAGAATGGGTAATTTGTAGATAGAGGACAGTAAAATGTTGCTTGTCCAAAGCTTCAACAGAGATCTTTGGTCACAACCATAAATGCTTCTTCTTTAGTAAATCACATCAGTGATAAAAGAGTGTAGGAATTTTCTGAGTCTTCGTACGACATTGCCAGCATAACAATGCAAAAGCATGCTTTAAGGTTGTGCTGTTCTTTTATTTTTCCTACATCAGCTCATTGTAATTTTGGTTTGTTTTTTTTTAGTAGGAGTCTTTAAATTATTTGTTTTTATAGTTTTGATCATTTGATAGTTTCTCATGAACCAAGACTAATTGGTAGGCATTGTAAAAATTCTTGACATTTCGTTGTAAATATTATATTCTTTTTTTAATGTGTCTTCCATGTTTGTACAGTATAATAGTTAACCTTCACCAAATTTAACGTGCACCATGAAAATATATAAAAAAAGGAAACAGAAACGCACGTAAATAAACAAAATTCATTAAGCTATTGTTGGTCTTTGATACTGGGAATCCAAGAAGGCACTGTTTCGAGTTGCGTAATCCTCCTCAATTGGTTTTGCCCAATCTTCCCAGCTGAGTGAAGTAAGACAAGATAGACAACGGACAATGGACAAAACCTTTCAACTCATAAAACATCAAAAATAAATGTAGAATAAAAAGGGTTCAATAATTAATCTATTCTAGCATTACGCTTAGCTTGATAAAAATTAATCCAATAGAATACTAGTCAATAAGTAATCCTCAAATTTCACGCGCGCCGTGACAATACTGTATATACAACAAGGAAACACAAATAAACAAAACTCAAAAAAAGCTCATTGAATTTTGTTTATAATCGCGTTTCTGTTTCCTTGTTGTCTTCTACACTTTGTTTCACAATATCTTCCACACGTCGTTTCACAGTATGCTTGCAGAAAATCATTAAAATTATATAATGTCGCATGATGAGTAAAGCAATGCTCTGAAGACACTCTTGTTTCATTGAGGCCCAGAAACAGCCAAACGTTATGGAAGTCATTGGAAAAATCAGCCAGATGGCAGATCACGGATTTATGGATTATTAAAATACTTGTTTATTGCTCACTGCCGAGGATGACATTGCTAATAATACAGTCGGACCTCTATTCGCCAAATCCCGAAAAAAAGTTCGTTATATGGAAAATTCGATAAAAAGCATACAATACCACAAGCGTACTTAAATTTTAATAATAAAGTCTGTTAATTTCGTCTGAGTTTTTTTTTTTTTTTTTTTGAAAAAGTGTTTTTGCTCATAGTAGATCTCGCATCTTTGCAATGTACCAAAAACCCCTTCAGTATTTTCTTCAAATTGTACTCCGCGTCGGATTGTTTCAAATGATTTTAGCATTTCATCTTACGAAGGTTTTTTTGATTTCTGCATCATGATCATTTCCATTTTGATCATCTTCATCTTCATCGCAATTCATTGCTGTATTGTTTTTATTTTTCACACTGTCCAAAATATCCGATTCAGTTAGTGTTTCCGAGGTCTCATCTTCAAAATCAAGTGAAAGATAATCATCAATCAGCACATCATCGTTAATTTCTTCTTTTTCCCTCAGCTGTATCCACATTTCTCTCATTTCCTCTAAGGAAATATTAATAATAAAAACATTTCAATGAGGAAAAAAAAAAAAAAAAAATAGATAGCACGAAAAAGTTCGTTAAATAGAAAATGCATTTCGCTATTTGGAGGTTTTTTTACGAAGAAATTAGCAAAATGTTCTTGGTTCCAAAGAAAAGCTCGCAAAATAGAGACATTCGCATAATAGAAGTTAATTAAATAGAGGTCCGACTGTATAATGCTACATCCCGATCACGCACCTGGCCAATTCAAAGTGTTATTCGTACTTTGCTGAAGAACCAGTAACATCAAGTGAGATACTGCCTTTAGAATATACGCCTATCCCTAATGGAATTTCTTTGGTCTAGCCTGAATATGAATTGTCTGTTAATTAACTGGCCGCATGTTCACGATCCTGACGCACTTTTGTCATTAGCAAGTATTCTGATCTTTTAATCATTACTCGTTTGCAATATCACATTGCAAGTATTTTTTTTTTCCGACTAGTTTATTTGAATGTCTTTTTAAGTAATTATATTGATATTAATTAGCAGCAATTATTATTATTATTATTATCATCATAATTCTTTTTCTCATTTTAATCTAATGGATATCAATGAATGCACAGACAGTTGTCAGTGCACCCAAGTTATTCCAAACTAAGGAATCGTCTTACAATGTGACACTAGTCCAAAATTACAGATTTCTGCATTTCCTTTGCCACATGTCTGGCTTCTAGAAATTCCAGTTGTCTGATGGTGTTAACTGGGAAAAATTCCGGTTGCCGATATAACTATTGGCCTAATGTGAACTGCTTCAAGTTTCCACATCTGCTTTATTGCTCTGTGTATCTGTTATCTGCCAATTTTGTGTATTTATTAATCTTGCTGGCACGTACTTCATGTGGTGCAGTGGCACAGCAACATCAATCAATCTGGCTTCATTTCTCTCTCTATCTATGAAAACGATGTCTAGTCTCTTCAATATTAAATTGTCTGCGAATTTACATGTCCGAGTAGATCTTGTGTTTGTTGCTGTTAAGGAAATTCTCTGGCTGTTTAAGGTGTTCTGTCCTGAATGAGACTTCTACCAATGTTGTTATTATTATAGTCTGTAGAAGTTTATACGATAATAACATTGATGCAATCTTACATCACAAAAAGCAAAGCGGCCCCTTAATATGTACAATTTTATAAATACAATTTTATCGGAAGCGATCAGATCGTCGTGGGCGATATGCTTCAGCATTTCTTTCTCAGTTCTCTGTCTCTTGTCTCTGACTTTGAGCGAGACCGTTCTTTACGCAAGCGTGAAGCTTCTCGCTTTGCATCAGCATCTCGTTTTTCCGCACGTCACGACATTTTTTCAATTTCAATCACAACAATCGCAACAATTGTGCCTTTTGCATTCGCAAACAATCGTATTTATAATAATAAGGAAATTAAAGCAATATCAGGTTTCTTGGATTGTAGCAACCCATTATCAGCAAACCACTCCTTGGGGAGTCAGGGAGTGGTCCTACATCTTCTGATTTTTTGGACGTGGTCACCTACTTTTGGATGCTGAACACAATGGTGAAGATTTCATTCAAATATCTCTAACCGTTTGGCCACTACAGAGTGTGACATCCAGCACAAAAACAAAACCAATAGCGGTTCCCTTTTTTTTTTTTTTTTTTTTACAGGCAAGCTGTACAAAAGGGGCCGTTAAAAATCAAAGAGAAAAATCTTACATTTCTGATTTTTTTTTTTGTCTGAAATCATCTATATTACAAAACAAAAGTGATCTTTAAAATGTTAATCGTAACTATTATAAATTGATTCCCTACTAGTTAAATATTATTAAAAGCAGGGCCGTTTCTAGGTGTTCTGCCACCCTAGACCAGAACTGAAAAATGCCGCCTCCTCCCCCACCCTTATTGACACCACTCAATACAACCGACACTTGAGAATGGTCTGCGAGACCAAAATGTCCTTGTGCACACCGCCTTGTGCACAGGATGCAAGAGGAAGGGATGTATCAAGTCGCGACATCTTTCCAGAATTCTTTGTTTAATAATTAATAATTTCGCTGTTTGATGTATATATATGTAAAATTATTTTTTTCCGTCCTTCGGCCGCCCTAGGCGGCTGCCTAGTGTTGCCTAATGGTAGAAACGGCCCTGAAAGTATTGAACCGCTTAAAAACGAATTCTTTCAGCTTTTTCGTTTCGTTTTTTGTTTGCAGCATTTTTTTTTCTTAATCCATTTTAACATTCATTCTAAATTTCCGAGTCATTCAAGAACCCGGAAAATGATAAGATTTTTAAAATAATCATGCTATGTCGTTAGAACCAGCCAGAAAATAAGCAAAAATACAGAATCAGAATTTAATGAAATGAATAATCACATGATAACAAACTCCTCTTGAATTTATTTTATTTTACTTGGTGCTTGAAAAAGATAGCTGGTAAAAGCTACTGAAATATTGTCTTGTGAAGAATTTTTATTTAAGAAGAATTTATGTTTAATAAAAGTTGAATAATCACATGGTTTAATATTCAATAAAGCAAAAGAATTATGGCCTATTTTGAGATACTCAATAAACAAATTATTATTATTATTATAATTTAATGATAAATTTGACGTGCGTAAAAACATTTTACAAATCAATAAAAAGGGATAAAAACGCACAACAAATAAAATCACTGGGCTACTTTTGGAATACACTCATTAACAAAAAAAAGACGCACCTAGAAGGAGTTGTCCGATGGAGACAAAAATTGGTGGAGAGGAAGATTATGTACAGAATAGAAAATGATTAAAATTTCAGACAAATTGAATGATTTATTTCAGAGTTACAGAGTTACAAAGTAACGAGCTCAATAAGGTGTTGACCCACCTCTACCCTGAATGCAAGCTGCCACACGACGTGGCATAGAGTGATAAAGCTCCCTGATGGTCTCCTGCGGTATTTCTTGCCAAATTTGCTCCAATTGTCGGGCTAGGTCATCCACATTCCCTGGTGGATGCAGTCTCCTTCCCATCATATCCCAGACATGGTCGATTGGAGAGAGATCTGGGGATCTGGCTGGCCAAGGAAGTGTTTCACAAGCTGCAAGACAGGTCATAGCAACACGTTCCGTATGTGGTCTGGCATTATCTTGCTGAAAAATAAGGCCAGGGTACTGCAAAAGGAAGGGTAGCAAAACAAGTCTCAGAATGTCGTCGACATACCGCTGTGCTGTAAGTGTCCTCTAATGACGACCAAAGGGGTCCGGCTATCAAGGGAAACGGCACCCCACACCATAACTCCTGGTTGTGGGCCTGTGTGGCGTGCAATAGTGAAAGCAGGATCGGCACGCTGCCCTGGGCGTCTCAAGACACGTCTGCGACGATCGTCAGGACACAGTTGGAAGCGGGATTCGTCGCTAAACACTATACATCCCCAGTCAGCATCATTGCAACCGGATCGAGCCAAGCACCACTGTAATCTGGCCCGAGGGTGTGCAGACGTGAGTGGCAGGTGGCGTAGCGGTCGGTACGAACGTAGATGTCGCTCTCTCAGCCGTCTGTGAATGGTCATGGTGGACACTCGTGTGCGGGTCGCACGTCTGATGGTTGATAACGAGGATTCAGGCGCTGTGACAGCTGCTCTGATAATCACTCTATCCTCCCGCTCTGCTGTGGCCCTAGGTCGACTGCTACCTTCATGACGCTGAAATCTGCCATTGTCCACCCATTCCTGCCAGCATCTTCTAATCGCCGCATCACTTCGACCCATATGACGAGCGATTCTCCGATTTGCCCAACCTGCCTCTTTCAATCCAATGATACGACCTCTTTCAAACTCTGACAGTTGCACGTAATGAGCTCGAATCCTGCGGCGAGACATTTTTTCAGTCGTTGAAAGGTATCCTAACTCGCAATGCAACAGAAATTTTGACCATCAGATTGAGCATCGCTTCTTATATACACCTGAGTGCGCAGTTCCGATGCGCTGTAGCTCTCTCGCTATTCATTCATTGGACACCAAAGTTTAACCATTTGCATGGGCGGTCCCAATGTCTTTGCATACGAAATTTCATTACAATCGGACAACTCCTTCTAGGTGCGTCGTTTTTTTTTTTGGTAATGAGTGTATTTGACACCGGGAATCCGGGACAGTCTGTTTCGAGGTTATTATCTCTCCTCAGCTGGATTCAACCAGTGTCTGCAGCTCAGTGATATCAAAGGAATATAAACAAAACACAAGTAAACACAGGAATGGTCCTTTCTATAAAAAACATAAAAAAATAAATAAAAATTCAAAAAGGGCAATTAGTTAATCCCCGCCAGTCAACTGCTGGCTTATGAAGGATTAAGGATGTTTTTACGCACGTTAAATTTATCATTGTGTATATGTGTTTCTTCATAATCCTTCATAAGCCAGCAGTTGACTGGCGGGGATTAACTGATTGCCTTTTTTATTTTTAATTTATTTTTTGATGTTTTTATTAGAAGGGCCATTCCTGTGTTTACTTGTGTTTCGTTTATATTCCTTTGATATCACTGAGCTGCAGACACTGGGTGAATCCAGCTGAAGAAAGGTAATAACCTCGAAACAGACTGTCCTGGATACCGGGTGTCAAATATTCCAAAAGTAGCTTAGTGATTTTATTTGTTGTGCGTTTTTATCCCTTTTTATTGATTTGTATATTAATAATAATAATAATAATAGTAATATTATTATTATATGTTTGCTGATTTTATCTTATTTTTTCGCGTTGTTATTGCTAATAAATATACAGGTTAACATCAAAATGAAATTCATCAGGAGGCTAATAAAGTTCTTCCTTATAATTTTTTTATATTATTTATTAACCAAATTTTTAAAACTTTTTTAAAACTCTTGATATTTTTTTATTTTCATATTTACTACTACATTTTTTTTACTAATTAATTGTTTATATCCGGTTTTCCCTCTGCTAGTAATTATGATTTTCGAAAATATTATTGTAACTTTGTATTCCGCGAAGTAATTTAGCCCAAAATTTGTAGAAGATTAATTAACAGTACTAACAGGAACATTTCAAATTTTTACTAACTATTTAATACCCATTTTTTTTTAACCAATATGAGGTAAAGTACAATCTATCGTCGTTTATTGGTAAGATTTTTTTTTTTTATTATTATTATTTTTCATTCGATGAGGGGAGAGAATACACTCGTTTATTCTGTATTGCTTTTTGTACTTAAGTGTCTACTGCTCAGATTTTATTGATTTAAAGTCGCGAAAGTTTCTAAAATTAAACATTTTGTTTCAGTAAAGTAATAATAGATTTATTAAGTGTATTTTTTTTTTTTCCCTTTCGTCTAAACTATTCTTAATTTCTGCTTATCACGAAAAAAAATTTTTTTTTCGCCTTTTCCTTTGTGGATAATCATTCTCCCGCATCTTGTGTTATTGCAGTGCCGCCGATCGATCGCATCGCTTCCACCCACACTCGAATCCTGTCCACCGCCTAGCAGTCCAACATGTCCGCGAAAGCTATCCGTGAGGCGACGGGGAAAGGTCTTCTCAACCGGACCCTGGGCACTCAGGCTGTGAAATGTCAGTACGCTGTAGTCACCGAAGAGACCGACTG
>JAFIDM010013642.1:0-10470 GCA_023159025.1 Thereuonema tuberculata
TAAAGGTGCTGATTGCCAAAGTTTACAACAACCACTGTATTATAAAACTTTCAAATTGACATTTATCGTTATCAATTTAGCTAATTAAAAAAAAATATGGATTCTTCAATCTGTAAACAAGGTTATATTTAAAAACAGGATATAATATCACAAGTATACATTTAATGTAAGTAGAAAATCTAATATCACAAGCAAATAGTTATTTATCTACTTTATGATTTATAAAAAGGAAATCATAATGAATAAAAATGCTAATTTCAATGGAGGAATTGTAAAATGTTTTGTTTAGATTTATAAAAGCTATAGTTCTGTTAATAGATATATATGTCCTTGTAAGATAGAAATAGAATACAACAAATTCACTGGTAGTGATTAGATATTGTAAACCTTTATATATGTTAACTAAGTTACCTTCCACAATTACATTTACTCAAAACTGAATAATGGCAATGGAATTATTTTAAGTATATAAGAAAACACACAGTAAAAAATATATATATATATTCAAAGATATAATAAACATCAACAATGAGTAGCTTATTATTTATATATAATGGTTACAATGAATTAAGGACTTCCAGGAGAGCAACTATAATTGTGACATTTACTTGGAATCAATATTTTTGTTGAAGCTTGGTGAGGATTTACTGAATTAATTCCTTCAAGAAGAAAGTTATTCAACATCGGGAGGACAGTTTTCCTTGATGCCGTAATATTTCTCTGTTGGAAAACACTGACACCAGATATTTCAAAGCCTAACTGTTGAAGTTGCAGTTCAGAGGACTTCAACAAGACACCAGACACCTAGAATTAATTAAAAAAATTTTTTTAATTTATTTGCTTTCAACTGTTATATAAATCTATAAATAAATAGAAGCACAACAACTGTAATCTAAGCTATGCAATGAATATAATCACACACACACACACATACTCAATGGGATTGAGATCCACAGACTGTAGAGACCAAGGAAGTCTTTCTCATTGCTTTGGCATGATGGATAGTTGCACTGGTACTAAAAAAGCAAACACATCCTGAAAAAAACTGCAACTCTGCAGGTGCACTAGCTTGGTTACAATTCAGAATGGCATTTGCCCTCTACTGTATTAATGGACACACAGTCTATACCAATAGAATATCCTCCATCCCAAAATGGCACCACCAAATCTTGCAGTGGACTATTTTATCTTAGAAGTTTGTAATTTTTGGCCAGCAATATATGAGGGTAGGAGGCCCAAACATATGTAAATTTTGGAAAGTTAAAAACTTAATAAAGTAACAAAAAAAATTGACATACTGGAAATAGAAACTTATAAACAAACAGTTTCTGCTTCCACAGCTCCAACCTCATGACTTTAAAATATCATCAGCTGTCTTCCTTCGCTTAATTAAAGAAAAATAATTAGTAGACAATAAGTTTTAGTAGCTTTAAATTTTTCCAAACTTAATATTTATTTCCTATATGCTCATTTTTTTTTTAAAATACTACAATAAAAACCAGAACAATCTTGTACAATTTAAATGGCTTTTTTGCTCCAATGTATTTGAATTATAATAAAAACAATAAGGTCTATTATACATTACTGTTTGTGAAAATTGCAACACCATGAAGGACTGATGGTATTAGCTTGAAACTTACCACATTTGTATAGGATTTGTTAGAACGTAAATGATTATAATGTCAGTGAAAATACGAATATGGTTTCGGAGCAGCACCCTCTAAACTTTCCAGTATTGATAGGTGGCTCAAATGAGATGTTGCAATCAGTGAAGAGCCGACATTGGGTGGAAACGGTCTTTCTTGGAATGAGGAAGGATTGCTGGAATGAGAGAAGCTGGATTTTGTCCTGTGGCAATTTAGCAGTCAATACAATGTTGCAAACATGGCATCAATCGACAGATGAGACACACAGAAAAAATCGCACGACTATATGGGATGACAAATTTCTCTACCGCATGGCAATGATCGATCGCAGATCAACATCCATGGTGTTAGCACAGCTGTGGAGCATTTCTGAATCAGGCTTTGTCCTCCAGCCCAGTTTGACATCATTTGCTTGACAGAGAGGACTGGTCGCTCGCAGCCTATTGCTGAGAATTCGTTTGACTCTCAATTACAGACCCCTTAGGCTGCAATGGGGTTGCTGATTGGAATAGGTTATGTTTTCTGATGAGTCACGATTCAACTTGATGCACTAAGATACTGATGAACACCAGCTTGCAGCATGCCTTTTGGAGTGTCTTACAAATGCCACAAATGTCATGGCCATTGGGTTCAATTCACGATCTTGTCTGATACAAATTCAGGGAACCGTCAACAATCAGCCTTACATTAGGGATGTTTTAGAGGAAGAGATGATACCCTTCCTTCAAAGTTGACCTGACACTATACTCTAGCAGGGTAGTGCTTGCGCACATATGGTCTAGAATATCCAAGACCTCTTCCATGCACGGTAGATACAGCTTCTTCCCTGGCCTGCATGCTGACCCGATATGTCCCCATCGAACATGTTTGGGACATAAGTAAAAACTGGCATCGGTTGTTTACTTATCCATCCCAGGATGATATCGAACTTCTTTCTCCGCCATCCATCACAAATGAACTCTGGACTTGCATAGAAGTGGCAAGGCAAGCTGTTCCCCACGATATCAAACTTCTTTCATTCAATGTCAGGGACTATAGAATCTGTTATTACTGCTCAAAGTGGTTTCACACGATAGTGAATTTTGAAGTGAAAACGTTTTGTATAGCTTTGCAAATGTAATCAGTTATCAACTGTAATATGAATATTTGAATAGTATGATTCTTTTTTTTTATTAGATAGAGAAAAAAAAAAGGTGTAAAGTCACTGGAATGATACTGGATAAGACTGAGGTAAACAGAAGAAATAAGCAGGATGGGAAAGAATATGAATTAATTTTATTAAAACACTAATTTTATTAATAAAGATCAATAAATAAGTCAAAGGCTTACTAGTTAGTAAGTCAGAAAAGATGTTCTATGCTTACTGGTGATAATAGATTTCCCCCCGCCCTCCCCTTTTCTTGTTTAATTTTTTGGAGATTCTACATTCCCATAACTAATCCTTGTCCATTTTGTACTGAGATCTCTCTAATTACTGACTATTCTTGGCTGATGATCATCGATAAGCATGAAAGAGCAGTTCTGACTTATTACCTAGTAAATACTTGGTCTCTTTCATGGATTTTTAAGAAAATTTATTCTGCTTTTTTTTAATTTGGTTAAAAAAGCTCATTCCTGGCTACTGATAATAGCCGGTACATAAATTTCTCTTATTTTTCCCCACTTCCTCCTTTCCTTGAAGGTTCCACATTGATTCTCTCTAATTTTATTAACATAATGTATTAACATGAACATAATTTCCACTAGTGGAAAGAAATAAGCATTCTTAGGAAATTAAAATGGTAGATTAGGACGGAAAAGAGGAACCGGTAAGAGAAGGACTATGAAGAACAAAAAGAGGATTATACAAGCAAAGAAAGATAAACATTGAAATTCTTAAATTAAGCAGATAACTATGAAACTCTATAAGAAAACGAGCAGCTTTGGCAAGAACTGACAACCAATTAATCCAGATATAGGTGTACCATTATGATAAAACAACTTAACAAATTAATATTTTTTTTGAAGTTTTAAATTCAGTACAGTAAAGGCAATTCCTTCAAACAATCGTACTATTGCGAATCCAGTATTAAATAAACATATTAGTTTTAAAAACAATTCATTGAATAAGAAATTTAAGCTGAAATTTAAAATTCTACAGTTGATTGATTAGTTATGTTTTTACTGCCAAAGACCAATAATACATGGCTAGGGAAGGTAAAGAATAAAACCAAAGTAATACAGAGGACAAAATTCAGAAATTAATAAATGTCTTAAAATACAAAGTGAGAATAACTTTGAAAAAATAAAAGTAAAAAGGATCAATGTACATTGTAAAGCAATTAGAAAAATACAAGAAAATCAAAACTGAATAAAATTCAAAGAGAAAGATTGGAAAAGATTAAAAAAAAGTAAATTATAATAAGAATATAGTTGAATGGCAACTGTCAAATAATCTCATGGTAAGATTGTAAAGAACACTGCTGGAAAAGCAAAAGCTAGTGCTTATTGACCAAAAAGCAAAAGAAAATATGAGAAATATGAAGCCGTTTGGAGTCTATTGAAAACTGAAAAGAAAGAAAAAGTAAATAGTTCAAAGAAAAGAATGTGCAGGGAACTCTACTTTCAATTTGCAAATACTATACACTGGAATTGAATGTCAATGTATTTTGATCTGTGAAATCTATTGGTTCAATATTTTTCAAATTCCATTGGGATCTTCATTGTATTCTAAACTTTCTGATACTGTTTCAGCGTTATATGGCAATACTTTTTTGGGTTATCTTGATCAAAAACAGAGGGACATGCATATTTTGACTTAAATTGCATTTACAATATTGTTTTCTTTTATTTCATTGGATATATTTAGATGTAAAATTCTTAATGGTACAAAAGCAACTGATGCTATATTACCCAAGAAACATGTCATTTACTGAGAATAAGTTACAAAAATGAAGAGAAATTACAAGGAAGACAGAATGACAAATATCCAAGTTATCCCGAGATTTGAACCCAAGATCAGCTGCATAAGCAACTTGGCAGGTCACCTCTTTAAATGATAGCTATGCTTGAATACATTTCTTTCCCTAACCCTTTCTTCTTCTTGCTGATAAATATGAAGGGCCATTATTAGACCAAATCTATAATAACTTAAGCTAGCTACATATGGTTAAATGTCTGAGAGTTGAAAAGGTATTCAACAATACCTTCACCCAAATCCAAGAGGCAATATGATAGAAGAATGTTTCGTAAAAAAAAAAAAAAAAAAAATGTCCTTATTCAGGAAAACATTGCATAGCCTGCTTCATTCTTTGATGAAATAATTTTTGAGAATAATACTGAATAGTTTAACATTACAGACAAGCTATTTATATGTCTGTACATATAAACTTGTACCTGAAACATGCAATAGCACCAAGACAATCTGGTGTGGTGGGTCAAATTAAGAAGAGAAAACTCTGTCATTGGAGGTCACGCATCTGCTTGAGAGAGGAGGAGGGACCCTTCTGTAGAGTGAATGGGTATATCTCTGAGGACACTATTATAAGCAGAGGCCAGATAATATCTAAGGCCTTGAAGCATAAGGAGTGAATCTGCAAACCCTCCAATAGGCTTTGGATACAGTGGGCAGATTTCCCACTAGCCTAAGATTTAAAAAGATGAATGGTTTTATGAAAGAAGAGTAAGTCAAATAAAATGGTAAAGATTTGGCAAGGAAAATATAACGATTGAAAAAGAAGAAAGAGTTGATACAAGATAGACAAGGCTGGAGAAAGCTCTATAAAGTCTTGACACTCCAGTAGCGATGTTAAGAAGATGACAAAGTAAAACAATAAAGCTAAAAAGGCAAGATTGTCTAAACAAACCATACAGAATATCACCAGTCTACCCATGACTAAATGAGAGCATTGAAAATTCTCACACATTCAAACAAATTGTTTATTATATTAAGATGAAAGAGGACTCTGAAATTACTCAAATTTAAAATAAAATTTTCATGCATTTTTTAATTTAACGTTGTAAACTGAGATTCTTGTAAAAGATGAAGCTAAAAAAACTTATACTCAATAATGCTACAGGCGAGTAGTATTCCACCAAGTATCAGATTAGATTCTGGAAGATTTCTTTGAAAGCAATTAAATTTAACTTAAGACAGTTGATGTAGAAAGGTAAATCAATTGGAACTAGTCTAGACCTGCTGGTAATTGAATGTAAATTTATCACTCAATAAGACATAAATTAGAAGAAAAGCAAGAAACGACAGTTAAACCTCCGAATAGTGGATACTTTTGAGCCGGCTTACTTTGTCCACTATTGGGAGGGCCACCATATGAAATTTTGAAATTTTAGGTAAAATAGTTTCATTAAAAAGGATAATAGTACATGTACATAATAAGCAAACAAAAAATAATAAATGTACCTCAGTTAATGGTTAAATTTTATTTGAAAAAAAATCCGACAACAATGTTTGATGGTTTTTTTTTTTCCATCACAAGTTTCTTTCTCAATATGAATTTTTATACCTGTAATTAATTTTAATCCCTTGGAATCGCCTTTATTCCAAAAAAATTTTGCAACTGTTCAGCATATCTAATGGCACTAGTAAAGTCCCTAACTTCACACGGCTCGTTGTTCGTTTCGGTGCAATCCTCCTCATCGTCATTAAGTTCCATTTCCTCTATGTGTAGGGAAATATAATGCCTCAAATCACCAGTTGTTTCCGTGTAGAGTTCGTGATGAAATTGTCTGGGTTTGCAGTGCTTTTATTTTCGTTAATTAATTCGATACTTTGCATATCAATACAGACTGTTCAGTCTGATTAGTACCGCTCTGAGGTGTGACTTTTGTAGTGAAATCGAAACCAGCCTCACGAAAGCATTTCTGAACAGTTTGTTCTTTTATACTGCTAACAGCCGAACTTATCCAAGAAATGGCATCTAAAACATTGACGGATTTTGCCAATTCGTCACCTGAGTTGAACGCCGACATTTTCGAAATTATGTGCCGAAGAAAAACTTTCCTAACCACCCAGATCTAAGGTGACATCAGTGGCGAAGCGTGCTATGAGACATTGAGACAGTGTCTTCCCAAGAGATAGAGAGAATAACATTATTTGCAATTTTAAAATTTCACTTCAGGAAAATTTTGCGTCGTATCGGCTCACGCTGTGAGTCCAACGCTTTGAGTCCATTATTGCCCGCTGTGATGCTGTCTGTTTGTGAGACATTTTCCGTAACAACTCCGTTAGAGGGCGCACCATGCAGGATGTTGCTCACAAAAAGGTTGTAAAAAAAAATTTTGGGAAAAAAAAACAAGATTGGGAAAAAATTTAAAAATACTTACTATTAAAGAAAAAATTTATTTATAAAATAATTATGAATAACATTTATATTGTCAATAGGGGAAAAAAAAATAATCAAAATAATGAAAAAATAACTAGATACAATTGGTTAAAAATCCTTCAAAATAATAAAATGAATAATAATTTTGGTCTAAGATTGGAAAACTATATAAAATATAAATTATTCAGTCAAATTAATTGGGAAAAATATAATTTTAAAACACTAAAAAGTATTAATAAGGTTAAAATTTTATTAATCGTATAAGTAATTGATGAGAATATTACTCTGAATTTTTAACTTTTAACTTTTGTCACGTTTCTTTTCTTTTGTATTAGATAATTAACAAAGTTAATTAATCTACAGTTAATAATTATAAATTATTATCAGCACCTATATTCTTTATTCTTGAATACCTATTAGGACTGGCGAACAGTAAAAAAGTAAAAAAAAAATTTAAAAAAATCAAGAATTAGTATTTATAATAATTTCGTTAAAAACAGTTACGATCTTTCATTATTAAAAATTTCAATCATCACCTGCAATATTGTTGATTATTTTTGATTATTCTAACAATTTTATTTTGGTGTTTTGATTGACTATTATTATTACAAACAATATTATATCTAAATCTAAAATGTCTACCCTTACTCAAAATACACGCTTCGCCTTTGGGTGACATACGGATGTCATATTTGGTGGAAAAAACACAAGTTGAAAATTTTTAAACTTCAAATCCGGATGGGATGTTGCATTGTCTAAAAATAATAAAACCTTCCTATGTTCTTTCTTCATTTTTGCATCGAAATTGCTTGGTCACTCTGACATAATCATTGTGGTCATCCATGCTTTCTTGTTAGCTCGCCAAGTAACACTTAATTTTTTCAAATCAATGTTTTTGAAGCATCTGGGATTTTGGACTTTACCAATAACAAGTAGAGTCTCGAACTTGCCCTTCATGTTGGAAGAAAGCATCACAATTAATCGTTCTTTCGAAATGTTACCACCTCTGCAAGTTTCATTCTTAAGACAAATCGTCTTATTCGTCATAACTAAAAAAAATAGCCCAGTCTCATCATCATTAAAAATGTTTTCTTCTTTGTAGTCCTTCAATAGAGTTTTATGTCTGATTAACCAATCGGTTACTTCATTTGCATCCACAGATTTTGCTTCCCCACAAATCGTTTTGAATGATATGTTATGGCGCGTTCTGAATTTTTCTAACCAGCCATTCGAAGCTTTAAAATTGTCTATTCCTAATTCTATGCTAGCTTCCAATGCTTTTCTTGCAATAATGGCCCACTTATGGGAATGTTTTTTGCTCGTGCAGCGCAAAACCAATCGAAGACAATACAGTTGATCGCACTTGTCTCAGTTTTCTGAGCTTTGATGTGTTTGGAGTTTTCGTTGGCGCTCGTGATCCATAATTTCAAAATTTCTCCCTTGTTTTTTAAGAGTTCACTTATCTGCGTTTTGCTTACTTTAAGTCGACTCGCGAGAGATCTCACACTGAGCTTTTCTGTATCAGCAACTCCTATGATATCCACTTTTTCCTTTAAAGATAATGTTTTCTTTTCGATGCCATTTCCTTTTCTCGACACTGACCACCGAACAAGAAGTAATCGGAGGTTGGGAGATGAAGTGGGGGGAAAGAAGTGGTCAATGAGCCAATGAGGGACAGTAAATTTAGATTTTAGATTTAGAATCTATTGCCTTTGAAAAACAACCCAAGATCGTTCAATTTCTGTAGAATGTTGTTCGTTATTGGGAGTGTCCGCTAATCGGAGGCCAATTCATGGAAACGTCTATATTAAGGGACTGGGGTTGTAAAATTGTCCGCTTTTGGCAGGTGTCTGCTTTTCGGGAGTGTCCATTAATGGAGATTTCACTGTATAACTCATCTATGTGACTAAAATTTAGTAGATGGAAGTAAGGGGACGTCCATCAATTACGTCCATCAAATTAAAAAATTTGGACCCCCCCTCCCCCTTAGTGAGATTTTGCCGGACCCCCCCCCCCTCTTTTGACCTCACGTAATTAATGGACGTCCCCTAAACATGAAATGATTCTACTTATCTTGACAGGAAAAAATATAATATTTAAAGTTTTAAGGCACACCACATTTTCACACCACGTAACAGTTTGAGTTTATATGAATTAGAAAAGTGAACTGAACAGAAAATTCTGAATAAACCTAAGCATATATCCATGAAAGCTGCAAGGAAGGCTGTTGCTTTTGAAAGTAAGACATTCATTGATTTTAAGTTTTTGCTACAGAGTTTTGCAGAGGCCACTAACGAGTGAAATGGATTTACTTAAAAGCATACTTTCTTTTGCATTCAGAGCTTTGTTTATGGATATTACACTTCCAAGAGATTCCCAGAAAGAACTCCCCATGGCCTGCTGGATCATATTGTTTTTGATTCCTCTTCCCAGATACTTGCCCAATCTTTGAATACAAAGAGCTCAGAAGATGGAACTGCAAACAAAATTTATGGAAAAACAGCAACTTTTCCCCAGATATTAATAATTAAGACTAAGCATGGATATCTTGACTGACCATTTACTCGAGAGACAAATATAGAGGAGGATTCTTTGCATTATGATCTGAAAAAGAAAACAAACCACCATTCATTCCTTAGTTAACTTTGACACTTAGTTCCAAGTTTTTAATCTATGGGATTGCACAAGGTGGGACATCTATGCTTAACACAAGCACTGAGGAGGCATATGCACCCAAGTCTGATCCATCATTTCTTCACTCTACTACTACTTTTCTAGATAATGCCTTTCTACAAGAATGCTTTTATCAAAGATTGTAAGATCATAGCCCCTGTCCACATCATAAGTAACTTCGAATAGATACTACATGATATACAAATATATAAAAATATACACACACACACACACACACACACTGGCTTTGAAAATATACAATTGTTATTCTAAAAAATAAAATAACAATTTTGAAAATCTGATATCATTTGCAAAATACTGTACAAGTTGGGCCAAAAGTCATGATCGAATAGTATTTTATGCTGCAATAAGATAAATGGACTATTCAGATGCGTTATGTTATAGTTCGTCTCAGTGCAGTTCAGTCAAGTCGGTGAAGTGTGTATTTGTCAAGCCATTGTTATTTATATGCTGGCTATGAAAAGTTTTAGTGCTGATGTTGTCTTTTAGCTTAAATACTAACAGATACAAGCTCATTTTAATTGTTCCAGTAAGGGTTCAAGAAAAAGGACGAACTGCCAAAATGTATGAAGAAATCTGTGGGATAATTTATTTTATTTTATAAAATAAATATAAATAAAAGAATCTCACCCTCACGATAATATTATAATCTTCTGAAAAATATAAAGTACAGAAATAAAACCACTCCTTCATCTTAGAAAACATCATATCTATATTTCAGCCGGGTCTTCTTCAGGATAAAACTTAATACAGGAAAATAAAGAGAAAAGAGAAACATCTCCCTTTCTCTTTCAAAACATGATCGAATA
>JAFIDM010013643.1:0-10469 GCA_023159025.1 Thereuonema tuberculata
CTTTTTTAATAAAGTCTTCAAAATATAGATCCAACTTCTATTAAAAATTCTTCTCTTTCTTTCATTAGATCTTATATTTCTTTATTACTTCCCTTTGTTTCTCTACGAGATTAGGTGATGTAAGTGCAGATATCTCATGAATTTGATGGATTTAATGAAGTCTCAAAGATTAAGAAGAAGAGGTTTAGTGAATGTATAAGTAACATGAGTATCATATCTTCGAGCTTTCAAAGATAGAGTGAGAAAAAGGAAGGAATGAAGAAATATAAGATCGAATGAAAGAAAAAGAAGAGTTTTTAATAGAAGTTGGATCTATATTTTGAAGACTTTATTAAAAAAGACTGTTATCAAAAAGAATATTAGAAAAAAGGACATTTGAGAACTGCTTTTATTTAGAAAAAATAATTTTAAATTTAAATTTGTAATTTGAACTTTTTAAATTGAACGTGATTGAGTCCACGTTCCTTGATTGTTAGATTCTTGGATTGTTATATTATTTAAGGTGTAGAAAAGAGAGAATTTATTTCTCTATTCCTTAAACTTTTTTAAATGGCCCGATGAAATAAGACGAAATATAGCCAGTAGGTGAGCGATATTGTTAAGTAGTATTAAAGAATATATTAAGATTTATGGATTTATGGCATTTTAAGAAATTTTACATTTTTATTAAATTTAAAAAGTAGTTATGCACTTTTATAACTGGTTATTTTTTCTACAGGACTTTATTACATTTAACATAAAAAAATTTCGTTATTTATTTAAACATCACAAATTAAACTGCAATTAGTTTGTAATTCTTCTATCAATTACATTAGTTTTTGTAATTATTTTATAATAGATTCTTTAAAAAGTCTAAAGAATTTTCTATTCTAAACATGTTTGAATCTTACATTTACAAATTTCTTGCTTTTATTTCAAGTTATAAATTAATGAAGTCAATTTTAGTTTGCTAACAATCTCATCTTCATCTAGCCTAATAAACTTAAATATTTTTCATTCTGTTACTAATTTATCTTCATTTTCTTGCACTAATATATTGTATATATGTAGAGTTACATTTAAAATTAAATTATACTTGAAATTTCTTTACTGAAGTGGTAAAGGCGTTACATAAGAAAGTTTATGAGTTTTAATGTTATTATAAATGTTATAATATTATAAGTCCTATTTGGCTACAGTCCGTAACTTTTCCTAATGGTTGTATTATTTTCTTTTCCTGTGTAGCTGTGCCTCGATGGCTGTCATTCTCCTGTGAACTTAACCTGTGACCAACTCCTGCAAACTTCGATGGAGCGCAAACTTCATTCCCCGGGCGCCATCGGAGCAAGCCGAGACCCGGACATCTCTCACCGAGAGAAAGGGAAAAGACATTCCGAAGATGAGACGGGGTCCCATCGAACTTCGTCGCCGCCGGGTCCCAGAGAGGATTCGGGTCGTCGGACTCAGACTCTGGCTTTTTCCATTGCCAAGATAATGGAACCGACGCCCCCCACACGCTCGCGAAATCGAGGTGGTTTTAACGTGATGGACGATCTTAAGAGACCCGTCGGTTTCGCACCCGTCCTGGGACTTCCCGTCTACGGTGCTTATCCGACTTCTCCAGCTCTGCCCGCAGTCGATACCACCACCATTAGCGACTCCCTCGCACTTTATGAGTCTGGTTTTAGGAAATACCTTCCAACGTCCAGTGGCTCCTCTTCTGTCCGCCTTGTCGATTGTCATTCCCACGATCTTCTCCGTCATTACCCACTCTTCTACTTTCCCGGACAAGCAGCTGTAGCTTATACGCGGGAACAGCCATCTCTGTCGGCATTCGAAAGACTCGATCTTCTCCGAGGAATGTCCCAAATGCAACCGGCGCCGAGCAGGGATATTCTAAAGGCGGGAGGTGGAGGCGCCTTCGAGAGAGTCGCCACCGGAATCGGGAAACCGCCCGTCGTTCTGCAGACAAGATGCAGCGACAGCGGCAAAAGCAGCACCAGCGAAGCTACGGACCGATCTTCTGTTCACCCGTCATCGTCGTCGAGGATCGGGGAACTCAAGGCGGGAATGAGCAGTAGTGGGACGGTAGGAGTTCGGGGAATCAAGAGGAACGCAAACAAGCAGAAGACGTTTACGTGCCACGAATGTGGCAAAGTGTTCAATGCCCACTACAACTTGACGCGTCACATGCCGGTGCACACTGGGGCGCGTCCGTTCGTTTGCAAAGTATGCGGCAAGGGATTCCGACAGGCGTCCACCCTCTGCCGACACAAGATTATCCACACGTCCGAGAAGCCGCACAAGTGTCAAACGTGTGGCAAAGCGTTCAATCGCAGCTCCACGCTCAACACTCACATGAGAATCCACGTGGGCTACAAACCGTTCATCTGCGAGTATTGCGGAAAGGGGTTTCACCAGAAGGGCAACTACAAGAACCACAAACTCACCCACAGCGGCGAGAAGGCTTTTAAGTGCAGCATCTGCAACAAGGCATTCCATCAGATCTACAACCTAACCTTCCACATGCACACCCACAACGATAAGAAACCCTTCACTTGTAAAATCTGTGGCAAAGGGTTCTGCAGGAACTTTGATCTCAAGAAGCACATGCGGAAACTACACGACGCTCCTATGGGCAACATGAATGGGGGACCGGGAAATGCGTCCTCCGAAGCCAATTCACCGGCGCTGGTGTCTCCGTTTCTCGTGCCCACCCCAACAAATGGACTACTTCATAAATTGCCTCACATGTTGTGATGAATTCCTCCTCCTACCTAATAGACTTTGTACAGTTCAGAACTTAATTCCGGGGAGTGCAATTCAGCTTAGGAACTACGGTATCAATGACAAACTAGTCCATTTCCAAACTGAACATTATTCCTGGATATGTCAAGTAAAGAACATTGTGTAGAATAAATAAATAAATAAATATAAAAAAAAAAGTGTTAAAACTAGTAAATGCAAAAATGTAATAATTAAGTTCAATAAATTCAATGACTTCGTACGTTGTTACCAGATTAAATTTTAATTTGAAATTCAAGCATTAATTTGTGCATTGGACTTTAAACTACTATTTCGTTGTTAAACTTAATCAATTTCTGATTGGTAATACATTGGCTCCCCATTACAATAATTATTAAAATGCAGTTCATTTATTTGAGGAGCTTGTCCTTTACTATTCATTAACGTCATCTTTGCGTTGTAGTCCATGCAGATGTGGTAAGGCGATGAGTCCAGCTGCATTGGTTGTCTAGGATTCCATCGCTAATGGTTCAGAGGATACTTTATTTATTTTATACTATACGTCATCCCGTTTACAAACGTTATGTTTATATTGATAGTTGTGACTCTTCAGCACTTATCTCTACTGAATAAGGAAAGACATCACAGATGTTTGCGTAAGCGACTGTGTCGACATCAGAGGGCCAAGAAGAGACAAACATTCTCTGAACTGAACAGGGCGGCTACCATTGGGCGACTACACTCATAAAAAGCAGGTGCATAAAACTTTAAAAAAAAATAAAAAATAATTTTAATTAAATGACAACAACTTTAAGTGTTGTTTAAATATTCACATTTTCTTTTCGTTTCTTAGTAATTACTTGATAAATCTTCAATCTTTTAGTTTCTTTCATTTTTATTTTTGGAACAAGTATTAAAGGAAAAAAATTTTAACAGACTTATTTTCTGTAAGGTATGATGCATTGAATTCGTCTCCTTATTTTTTATTATAAACCTAAAAAGTTAATGAATAAACACATTAGATAACTTGATTCTTTTTTTTTACGATGATCTGTAGAGATAGGCCTACGGTTTCAAATTAACTCGAAATACAGTAGGCTAAATAATGTTCAAGTTATTTTGAGACGATTACAGAGTGATTTGAATATTCAAGGAAATGTAAAATTTTATAAATATATTAAGTTTACATATAGCTTTTAATGAATGTCATTATTAAATTCTCGTCGTTTTTGAATATTCCTTATAAGCTATATATAAAGTACATTTATAAATAAGCCGATATAAAGAAACAAATTCCTACAATAGACCTTACTAAGAACGCTGTAAAATTGAAAGACAAAGCAGCTACAAGTTGTTTGTAGATAGTCTATACAATATTTTCTCAAAGGAATATAAAATTTTAAATGAATTCTTAAAATTAAAACTGATTTTAAATATAAACTTTTATGTATCTAAAAAAATTTTTTGTTTTCTATATTCTTTAGAGCGTGCTTACTATGTCACATTAAAGAATTTCAAGGTAGCATCAATTGCTTTTTAAACTTTAATTAACTTAAATTTTATTTTCCTAATAATAATAGGTCAGATATAGGTTCAATTCAAACTGCAACACCGCAATCATGAAATATTACATAGCATTAAGGCACGATATAATTTATAAACATAAAATTTATTAGCTTTGTAATTCATAAGGAATACGTTATTTTAAAAATGAAAGAAAGTCTAAATCAAATTTAACATTATAAATTATAATATTAAATTTAATAATATTAAATATTTAATAATATAATATTAATAAATTATAATGTTAAAGCTATTAATTCATTTGAAAAAGCAAAAAAGGCAAATATTACAATCGATAAATTAATGTTATTCAATTGGGATGATGATATTTTACCTAAAGGACTATTGCCTAGGGTTATTTACATTTGGTAATTTATTATGAGCATGAATAATTATTTGGCTAATTGTTATTTTGCTGAATATTGGATAGTATCAATGATTTTCATTTATTATGAGTTAAATAAGTAATAACGATCATTGTCATTTTTGTTATTATCTTGAGTACTTCTTTTAGCTATCAGACAAAAATATACAAAAGCAGTGTAATATGTTTATTAAATAAATCATCAGTTCTTCATTCCTTTGTTGAACTCTCCAAGGAAATAAGGGTGCCATTGTCGCTTTAGTCACCTGAGCATCAGATCAAAACATGGTCGTAAACGCGAAGGGTCCAAAGGGGGTGGGGGTGGAAATCACAAAGAGGCGCGGCTGGATGTCTCCAGACCACAGCTTCACCTGTCCAGCCATCGTTGCAGATATTTTCAGGGTAACCATCAACCTAGAGAAGGAGCTCTACTCCAGCAATGCACCAACACTGACTGAGATAGTGCTCAAGGTGCACGGACCTATGAAGAACTCAATGAACACGACAACAATATCAGTTCTTCAAAAATATATGTTATAATTTAAACAACTAAGAAATTGGATGACATTATCCTCTAAAAAAAAAAGAAACAGAATAACGGATATTTTCATCTAATTTTAAATGTCCTTTATTTTCGAACTTGTTTGTTACACAATAACAAACAGATCAATTGTTCTTCGCAGATCAATTTCCATCTGACAAATAATTCGAGGCAAAAATCTTAAATGTTTATATGCAGATATCAGAGTTAATCCTTAAAATAATTAAATAAATGCGAAAATGAAGCTTATAATGCGAATGAATCGAACTAAAAAAAAACTCTAGTTAGCCCAAGAACTGTATTACTACACCGTACATACAATAGTATAATATTCGTTGGCGTATTTAAAAAAAACAAAAAAAAAAACATGTTTATAAACTACACAAAAAAAAGAACAGTACTGTTTATTTTATAAAGGATTTTAGAAGTCTGTAAATAATGCAATCTTTTCAAAATTTTTAGACTATTAATGTTCTGATACAAACTATCATTTATTTTATTAAACTATAGTGAACACTTTTTTTTTTTTATCAATTTGCAAAAGTGAGGAATTCGACTTTTAATTCGGTCGACTGAAGAATCAATGAAAACAACACTTTTTTCATTATTAAGATAGTAGTGATTGCTAATTAATTTGTATTTTATTAAGCAAAAGCAAAACATATTTAAAAATTATTTTTTTTTTTTTTTGAAACTTATCGTTGAGTTTGTACTTAAAAATAGTTATGCCTTATCTTTATAAAGATTATAGAGTAAAAAAAAATCATTTAATTTTTTAGATTAAAAAGATTTTAGATAAAAAAAAACAAACATTAGTTTATAGTATTAGCCTAGGTCTGATTACGAATTTGTTTTGAGCCAAACGTTTATATTTATAAAACTGAAGATAAATATAAATTACTACAAATGTTTTCTTATAACTTAGTTTTGTTCTGAATTGACAATGCGCGCGTTTGATATTAAGTTACGTTGGATTACAGCCCGCCGGTGGTAAACTCAACAAACGGAACGAGCTTAGAGCAAGATTCAGTCATGCATTTAAAAAAAAAAAAAAATCAACATAACTGTGTAGACTAACTATTTGGAAATGGGCGCAGATCGATTATACAATTTTTTTTTTCTCATAAATTTTATCCGATTAATTTATGTCCTGATTTAATGACTTTTTGCAAATAAATAATTTTCTTAGCTCATCAGTATTTTTTTATTTATTTATTTATTTATTTATTTATTTTTTTAATTTGGAGATGGCAATGGTAAATTAACAATTTCCCGAAATTTTGAATTTCAAATGGTTTTTATTAAAGAAATACGAGATGTAAATAAAGAAACGAATTTGAATCAGTTTGAAAAAAACACAAACTTACAAGACTAGGGTGTTTCTTTTTTATTTTGAAAAATTAGATTTCACATTAGATAATATAGGGTTAGTATTTTGTTATTAAATGAGACATTCAACACTATTATAAATGGTTTAGACACTAAATATTGATAGGTGTTGTCGTAATGTACTGATTCCGACTGAGTTGAAGGCGGACGTCTTCGTTTTTATGTCACGGAGCCACATTATCTTCCATTGGAAGCAAAAGTGACTATTTCACGGTGTATTATTTGAAATTCAAGTTTATTAAAATATTTAATTATCTGTTTAATCAGCAGACAATTCCGACCTTTAAATTTCATTTCTGAATGAAACGAAAATTATCTTCGCTCCATTTTGATCAATCATATCTTTTTAATTTTTTTCAACTCTTTAATTTTAAGCTAAATTGGAGGACCGTATTTTTGGTTTGTCGGCGATTCTTCTTAATTAGATTGTAGCTTGGCATGACAATGAAAGAATGAAACGGTTAAATTCACCTCTATTGGCCCTCGTGCCTGCTGCGATTTCCGTGGGTTAGCGTCGCCCGCGAAACGACAGCTCCTGTTAGAAGCCGGTGTCGAAGCCAGATACCGACGAAGCCATTACAGTAACGCATATCAGAGCGATCAATCAGAGGCGGCGTTGCACTGAGTGATGGCTGGCGGCGAAGAAACAAAGCTATCGATTGGTTCGTCTGACTTGTGACGGAGGAGCGCATCTGGTGCTGAAGGCAATCACTAGCGAGTGCTTGCTGCTTCGGCCCCGTAGGTCATGGATCCGATTGGAATGGGCCGCTCGATGGCTTTTGTATTTGCCAGTTGCTCCTCCAATATTTGCCTTTATGATTCTCGGGCTGAACTCGACTCTATAAATTCAAATACATCTCTGCAGAAAGGCAGTCTGTTTCCACAATCCGTTTGGTAATGGCGGAAAAAAAAAAACACAAAATAAAAAGCATATTAAATACGAAAAGGCGATGGAAATTAACGCGAGATTTTGCCGAAATCACTAAATTTTTAAACGATTCAATGGAATTTATACAAATAATGCCGAGGCTTTATTCTTTAAATTAAAATATTTATCCGATTTACAAAAATGGTTAAAAAAAAAAAAAAAAAAATCAAGATTCAGTTAAGTTAAATTTCGAAAGAAAAATATTTAATTTCTCCAATAACTTAAACAAAATATAAACTTTAAAAAAAATAAAATACACATTTCTTAAGATGATGGCCTATTTTAAGAATGACAAGACTACTTTAGTTTTCCAAACTCTTTAAAAATATAATAAATAAATAAATTGATTTCTTCGTCACTAAGATTTCTGTACGAATTTATATATAATGTAAAATACAAGCTAAGGAGTTATTTATCAAGTTACAGCCAATGGTTCGTTACACCCAAAATTAAGTACATATTAGAAATATAAATTAAACTTTCTACATTAATTAAAAAAAAAAGAATTAAATAATTTTTACAATAAAATTTTTACGTGCATTGGAAACAATTACATGAAATATAAAACATAAACCCACAAGACTTCACTGAGCTGTTTTTTGGAAATTGTGATACCGGGAATCCAAGACAGCCTGTTTCAGGTTTCAAGACCATCATCAGTTGGATCCGCACAGTATCTTACATCTCAGTGAACTCAGAAAACATTTAAAGAAAACAAAAGTAGACACAACAACGGCCCTTCAAATTAAAAAAACAAAAGATGTAAAATAAAACTTGCTTTTATTTTACTTTTTAATATATTAATATTTGAATGTTTATTTTTATCTGAAGTCCTTCTTCGGAAAACTGTCAGCAATTTCAGTTACATAGTAACAGGATATTGGCTGCTCTTCATTCGCATGAAGTTTTTGAAATGAATCTACCCTTCGTAAATCATTCCAATAATGCTGGCCGAACACGTAGCAATATGCGGCAATATTGTTTGAAATTGATATTGTCAGTTCATATCACGCGCGAACACACAGTTGTTCCTAAACCCTGAATATTGATGGTTACGGCGCTTCGTGTTTCACTAGGGAGCCCTAGTCATTACACACTCCGTGAGAACGCCTTATAAACACACCACACGAGCACAGCATAGGTGCAGTGGGGACAATATTCCCAGCAATTGTACGACATCGGTTTTATTTATACAATTTATTTGCGAATAAAATGGGAGCTATCCAGTGTAAGCGTACTTGCGGTTAAGCCTAAACTTGTTACGAACGTACAGAATCGATCTACTATTAAACGCCTTACCGCGGTAGAAATCAATTAAGATTCTTTCATTATCAATTGACAAAATGTTGTTGTTTGAATTATCTTTTTTGGGCCGACCCATTTTGCTGATTTTAAGCCTTCTTTCTCAAAAAAAATGGTCGGAGTGAGTGATTTAGTTTCCGATGTTCAAAGTCCCGCCTTCCTTCACCATTGTCACGTGATTTCATCCGTTCATGTGATTCGCTCACGCACCAGCAATATTTCTCGACAACTAAAATTGTTCCTTTTTTTCCGACAATAACAATATTCTTGAATTGGACAATATTGTCCAGCAATATTGCCGCATATTGCTATGTGTTCGGCCAGCATAACAGCCGTAATCAAATGACCTACAAACAAATGGAAGGATGATTGTCCGAGAGAAAAACTAAATAATAATAATAACAATAAATTTAAAGCATTTTAAAGTGAAATCCTTTAACTTTTAAATACGACCACTATAACTTGACGATCGGAAGGAACCCCACGTGATTATGACGTATCTATTTTTCATCCAATCACAAACAAGCGCGCCTCAAGCTACATAGCTCTCGTTATTAATTTCCCTCAATAAAATGTTGTCAGAAATAAGTTTATATAAAACTTAAATATAACAGTTAAATCTTATTCGAAACAGCCAGCAATTTCGACACAAGAACACAAAAATAAAACGCCAAACAAGCGTTAAAAATATATGAAAACCCTAAAAACAGTTTATGTACGTTTCAAAACCGCAATGTCGTGGTTTCTTTCTCAAAACACATCATTTTAAAAAATAAAAACCTCTCCTACCTCATGCACGATATATTAAATCTTATATTGAAAGCAGTAAATCAGTAACTTGTTGTATAGCAATTTCCTTTAAACATCATAAAAATTATAGTTTCTTTTTTTTAGTTGTAACGTATTATTCTTCGGAATCTCTGGCGTCACGGGGATCATATCGTCAGCGTAGCGTGATCGCACTGTAACTTCTCAAAACCTTTAAAATTAAACTTTTTTTACCCAATTAACTTCAGAACAAAACGGACCTTCAAAAATGGATCAGGCTGAAAGCTGGTTGATCATCGTACATCAAAGCTGCGTAATGTAAAATTCTCAATGTATAACAGACAAATAAACAGTCTGACAAACAATTTTACGTAACATATTTGTAATACAACTAGTCTCATAAAATTACTGCTATTCATTAAATTAATGAGGCTTTTCTCTTTACTTCAAAAAGAAGAAGTAAAAATTCAGGTCACCACACAATTACGGAATTTGTACATATTAAAAATACAAGCACGTTCCCTAAAAGTCCCTTTTTTTTATTTTAAAAAAAAATTAAATTCATTAAAGACTTATTTTTTTTTTTATAATAAATTGCCGTTATGTAAAATATCTGGCCAATTTATTTACAGTATTATTTAGGGATGGGTAGTCCGTGAACGAACTAGTTCATTGAACTAGTTCGTATAAAAGAACTATAGTTCATGAACGACCTAGTTCAAATGAACTAGTTCATGAAAAGAACTATATAGTTCGCGAACGACCTAGTTCAATTGAACTAGTTCGTTCTTTTACCACTCCAGTATTGGCTATTGTTGGAATTGGTTTATTTCGTTTTATATTAAGTATTTGAGAACCTTTTTTTTTGGTTGTAAAAGTATTTGAGAACC
>JAFIDM010013716.1:30617-52322 GCA_023159025.1 Thereuonema tuberculata
TTATCTATCGTTCTAATCGTTTACAATCGATTATTAAGTTGTTTTTTTAATTGTTTATCCAACTTAAACAGCTACCGCTCTGAATAATCTTAGTTCACGGCTAATAGTCTTTATAATGTAGCGTTTTATTTGCTACTCAATGTGTCTGTTCTCTTTCTTAAAGCGCATCTAGAAAGAGACTCAACCCTGTAAAATTGACTTTTTTCCTATCCGTTAAAAAAATTATTTTAACTACTTTAGGCCGCGCGGTTGGCGATGTCGCTAAGACACTGGCCTCTCACCTCTGAGTCCCGGGTTCGGTTCTCATGTGGGTTTCGTTGATGGTGGCGATCCGCGCTGGGCAGGTTTTTCCGGGTTCTCCCGTTTCCCCTGCATTTCTCATACCATCCTTTCTCTCCGTCTGTCCTTCTTTCCATGGGATAGTACAAAAGATCTTTCAGGTCGACGTGCTCGGCAGTCATGCCACCCACTTTCAATTAATCTAATCTAATCTAACTACTTTAACCCACGAAAGATTTTGAACTATATTTCATTTAATAGATAAAAGCAATTATTATCTATCGTTCTAATCGTCTACAATCGATTATTATTATTTTTTTTAATTGTTTATCCAATTTAAACTGATACCGCTATGAATATTCCTGGAATACGGCTAAAAGTCTATATAATATAGCGCTTTATTTGCTACTCAATGCATTTGTTCTCTCGCTTCATTAAAGCGCATTTACAAAGAGATTTATCCCCATAAGATCGGCTACTGTTTTCTTTCCTTTGAAGAAATTGTTTTCAATACTTAAATCCGCGAAATATCCTAAACTATTTCATTTAATAAATAAAAGTAATCGATTATTTAGTTGTTTTTTTTTTAATTGTTCATCCAAATTAAACAGCTACTGCTCTGAATAATCGTACTTGGAGACATGTTTTGCTATCAAAAACAGATTATCATAAATTATATATCAAAATGTTAAGCTAAAAAAAAAATTAAAACAATGACACCAAAATTTCAACCGGTTGACCTCTAGGTTAAAAGTTATAAGCTTTTAAAAATCACCGAAAACAGGAAGTGACGTAATTTATTATTACCACACGAGCTCGCATAGCGGTGAAAAGAAGAAAAGTTACTATTTCAGTTTTAAAATGATCATTTCAAGTTTGTATTATTTTAAAGATATATTTAACATTTTAATACATTTATTAAACATTCATATAATATTAAATAAATAAAAAACCAAAAATTGTTTCTCTTTTTAGAATAATTCACTCTATTTCAAAAATATATTCTGTTCTCTTCATCAGGTACATTATGGAGAGAAATTAATAAGTTTCTTCTCCTTAAAATCATAAAAAACATGAAAATCATGTTTGATTTATTTAATACAGTAAAACCCCGTTATTACGCTCGTCAAGGGACCATGACCTACAAGCGTAATGAGCGGGATAGCGCTATAGACGGGAAATGATTTATTTGATGGGGAAAGATTTGGACACCATTTTACAGGTATCATACTTGATTCTGCAATAGATATAGTGCAAATATGAGCTTATTTCCTATTGAAATAAAAATATTTGATTGTGGTTTGCCGTGTGTGTGTGCTACTGTTATGAATTAAGACATTTTCAATGCGGTTCAGGTAATTATTAACGTCAATTGATACACCACTAGTAGCAATACTAATATATTTTCGGAGCACATTTAGTGCATTCTTTACTTTTTTACGTTTTCAACAACCCTTCGCTGCATCGGTAATTGCATCCCTGTTTTTCATTATTGTTCGCAGACTGGACGAGGGAATTCCTAGAGATTCTGCGAAATCCTTCTGACTTCTGTAGAATTCTCGTCGTACTTACGGAGAATTTGCAATTTTTCACTTATAGAAAGGGATTTCCGCTTCAACATTTTGCACTATTGTATCACAGACCCGCACTTCACAGAGTTCAAAGATTCCCTCCTACCAGGGAAAAAAAAAAGAATCTTTACAGTGTTACATTTCTTTTCGATACAAAATTTCCGATATAAAAAAAGCGCTACAAGCGGGATTTGAAGCGTTATAAGAGGGTAAAAGTATACAGAGATATATAGAAAATCCCAGGGACCGTACAAAAGGAGCGTAAAGAACGGGATAGTGCTATAAGCGGGAGCGTAATGACGGGGTTTTACTGTATTTACATAATTTGATGTAAGTATGTATTCATGTAACACTTAACAATACAGTACACTTTCTTGAATGATACTTCATCAGAAAACATTCAAAACATCAGAAAAATTTCGCACAACCTCATTTGATTAAAGACAGCTTTGTGAGATGGAAATTCGCGCTTTCATTCTATTACCAATGTGTAATTTTGCCGACATTTAATGAAATCCTTGATTTGTCTGTAGAAATATACATCACATGGTTGACAGATAGGGGTGCATTCCAGTGAAGTCACTTTGAAAGTTTATTTTGTTTTATTTCATTTTAGTTTTACATCTGTATTTTTCTTATTTATTTCAGTAGATTTTTTTCTTGCTTTTTCCTAATTTTCAAAATACAAATCATGAGAAGGGAAAATTAAATACTATTTCATGGTGGATGAGTTGTTAGTTTATTTGCTCACAACTTTTCACCCAGAGGTCACAGTTAAATTTTGGGTATCACTGTTTCTCTTTTCTTGAAAATCTGAACAATTTGTACCAGGTCCCCCTCTTTCGTGTTTTGGCTCATAACCTTTGACCCCCAAAGGTCACATATCAAAGAATGAAGAAAAACACAAGTTCTTTGTTATTATTATTTTTATTATTATTAATAATAATTTTTTCCAGACTTACTATGTTTTCAAAACCTGTATGTAGGTGCATAATTTATTTGAAATTGAGATTAATAATATTAGTCTAAACATGATATAAATTTAATTAAATATAAATTTTTTAATATCAATTTCACATTTTTGAAAAATAGTAATACAAATTTCTCTCTATTTATACAGATTTCGACATTATTTTTTTTTTTGTATTTTTCAGAATTAAAATCAAATTAAATTATTATTGACAAGTAAGAAATTATTCATCGATTTGATCAAAATTTTCTACTTTTTACTTTTTTCCCAGACTTGCTATTATTATTATTATTAATTTTTTCCAGACTTACTATGTATTCAAAACCTGTATGTAGGTGCATAATTTATTTGAAATTTAGATTAATAATATTAGTCTAAACATGTTATAAATTTAATTAAACAAAATTTTAATTAAAGCTGAAGGTATCCCAAATTATGTAGATTAAATCCAAATTATAGGACTAATTTTTCGTCATGGATAAAAAGGTTAAAAATCAGGATATTTCAGCCTAACCAGTAGCCTATTTTCAACTGTGCTGCTGGTTTGGATAAGGTGCGCTTAAATAGTTTTTTATTACAGCTTTGATAGTTCATGGTTGATGATAAAGAGGTTGGCTATGTGTCAAGACTCTCAATGTGAGTGAGAAAGTGTTGGGGGCTTGGTCTATTATCTGGAAGGATATTGTCGAAGTTGGGGGTATGGGTTGTATTTTTGCTATGCTGATATAAAATGGATTTAAATTCATCTTTGTTATTGTAATTGAACTGGTGCTGTTTCAGTCTTTTATTAAGGGTTTGGGTAGTATAACCAATATATTTCTTATTGCAGACATTGCATGGGATGGCATATGCAACTTTAGTTTTTATTTGAATATCCACTTCATTATTAGTTTTCCGGCAAGCTAATTTGTTACTAGCTCTGTTAATTACCTGCATATTATATTTTGAGACATTTTTTGATATTATTATTGTTCCTTATATATGGAATGATGGAGTAGTTTGCTGTTGCTTGCTAGGTGTGGAGGATGGTTTTTGATTACAATATTTGGCTTTATTGTAATTTTCATTAACGTGTTTTATAGGATAGTTAGATTGTGTAAATAATTGATACAGATAAGTCAATTTCTTTTTGAAGTAATTTTTGATTTGTGGAAATCCTACTGAAATGCACCCATCAATAAAATTTGAGTTAGAAATAGAAAAAAAATATATCCTTGGCATTCCTGGATTGTAAAGTAATAAGAGAAGATCTAAAACTTCAATTTGCAGTCTACAGAAAGCCTACACATGCACATAAAATAATTGACTACAATTCCAATATATCCAACTACATAAAAAATAACATATTGTTCAATTATTTCATCCAAACCAGCAGCACAGTTGAAAATAGCCTAATGGTTAGGCTGAAACGTTCCTGATTTTTAACCTTTTTATCCACGACAAAAAATTATAGTCCTGTAATTTGGATTTAATCCACATAATTTGGGATACCTTCAGCTTTAACTTTGAAAAATCTTCCCAATCAAAATAAATTTTTAATACCAACTTAACATTTTTGAAAAATAGTAATACAAATTTCTTTCTATTTATACAGATTTCGACATTATTTTTTTTTTGTATTTTTCAGAATTAAAATCAAATTAAATTATTATTGACAAGTAAGAAATTATTCATCGATTTGATCAAAATTTTCTACTTTTTACTTTTTTTCCCAGACTTGCCATTATTATTATTATATTGAAAAAAGTTTCAAACCATGGGTTTCCCCAGCTAAGACAATATGGCGGGTCAGGACCAAAACACATATTGCCAAGTGTAAAGAAAAAAAAAAAAAAAGGTTTGGAAGAATAGTTAGGGATGTGTGCTTGTGTCCATAAATTTCCGAACTATGCGTGTTGTGTTGAGTACCACAGCCTTCTGGAGTTCTGCATAAGTGTTTTTATGAAGTCCTAGTGTGTTGAGGCTGTGGTGCAATGTGTGAGGCACCAGACCAGCAGCAGACAGGATGATGGATACAACACGTTCTCGGTCCTGCCTCCGTTGCTACTGAAGCTCGTGTGCTAGGTCTGTGTATTTACTTATCTTGTCAGCTTGAGTTTTCTGCATGTTCTTGCTGATAGGCACTGCAATATCAATGAGATAGTCTGTTTGTTGACCTTATCAACAAGTGTGATGTCAGGTCTGTTGTGATGTATAGTTTTGTCTGTGTGAATGGGACGGTCTAAGTACAGCTTATGTGAGGTTGACTCCAGTACGCTTTGTAGTGTGTACTTGTAGTATGGGACCGTGTTCTTAATAAGTGAGTGTTTGTGTGCTAGCTGTTGATGAACGATCGATGCTACCTGATTGTGTCGGTGGAGGTAGTCTGTTTGGATCAGTAGGGAACAGCCTGATATTATGTGGTCGATCGTCTCATGTGTAGTGGGGCATTTCCTGCATCTGTCATCGTGTGTGTTTGCATCGTGTAGAATGTGTTTCTTGTAGATGAGTGTGGGGATGACTTGGTCCTGAAACGCGATCATGAACCCTCGGTCTCCGCAAACAGCTCACCACTCGTCAGCCATCTGTTTGATGCTTCCATGTCGACATGAGACTGGCTAAGTTCGTGGCGATGTCTGGCATGGAGTTCCTTACGAGTCCATGATTCACGCAGCTGTGTGGGTGTCGGGGGTAGTGGGTGCTAGAGAAGGGGTTACGAGGTCCAGGGGTGTGAGGTGTGTGTCAACCTTGACAATGGCTGAATGGAGTGAGGAGTATTGTGCTCTTTGGTGGAAGTGTTCCCTAAGTGTGTGTACTTGTTTTTCGTGTAGGGTGATGAGTTGATGAGTCCTCGGCCTCCCTCCTTGCGGGAAAGAGTCATCCTTTCCATAGCGGACTTGGAGTGGTGCATGTTGTGTTTCGTGAATGTAGTGCCTGTTGTGGGTTGTAGTGCTTCGAGTTCAGTGTTTGTTCATGAAATTATGCCAAACGAATATGTTCGTGTGGGGACGGCAAAAGTGTTGATGGCTTTAATTTTATTTCTGGCATTGAGCTGTGTTTTGAGGATGTTGTGAACATGAGACAAAAAACTTCTATACAGAATGATCAGAAATAAGAGAAAACCAACTGAAGGGGCTTCAATTTTGGAAACAGAAGAGGGAAATCCAATTGAGACAGCTGCGGAGATAAGGAAGCTGTGGGAGAGCTATTTTAAAAACCTTTTGAATAACAAAGAACAGGAAAATGACCACGCCAAGGGAATCCAAGTGGAGATAAGTAAAGGTGAAAGGTCAAAAGGAAACCCACCATCATGGCAAGAATTGGAAGAGGCAGTAAAAGTAATGAAAAATAATAAGGCAGGTGGACCGGATGAAGTTACTATAGATATGGTGAAAGCTGCAGGACCAGTGGGAGTACAGTGGTTGTATAGAGTGATGAGGACTGTTTGGGAGGAAGGCACAGTACCTGAAGATTGGGGAAAAGGAGAAGTGATACCGATCTTCAAGAAGGGGAACAGGAGACTGTGTAAGAATTATAGAGGAATCACCTTGATGAGCCAATGCGCTAAAGTGTTCGAAAGAATTCTCCTAAACAGAATGAAAACTAAGTGCGAGAGATTGTTAGGTGAAGAACAACATGGGTTCCGGCCAGGGAGAAGTACAATCGATTTGATTTTTTCAGTGAGACAGATGGTGGAAAAGAAGTGGGAATTTGGGAAGAAAGTGTATATGGTGTTCATCGACATAAAAAAGGCCTACGATATGGTGAACAGGAAATACATATGGCAAAGTCTAGAGGAACTGGGAGTGGATCCATACATAGTGAACTGGATAAGAGAAATATATAGGGTGAACCGATGTAGAGTAAGAACCACAGAAGGGCCAACTGGTTGGTTTGAAATCCAGAGAGGATTAAAGCAGGGGAGTGTTTTGTCGCCAATGCTGTTCAATATAATAATGGAATGGGTAGGAAGAAAGGTTAAGGAAAACTTACAAAAACAGAGTAAAGACACAAAGCATATGATCTTCGCAGATGACATTGTAATATGGGGTGAGAAAATTGTTGACGTACAGAGGGAATTGGATGAATGGACTCTACAACTGAAACTAGTGGATCTTGAAGTTAGCGAAGAGAAAAGTGAAGTGATGGTGGTGGGACGGGACAAAAACCTGGAAAGGGATATCTGCATAAACAACAGGGCATTGAAGATCACAGATAGTTTTACTTACCTAGGGACCGAAATAACAAGTGATGGTAGAGTGGAGCAAGAAATCACAAGACGGTTGGAGAAAGGGGGAAAGCTATACCAGGGAGTGAGATACCTGATATGGGATAAGAAAGTCCCAAGGAAGGCAAAAGAAATAATCTATAAAATGTATTACGTGCCTATAGTCACCTATGCAGCGGAGACATGGGTGATGAATGCTAGAGACTGGAGTAGACTTCAAGCTGGGGAGATGAAGTTTCTTAGAGGTATAGTAGGGAAGACTCGATTAGATAGAATGAGAAATGAGGATATCCGGGAGGAGTTGGGGGTAAAAAGTTTGAGGAAAAAGGTGGAAGAGGGAAGGCTGAGGTGGTTCGGGCACGTGAAAAGAATGGAAGATGGTAGGACTCCTAAGGTTTGGCATGAGTTAAAAGAAGGATGGAAGAGACCAAGAGGGAGACCGCGTAAGCGATGGCTGGATGATGTGAAGCACAGCCTGGAAGAGAGAGGCATCCCATGGGAAAGAATATGTAGAGAAGAGGCTTGGAAGAACAGGGAGAGGTGGAGAGGCTTAGTTAATTCCTAGACCCACAGTTGGTGGAACAGGAAAGGATATGTAGGATATGTATGTATGTGAACATGAGCACAGTATGTTTTCTTGAGTGCGTTTTTGATGTTTGCGTTGTCGATGACGCGCGTTTACTGGAAGCCCAGAAACTTGTAGGTCTCTCCCTCTTCCATGGATTGGATGGCCAACCCATGGTCCAGTTCAAAACCCTCCAAATTTGAAGTCTTTCCACGTGTTATATGTAGCTTACGGTATTTGTTGATTTCAAATTCCATCCCAATGTATTTGGTGAACTGTGTTGTGACTTGTAGTAAATTAGTAAGTGGTGCGTTGTTTGTGGCATAGAGTTTAATATCATCCATGTAGAGTAAGTGTGTGATTTTGTATGGTATCAAGAGTGCCTGAGGTAATCCTATAACCGTGTTTTGTGTTGTCTAGCATGTGGCTTAATGGATTCAAGGCGAGGCAGAACCAAAGCGGACTCAAGGAGTCTCCCTGGAAAATACCTCTCCTTATGAAAATGGGGACTGTAGTGATGGAGGTGTTGGAGGTGCGTAGGTGTAATGTTGTGTTCCAACTCTTCATCATGGCATTCAAGAATACCGTGATCTTGGGGTGTACTTTATAGAGTTGAAGAGTGTGTAAAAGCCAGGAATGGGGGACTGAGTCAAATGCCTTCTTGTAGTCGATGTATGCGATGCGTAAGTTCCTATTCTTCGCCCGCGCCTGCTGCAAGACTACAGAGTCAATAAGGAGTTGCTCCTTACAACCCTGGGAATTCCTGCGACAGCCCTTCTGCTGTTCGGAAAGAATGTTATGTGTCTCGATGTGCGAGTAAATTTTGTCTGCAAGGCAGGAGGTGAGGACTTTGTAAAGTGTTGGGAGGCAAGTGATTGGACGGTAGTTTGCAGGGTGCGCTGTTTCAGTGTTCTTGCTCTGTAGGTAAGTGACACCCTGTGTGAGGAAAAGAGGCATATGTTCTGGGTGTTGGATTATGTCAGTGAGTGCAACAGCTAGCTTCCCAGGCAGGGACGTGAACATCTTGATCCAGAAGTTCTGAACACCGTCTGCACCAGGAGCCTTCCAGTTGTGTGCATGTTTTAGTGCTGTCTGTATGTCTGCGAGAGTAATATCATGGAAGAGCATGAAGGGTAAGCGTTCAGCGACTTGTTTTTCCTCTATGATCCATGTTGCTTTGTTATTGTGGGGATGGGGTTTAACCACAGAGACAACCAGTATTCATGTAATGCCTCACTGGTAGGTGTGTTTGTGTTGGGTGAAGTGGAGGGAGATGAAAGGGATCTGTAGAATTTTTTTCTAATTGTATTGGAAAGTGTTGTTCTGTTGTTTGCATAAAGTACACTGTTTGTATCTTTGTAATCTTTTTGTAAGTGCACTCAGTTTTTGTTTCAGTGTGTCGAGATGTTCCTGAACCTGGTTATGATGGTTTGAGTGTGAAGGGCAAGTGTCTATGTGCTTGAATATCTTCCTGACCTTGGACATAAGTTTCTTTGTTTTGTTTCCTGCACAGTATTGTGTGAGCATGGCTATGTCTCCTCTAAGGTCACTAATGCGGCCCTCAAGGCGACGTCTCCAAGGGGGCATGTATTCTTGTGACTGTACAGTGGTAGGTATGTGGTGTTGTTTGATTCCAAGTGCCCGAATGGTTCCATTGCCGCACAGTAGAGTGTTGTATGTATGTCTTCTAATGTTTGGATATTGTCAAGGTGTTGTGGGATAGTGTATGTGTTGAGATGGTATATGACTGTAGTGAGTTGTTTTGATATATGTACTTTGGGAGTGGAGGTCCGAGTGTGGGGTCTGTGCCTGTATATTGTGCTAGTGCTGTGTAGAAATTATCATGTGCTGCTTGTTGTATGTCATTAGTTGTATTGTTTGGGCATATGGACTGAGGGGTAGAGATTGTTTCTGTGTTTGCCATAAAGGTAATGTCTTCTGATGGGGTGGGGTGTGGTGTCCTGTGGTTGGATTCAGCGACTTCTTCCCTAATTTGTGTAAGTATGCATGGAGGAACAAGATTGTTTACTACTCTGGAACGTCGCTGATCCGCTACCCGCTGTTCGCTAAGCCCTAACGATGGATAACGTGAATGCATGGTGTAGTACCTGTCTATATCCTGTGAGTTGAGTCCCTAACTGTGTAACAGTGTAGAAGTCGCGCATAAGATCCTGGTTCATCTGTGATGACCATCGGATGCACTAGCGTGGTTTCCCAGTCTTGGTGGTCACCTGCTAATTATTATTATTATTATTATTACAGTAGAGCCCCGATTATCTGCGAGCGGGTAATCTGTGAGTGCCGCGAACATTTTTTTAAATTATGAACCTCAAAAAAAAAAACAATTTTAATCCAAGCCAACAACAGGGAAAATACAATAGGCTCTATGTACAGTGCAAAGGTCGAAAATTACTGACAGGTTTATTGTGCATCGTAATCCTATAGGCTGTCTCGGAATTTGTGGATGCAAACGTAGAGCAAAGATTTATGCTTTACTGTACATATTTTAAAAGTTCTACATATTATGTTTTTTATACTATAAAAACGTAGTTTTTAATGGTGAAATATTTTTTTTTGTGTGTTTACACCTCATTGTTAGTCTTTTTTCGGGTTATCCGCGAAGCCCTTGCCACCCAATTCCACTGATAATCGGGGCTCTACTGTATTATTATTTAGACATTATCCAATATGGAGACCAGGATAGAGAACGTACGCTGCCTGCTCTCTAACTAAGTATTCGTAAAAATTAACATTCTTTATTAAAATTCTTATACAAGTGAATGTGTGAATCGTGAGACCATCCTGAACCGTTCTCAAATACAAATAATAACTAGAAGGGAACATTGTATTCTAAAAAAAAAACAACATTAGGCCTAGGAATTTCAGCGAAACATTTGCTCTCATTCTTTAGGCCTATGAAGTACAAAAACCAACGAGCAGGTTTGTATGACACCGGGTTGACCTTCAAAGACGCCGGAGACACCCCACCGAACCCCGAAGACCAGAGACGCTGACCCATCAGTGACCCTAAACCTGGAACTACTCAAAGTTGCAACACAAAAACCATCTGAAACAAAAAAAACTGACGTGTAGAACAAATAACTATTAACATCTATTGTGGGTAGTTTTTTACGAAATCTCACCTGTGGAATTAGAGCTAATTTCAAGTTTTTTGGAAGGAAATGATTCGTTAATGCATATTAGTTATAAAACTGATGGAAAACCCTGGGTTTTTTTGGTAATTTTTAAGAAAATTCGAGATTTTCTTAGAATTCTTTCACAGGCGGCGGATGTGCACTTTTGTGTTTAGAATTGTAGATTGCTTTTTATATTGTACTACTAAACTTTATTTTTTTTTTCCCTTTTTGGAAAAGACTGCACGACTCCGTCTTGGATTTTGACGGTAACGAGATGACTCCATATGGGAAATTAGATGAAGTTGCGGCTTTAAGAATCGGGAGTGACACAAAAATTTAACAATATACGTGATTTTCGGCTTAATTGGAAAAAAAAAATAAGAAAAATGTAAGTATCAACATTCACTTTTTTCTCTTTTTCTGAAAAGAAAATGTCTGAAAGCTGTTGTGCCTCGTGCTGTATAAGAATGACATAACAAGAAGTTATATGTTATAACTGTGAAAAGGAATTCCATCACAACTGCTCCTTAGCTGAATCAACTTACAGAACTACGACGGCCAAAAAATAAAAAGAGAATGAAGTGCAACATCTGTAGAAAAGGGGGAACTTAAAAACACTTGTCATCAAACTCTTCGGACACTGCCTCTTCAGAGGGGGAGAAAAAATCTGAATCGGATGTACCCTAAGTTTCCCTAGTAGATACACAAAAGAAAAATTAAATAACCTTGACAAATGAAAAAAACTTGATGCATTGGATCAATTAATTCAGGATATTAATGAAATTAAAGAATCTTTAGCATTTCTATCTAAAATAACAAAATTAACAAAAAAACAGATAAAGAAATAAAACAAAAAATTGAAAGAAATAATGTAAGGATAAGGGACTTGGAAAACAAATCTGAATCATTGGAAAAACAATCCAGAAAAAAAAAATGTGGAAATATTAAATATCAAAGAAGACTCAAATGAGAAACTATACAAAATCATAAAAGATGTGGCAAAGAAATTAAATATAAAGAATGATCCCCTGGACATTGAACCGGTGCATACGCAATACCAACATTCAATAATAAGAAAATCAAACCAATCACTATCAAATTCAAAGAAATGAGCAAAAAAATAGAAGGGATGGAAAAAAAGAGAAACAAACAAATCAGAAATGAAGATATTATGGAAAATGAAGATGAGACACCTATCTTTATCAATGATAACTTAACCAAAAACCAGAAATTATTGCTTTGGAAAACAAAAATCAAAGCAAAGGAGAAAAATACGAAATTTGTATGGGTAAAAAATGGATCTATTTTGGTTAGAAAAGCAGAAAATATAAATATTTTAAAAATTGAAGAGATTGAAGATTTGGAAAAAATTAATTAACAAAAAAAAACACACAAACAATCATGGACTTTGAATGACTTTATAAAAATATTGAAAGCTCATTAATATATCCTAATACAGTTGACTCGCGATAATCCAACAGTTACGGGACCAAGGGAGTGTCAGATTGCCAAAGGTTGATTTTTTAAAACTGAATTTTGACTTTTAAGGCAAGAAAATCTATATACAGTACGTATATTGTTACAATACATATTGAGTACATATTTTACAGCCATTGAGGATATTAAAAAAACTCATTAGGCATAGTTTTACACAAATGAATACATACGTATGTAATACTAATTTATTTTTGTATTTATGTCTTAAAAAAATAAAATTACAGTATTACAATGTAAATTATAATTTTATGTCTTAAAATAAAAATAAGTACATATGTATTTACGGCTTCAAAAAATCTGTAATCGTTTTTTTTTGTTTCTTCTTACGTAAAGAGTCTGTCATGGCTTTTTCTTGAACATCTTTTAACATTAAAATGTTCTCGTAGTAGAGTTCCCTCTCCTCACACTAACGAATCAAAGTGTTTGTAGCCGATATAACTTCATCGCAAGTGATTGTGCGTTTCACCTCAATCGGGTCGGTTTTCGAACCGGACTGTCAAATGTTGGATTATCGCGAGTCAACTGTACTACTGTATAAGGAAATTTAAATGAATGGAAAGAAAGAAAAGATGATAAAAATTGGAAACAGTGTCTAAATGGAGTATGTCTTATTATTTGATCATTAAGAAAAAATTAGGAGATTTTTATTACGTAAAATAAAAAACCAATTACAGTGTCTGGATATAATTGCACTGACTGAAGTGAATATTACGGAAAATGAAATAAATCTATATAAAGACAAATATCTTCTTGTATACTTCTTCTTTACCACAATATTTCGAATTGCCTTCTCGACTATTCTTTTTCAGGTAATACAAAATAAAATGTATAAAGGGAATATATTATTCCTTTTTTCACAATGTTTTAAAAACATACAGAATTTCACCAAATTCTTATTAATAATGTTAATATATGATACAAATGCATCAATGACATTTCTCTAATTGTTAAAAACTTTAAGTTATTTTCTGTTTCTTAAATATTCTTTAAAAATCCTTAAAAAGCCATGTGATACATAGCTTAAGGAAAATTAAAAAATTGTGAAAAGAGGAAAAATGTATTCCCTTTATACATTTTATTTTGTATTAACTGAAGAAGAATACTGGAGAAGACAATTCAAAATATTGTGATAAAGAAGAAGTATACAAGAAGATATTTGTCTTTAATGGATTTATAATATCATTAAGATAAGTATATATATTAAATCTATATAATATAGATAATTGGAATATGTATTGTAACTTAAGAGATAAAAGAAAAGGGGGAGGTATTATTGTATATATCAAAAAGAATATCAATTACAATATAAATAATATAAATACTTCAAATTTCGAATGTTTAAGTATTGAGATCGATAAAGAAAATTGGAAAAATAGATATAGTTTGCTAATAATATACAGGCCTCCTAAAATAAAACAATTTATAAAAGAGTTAGATAAAAATATTACAAGATAATGAATACAAATGGAAAAACTAGGAGACATAAATATTGATTTATATAAAATAGAGGAAAATAAACAAGTTAAAATTTATTTACAAACCTTAGGTTATACAGGCTTTAAAAATTGTTTATTTGGTACAACTAGATATGGCAAAATGACCATTAAAGAAACTGCTACTAATATAGATCATATTTTTACAAATATAATAAATAATAATTATCAAAGTTTATCATTAATGAGACAATCTCTGATCATTATTTGATTATATTACATATAGAAATATCCAATAACGAAATGCAAGAAAGAAAACATGCACGTGTAAAAAAGAAAAAGTATAAAGTAACAGATAATGAATTACTAGAGACTAATATGCAAAGATTGCTTGATAATTTGGAAAAAAGAATAACCTTATTGATCTAAATATCCAATGTAATAAAATAATAATAGAATATAATAAATCAAAAATTTAAAAAAATATTTCTTTTTCTACAAAGCCAATAAATTATTCTGATACGAAAAACCAAAACTTCCAAGAAAAATATAAAAAAAAAAGGATTCAAAAAGAATGAATGACAGAAGAATAAATTGAAGAAATATAAGAAAGAGACAAACTTTATAAAAAATACAGAAGTAATAGATCAAATAAATTATATTACAATAATTATAAAGTATTCAGAAACAAATTAAATTCAAAGATAACAAAAGTAAAAAACAGCTTTTAATACAATAAATTCAACAAAGAAGCTAATAACCCAAAAGAATGCTGGTATGAAATAAATAGATTACTAATGAAACCAAGTAAAAAGAATAAAAAAAATCAACAACAAAAATGTACTGATGGATTTTTCACTAAAAATGGATGGAATAAATAAACAAAAAAACCTTAGCTGATAAATTTTGTGAATATTTTCAATCAATAGGTATAATATAAAATATAATGAAAAAATAATAAATGAAAATAAAATACACCAATTAAAAACACAAACTTTATCAATGAACCAACGGAACAAGAAATTTTAAATATAATAAATAGAATGGGAAAATAAAAATTCAGTTGGATTAGATTTAATATCCATTAAAGAAATAAAAATAATAAAGGTTGTTTTTTCAAAATTATCGTTATATTGATAAAACTAATTATTCATACAAAAACGTATACTAATCAATTAAAAATATTTAATACCAATATACAAAAAAATAACCAATTTCAAATTGAAAATTATCATCATAGCCATACAATCCACAATCAATAAAATAGTAGAAAAATATTTAATACAAAAGATACAAGAATTCACAAAAGCTTATAACATAATAAATAAAAATCAAGATGCATACCAAAGATCAAAAAGTACTACTAAATTATTATAAACTTTCAGCAGCATTATAAATAGTAAATTAAGTAAAAATAATTTTGTAATTCTTATAACAATAGATTTAAGTAAAGCATTTGATTTAATAGATCATAATTAATAAATTAAATAATATTGGAATTAGAGGTGACCTTTTACAAATTATAAAAGGGTTATCTATGTAATAGAAAAATATATGTTAACATTAACAACAACATAAGTAATAGGAAAAAAATCAATTATGGTGTTCCACAGGGTTCAAATCTAGGACCAATGTTGTTTATAATCTATATTAATGATCTTTTCCTATTGATAAAAAATTGTTAAATGTACATATATGCAGATGATATTGTACTCTTCACTGTATATACAGATCCACTAATTGCAAATAATATTATTCAAGAAAATTTCAACATTCTCCAAAAATGAATGCTTGATAACAACTTAACAATAAATAAAGAAAAAACAAAATGCATGATCATCAGACCAAAAAAAAAAAAAAACAATTGACAAACTGCAATGCAAAAATCTACTTTCATTCACATCTATGTCTACATAAACAAACGAACAATTGTACCACTTCCTCTAGAATTGATATTGTAAATAATTTTAAATATTTGGGAATTACTATAAATAACTTATTTATATGGAATACCCAAATAAATATTATACAAAAAAAATTAAACTCAACCATCTATATTTTTCATTATTTAAAAAATATATTACCACTGAACTGAATATTCAAGACACTCAAATGCTCTAAAGCGTTTGCCTACGCAGACGACTTCATAATAATAAATGCTTCCGATGAAATACAGACTGTTCATCAAAGAACTCAATATGACTTGGATCAAATTGTCAAGTGGACCCATGACTACAAAATGGAAATAAACCAAGCAAAAACAAAATTCATGGTAATCAAAATTAAAAACAAAAACATAAGCACCTTACCAAGCTTAAAAATACACACATTTGAGTGTCTACACAAAGACAATGAACAAACCGTTAATTGCAGATGTGAAGTATTGCAAAACATAAACAATTGTAAATATCTTGGTATTCACATTGACAATAAATTTACATGACATATTCACATAATCTCAATACTCAAAAAACTCAACACTTACACTTACATTTTCAACAAAATTAAAAATTCTTTTCCTTTAAAAGCAAAAATCTTAATTATAAAGCTTTTGTTGACTCAACAATAAACTACGGCATAATTAACTGGATACATGCTAACAAGAACGAAATAGACTTAATAGACAAATCTATAGATAATATACTAAATCTAATCTTTCCTAATTTCAAGCAAATGTCACGCTCTGAAAAACTTGATATCCTAAAAAAGTACAAAATATTATATCCACGACAAAAAATAATATACACAATTACACTAAAGAATTATTTCACTCTTCTAAATAACACCGAATGCACAATGCACTATCCAACCAGAAACAACTTCTATAATAAACCAGAATTTGAACGACCCCGAAATAACTACGGATTAAGATTAAAAAGTAAAACAATTGTAAGCATATTTAATCAATTTGATAAAAATTTAACCAACCTAAAAAACTTTAAAGACTTAAAAAGAAAACTCTTTAATTACATCACAGAAAACAAGATAAAATGGCTTAAATAAGTACATATCTTTGAAATCCAAGCTCCAGAAAATATCTTGTTTTTGTACAGAACTTCTCTAAAACTTCCTTAAAAGCATCTACCTAATCAACTATAGCATTGGTTATAAATAAAAAGCAAAAAAACAAAAAACAAACAAACAGGAAGTTGTAACGAGTAGAAATACTTAAATACTAATCCTCTTATTCTTGAACTTTTATAATATAATGTATATCCGTACCATATGTAAATGTTTTAAATTTACATTTAAATACATATCCCTTATTCTTGAACCTTCATAATATTAATGTATATCTGTACTATATGTAAATATTTAAATTACATTTAAATACATATCCTCTTATTCTTGAACTTATATATATTATAGATACAGTCAAATCTCATTACTATGCCACCTGTCGGGACCGAGCAAGAGTGGCATAGTAGCGAGAGTGGCATAGTAACGAGGGTTTGTAAAAACAGCTTTATTTTCTCAAGTTACTTATCAGTTAGTCCAAAGCTCTCAAAAATCGTCGGCTGGCGCTGTGCGTGTTGTGATTGGCTTGTTGGCGTCGGGGTGAAGCATCACGTGTTTGACCTTCACACAGTCTGACTATGCGCGTACGTATTGAGTTATGTATGTTGTGCGCAGCTGGACTGTAGTTCGTCCCAAAGTCGCTTCGCCTTTGGGACGTGAGTGTGATAATCGAGCATTGCGCAGAAATACAGACTTTTCACGACCCGTGCCTTTTAACAGTCACATAATAGTGGCATAGTAGCGAGAGTAGGGGGTGGCATAGTAAATTTATTTTGTATTGAATTTTGTTGGGACCGAACAAAAGTGGTATAATAGCGAGAGTGGCATAGTAGCGAGGTGGCACAGTAACGAGATTTGACTGTATACATTAAAATTATAAAAGTCTGAACATGCACATACATATGTGTATTTACGCTTCTGTGTGTGTATATTATACATATACACAGAGACATATACACATGTCTGCATCTTCAAATTAGAGTGAATGTTCCTAAAAATATGTGTTTTATATTTTTTTGATTGTATTGTGTATGTAGATATAGCTTACATGTATATTGCATCATATTAGCAACCATAAATTAATCAGATTGTAACTATTAAACTCCAGAACCTACTGACAGGGAAATTTCCCTAGTAGGACTGTAAAACTCAAATTATTATAAATAATAATAAAAAAAATGTATAATTAAGTAATATTTATAATAACGTAAAAAAAGAAAATTAAGATATATTTAACACAATGCAATAATTTTTTTTTTTTTTAGTATTAAAAAGTAGCGGAAAAAATGATAAAGAAAGGGTATTATTATCATTATTATTTTATTGTTATTATTATTATTTAATTATATTATTTTATTATAATAATTTTTTTCTTATTATTTCTTTAGTAAATAAAACAATGGCTTTAAATCTGTTATATTCCTGTGTAATATATATTTGTAGTTCTTTATGATGTTAATTTATGTAATTATAAAAAAATTGTATTACATAACACAAGCACCTGATGGCAGGATCTCCTTGTGGGTGATCCTAACGGTACTTTACGACTGTATCATTGAAAATAAATTATTATTATTGTTATTATTAATTTTTCCCAGACTTACTGTATATTCAAAACCTGTATGAGGTGCTGCATTTATTTTAAATTTTAATTTAATGATATTAGTCTAAACATGATATAAATTTAATTAAACATAATTTTTAATACCAACTTCACATTTTCTTTCTATTTATACACATTTCTACATTGATTTTTTTTTTCAGAATTAAAATCAAATTAAATTATTATTGACAAATGAGAACTTATTCAATGTAGTTATTACAATAATGAAAATTCCAATATTGATCAAAACAATAGTAAGTTTTGCACCATCCACATCTTATCATAGTGATGTGAGGTTGAAAAGTCCTCCTGATTGGTCAATTAATCTGCCCTGTGATTGGCTGAATCAGGGGACCAATCAGCTACGCATCGTGTCCTCTCACCAAGTGATGGAACGAACAGAGAGCTTCGCCGCTAGCTCACTCTGAGTGATGGACCAGAAAGAAAGCGCTATCTTTGATTCTCAGAATACAGTTCGATCTGTATATATACTGGTAAATAATTATAAATAAAGCGTGTGTTTTAGATTAAACCATGGCGTTAATCTCTGTCATTTCGACTACTCATCAATAACACGAGATGCAAGCTACGTTACACTCACAGTGAATGAAAAATTTGCTTATAGTTACAGCAAAAGGCGGATCCAAATTATTTCCAAGCCCAGCTTTTTTCCACGCAGAAACCGTGGTGATTGAAATTGATTGTATATCAACAACAATATTTTCAGAAGGTTGTTCCTCTGAAAGAGCTTGTCTCGTTGGAATTCCATCTTGTATGATTTTTCACCAATGTATCTGCGCATGGATTTGAATAGGCGTAGGAAAAATACATCATTTGGCTGCATTTCGGATGCTGACCCAGGTGGAAAGATCTCGGTTGTGATTTTTTCAGGCTCCATTCCAGCTTGCAAAACCCTCTTCAAACGTCTCGCGCTTGTCCTTGTGAACCGCATAAGAATCAAGAAGTAGTAGATTTTTAGCAGATTTCATTTCATCGAGACAATATTTCAAGAACTCTTCGAATATTTCGTAAGTCATTTTGCCTGATTTGTTATGTGTTATGTATAAGTTTTCAGCCCTGAACATCTCTTTCCGCACATTATCGCTAATTCCATTAGGCTTTTGAAGAATGACGAACAAGCGTTTCGCCAATTCACCACCCATAGAAAATAGAGGAATAACAGTGTAGTAATGAGTTAGCCCACTTATTGAGTCAGCAACAGTGACAATATCCATTGTTCCTCGAATAGCAAGAGTGCTTTGTGCGGAACTTTCTCAAAACCAGATTGGTCAGCATTCCAAATATTTGTAATGGGACACTCTTGTTTTAACTTGTTAAAATGTTCTTTAAATTCTACTATTGTCTTGTCTAAAATTGACTTATTTTGTTTGGACTTGGTAGAGACAAATTTAGTAATTTTCCGGTCTACGATTTTATAATTTTTTTTTTTTTTTTTTTGAAATTTAGAATCCAAGTATTGCCGAATTCAAAATTATCAAGTATTAAATTTTTTGCATGTTGCCAAGCAATATCAATAAAGTCATCATCACTTATTATGATACCATTTTCACGGTGTTCTAAAAACGTCTTTAACTGTCAGTTCAGATAGCTTTTTCATCTTGTATTCACAAGTGCCTCCTAGGTCAATATAGTGCTTATATCGTTAGATTTGTCTCTGCTCCATGATCCATGTAAATCTTTTTTTCACTGAGGCGAAACTATAGTGTTTCAATTTTTATTTGTGATGTAGGGTTTCTCTCCTGGCCTCATTGGTAATAACCAAAAATCAACTACATGTTTCCTTTCCTCGAATGGGATTTCATGTTTTAACTTCTTCGGAGTTGGCTGATAACTTGAGTGGCTGCTGCTACATTAATCTTGTGAATGTTGGGATTCTGTATCACTTCTACCTTCTGGTATGGTTTCAGGCTTTTCAGGGTCAAAGCGATGGGCAGGTATATCTTTGCTATCTTCTACGTCGAGGCCTTGATAACTACATACCTCAAGTTTATCACAATTGGTCATCTGTTCACTTAAATACATTGCAATTTTTTTCTCTTCATCTTGAACGATCTTCCTGGTTTAATGTTGTCAGCTTTCACGAATGAAAGAAGTTCTCTAACTATGTTGTAATAATTCATGTTTAGGAATTGTAAAGTCTTGCCCTTAGTTTTCTAGGCGCACATATAAGTAGAGGGTGAAAAGAGAGAGAGCAAGTGCAGGAATTATGGTTAAGGGGAAGGCTTAAAAGTACAATGAAATGTTAGTCCAATCTCAGTGTCGTTCGTGAGGCATATAAATAGAAAAGTGAAAGATTAAGAATAAAACCAAAAATCGATAAATAAGTCGGGCAAAGAGGGCGGTGAAGAGATTGACTGTTTGTAAACAAGGAGGGTAAAGGGGACGTCGTCAAGCAGTCTGAACAAGTAAAAGACGTTAGAGCTGAAGGGAAAGGAGGGGGCGAGCAGCAAAGAAGAGAAGGGGGACAGGAGAAAGGGAGGGCCTGTTGGTTTGCATACCCCAAATGCACTGCTCTCTCTTACACGAGTCCACAAATAAGCAATGTAATTAATTCTTGGAGAGACTATTTAGATATTATAAGGAGAAACTAACCCTAAATCACAAGATTTAAGTGATAGTTTAATCTTAAAGATGTCGAAATATGCAGCAATAAAACAAAAATGTGGGCGTCCAAGGTCCCGGGAATCCCTTTAAAATACAGATACAATTAGCTAATCTAACAGATGTTAAATAAACATTGAGAATTTGCGGCAGCAGCAGCTATAAATAAACAGAATGATGCAATGTCAGTTTGAATGATGTAAGAGTTCACATGGGCTCCTGGTACATGAATAGTCTGTCCGATTTCCAGTCCTCACAGCCTTGGAGGCGATTTCACAGGAATGATACAGTCTCCGGCAAGACTCTGGCAGGGTAGCCAAGATCATCGATTCCCAGGCCGCCTGGTTCTTTCAAAAGGCTGACTGCAATTGTGAGCAAAATCTCTTCATTTTGATTATAAGTTACTTCAATGCCATTTTCTTTAGATATAGTTTCCATTGAAGCTGATCATATATTTTAGGAATCCTTTCTCAGTTTCAGATAAAATTTGACTTGTAAAGGAAGACATGTAGGGTTACAAGAAATCTTTTTCCACAGTTCACAGCGTTCTTTCAGCAGAAGCTGCAGGTCTTTAATTCCTTTATCAAGATGCTGCTTGTTGAGCTTAAAATAACCAGGAAGATTAAGTAGGTCAGTTCCCATGAAGAAAGTTTTCTGTAGATATCAAAAGACTTGAAAATGGATGTAAGTAATGGCTTAAACATCACTGAAATTGGAATGAAGGCCTCTTAAATTTTCAATAATTTAAGCCTATGTAAAATTAAACATTAGGAAGCATGAGTGCCCATAAAAAAATTTCCAGT
>JAFIDM010013716.1:52422-67114 GCA_023159025.1 Thereuonema tuberculata
TGTTTTTTTGATTCGAGTCGAGTAGTTGAGCCAACTACTCGAGTATCGAGTCGAGTAGCACAGGTTATAAGTAAAAGACTTAGTTTCCAATAGTTTTTATTATAAAATTTAAAACAAACAATGTTCCTTATCTCTACATATTGGTTTACAATTATATAGGCCTACAAAGGTATAAACTCAAAATTATAAAATTTTGACTTACTCAATAAAAATGGAATTGAACTTTGAAGTTTTCCTTCATAAGAGGGTCAATCCATACCAAACGGTCCAGCACTGGTTGCTCGATCATTTTTTTAAAAAAAATGATTTTTTTACTGTTGTTACCCCTATGCATGAGTAGTTCAAAACAGGTATTATTATTTTTTTTATTTGACTTCGTTTAAAATGACGGCCATTGTTGTGTTATTGTTTCCGGCATTTTTGGCCTTTGCAGACAGTTGCGGTAATTTTGATAACTCAGCTAAAAAAAATTATGGAAAGAAAATTATGGGCGACCTAATAAAAATTTTGATATTTACAGTATAAAGAGAACTTTATGAGGTAACTGTGAAAAAAATTTTGAGTTTGATATTTGAGTTAGATACCTGGGTTAGATACATTATTTAAAAAAAAAAAAGTCCTCCAAATGAGAGATGGCCGCCCTGTTTTTGTGAGATCTGCGCATGTATGATCGATTAGTCTGGTCAGGCACTTCCGTCTGATTTTATGACAGGAGACCGCCATTACGGTAATCGCTTGTTACTTTGCAAAAGAGCATTGTATTTATAAATAATATATATTTATTTATTTATATAAATACTTATTGTTAGCAACTGGTATTGAAATAACGCTGAACAGTCGAGAGAAGTTTTAATTTGGCGTTATCAACATGTCTTTCTCAGTGAAAACAGACGCCATCGTCCATTGTGACAGGAAAACATAATTGATCAGCTACCGGAAGGGCTGCGCAGTTCAAACTTCCGCCGGCCATCTCTCATTTGGAGGACAGTAGATATCTAACTCAAATATCAAACTCAAAATTTTTTTCACAGTTACCTCTCATAAAGTTTTCTTTATACTGTAAATATCAAATTTTTATTAGGTCCCCCACCAGAGATATTGGGGCTCAAACTTTGAAAAAAAATGAAAAACAAGCATTTTTCAAGAGCTATAACTAAATTAGGAAGCCAGTAACAGAGCTGAAATATTTTTTGCTAAACTTTTGGATGTATATCTTTTCTCAAAAAAATGTATAGTTTCGATATTTCATTCCTTCCTGCTAAAAAAAAACCGGAACTTTGATTTTTGTTCAAAAGCGAATATCAGTTTCGGTTCTAAATTTCAGCCATTTGCATTAGAAATATGGTAAACACGTATACGATATAAAATTTAGCTTGAATTATGCTGAAAATAATGTTTTTTACCGCGGCTTTCTATCATTTTTTTTAGCTGAGTTATCAAATTTACCACAACTGTCTGCAAAGGCCAAAAATGCCGGAAACCATAACACAACAATGGATGCCATTTTTAAATGAAGTCAAATAAAAAAAAAATAATGCCTGTTCTGAAGTACCAATGCATAGGGATAACAACAGTAGAAAAATCAATATTTTTTTAAAATGTTCGAGCAACCAATTTAATGTTTTCTGGACCGTTTTGTATGGATTGACCCAAGAGACGCTAGCGACCCTGGTGGCTGGCTGTTTCACTAACTCAGTTGGCAAGTACAGCGCGATGTATTCAAAAGGAATCAGCTGATACTATGACCACTTGTAGCACTGTTGTGTTGATCGATTTCGTATTTCTGGGGAAAACTAACTGGAATGGATTAAAGTTTGGACTTTGGCTGTAGCAATGTGAATGCGTGATCTTATTTAGTTTCGATTCACACCCATTTCGGTAATATCGTAATCTTTTAGCGATACTTGGAAGGATATCAAACTCATTGTTGAATAAGCTGGGATTTTTGTTATGTTAAGAATCGGGGCATATTTATTTATACTGATACGATAAAGATTACTACGGTCCCGTCTGCACCGACTACAGTGTTCGGGAACAAAATAGATGACTGTTGAATTAATTCTTTTACTTATTGCGTGATTATATCAGAATTAAATCAGTATTCATTTAGAGGAATGGGGATTAAATAAAACAACACACAACTCAAGTATGTATTTAATTTGTCAATCCCATTTTTTGTAAAATAATAAGATCGGCATTTTCAACACTTTTTAATTACTCGACTCGCGTTTTCGAGTAGTCTCCACTACTCGCTTGAGCTTCGAGTATTAAAAAATACTCGACAGATACTCGAAAACTCGAGTACTCGCCCACCCCTATTACTTGTAGATATTAGTCTTTTATGAGAGGTGAATCACATTCAATTTAAATTAATTATACATTAACAAAAGTTAATAATATAGTTTAATTTATACAAATTACTCTTATTTAACTAAATACCTAATAACTAATAAACAGTATTAAATCATGGTAAATTATCAATGGTTCGAAAAGCAATTCAAAAGTCTAAAGAAAATGCAAACAATAAATTGCGCACATATTTTTTCCCTCTTGAATTGCTTTTGAATTAATAAAGGACAAAGTAATTCTACGTAATTTTATATTTATGCTATTTGGATTTACGAAATACAGTTTAACCCTAATTTTTCCTTTCCTTAACATTTTCTACGTTTAACATTTTTCTTTCTTGTTCTAACTAAAGGCTTTATATTCAACAAGCACATGGAATCATGTTTCCTTTGATTTGTATTGTAATCTACAAAGATTTAATTTATCATTTATCCAGAATTTTTTGAAGTTGCACATACAGTAATACAGAGATATGAGAGTCCGACATACGAGCATTTCAAGATACCAGAAAGTCTTCGAGCAAATTTTTGCTTTGAGATACAAGTAAAGACTTGAGATACGAGCACACTTATAGACGCCAATGGTAGGTGGCCGAGCACTCGGAGCAGCGCACGCCGCCTTACTCGTTCACTTCTCATGTTCGTCGACTTCCATACGCATCTCCGCGAGTCTTCCGTATTGTGTTTGCGTTATTTACGTGATTTTCTCTCTATTTTGTGCATTATACTTCATAATAGTAATGAACCCTAAGAAACTAGTGGTAAGGATGGTAGTGAGAAGAAGAAACGCATCATGACCATGGGAATAAAGCATGAAATTGTCGATAAATATAAGCGTGGTAGTCAGGAGTATGGATAATTTTATATTTAAAATTATTGGAATTATTATACGTATGCTTCAAACATAATTTGAATAGTGAATTTTAAAAGTGAAATAATAAATTGATATTATAATATTATGTCAGAAAGTTTGTATCATGCAAATGTGAAGGTGAATCAGCCTAAGGAACATTCATTTCTAAACAATGAAATAAATACATCAAGTTTATGGCATGAGAGATTAGGACACATATCTAGTAAAAAGTTAGAATTAATAATAACATCAAAGTCATTAAGGGATATAGATATCAGCAAAGTAAATAAAACTGATATATGTGAACCATGTAAATTGGGCAAGTTAACCGATACACCACATAGAAGATTAAAAGAAATAAGATGTTCTGAAACCATGGAGTTATTGCACACAGATGTTTGCGTGTATCATAAATGTGTACCATAAATGTATCAAACCCATATGGTGTACAGTACATACTTATTTTCATAGACGATTTTTCAAGAAGAGCATTTGTTTATTTGTTAAAATCAAAAGAGTCTGTAACAAGAACAAAGGATTTCATAACATTCATTGAAAATCAAATGAATAAACATGTAAAAAGAATAATGTCAGATCAAGGCAGAGAATACGAAAATGATGAATTACAAAGTTATTTCAGAGAAAAGGGAATCAAACACTGTTTATCATCTGCTTATACTCCCCAAAATAATGGAATTGCTGAAAGGTACAACCGTACTTTACTCGATACAGCGAGAACTTTATTGATGTCATCAAAGCTGCCACATAGTTTTTGGATATATGCAGTGAAATGTAGCAATTACATCTTGAATCGAACCCCACATGAGAGCATCCAGAATCAAATACCTTTAAAAGTCTGGAATGGAAATCGCTTTAACCCAAACTTAAACATTTACGAAAATTTGGAAGTGTAATCTACATACTGTACCAAAGGCCCGACGTTCACACAAGTTTCAGGAAAGAGCCATTAAAGGAATCCTAGTAGGATATTCCACGAAAGTAAGAGGTTATAAAATATGGATACCCAGTAAAAGAAAAGTTGAAGAAAACGGAAATGTGTATGTGAATGAACAATTATTGGGAGCAGAATGGATGAAAACAAAAGAGACTACATTAGAAGAATACAATGAAATATTTTCTATTGGACAATCTAGAAATGATGTTTCACGTGAATCAAGCGACTCAGAGGATGATCAAAAGGACGATCACACAGCACGAATACAACCGGAAAGTGATGACATTAATGAGACCAATAGTATGAAGTTACGATCAGGTACAATCACAAAGGCCAAAGCAGCAAGCGTAAAGTCATTCGTTACTCGTATTTCAGAACCCAGTAGTTACGAAGAAGCACTAAATAGTGAATATCAAAAGGAATGGAAAGGAGCCACCGAAGAAGAGCTATTGAATCTCCGTACCCATAATACCTGGAAGAAAGTATGAATACCGAAGTACGTCACACCGCCGACAACCAAGTGGATTTTTAGGATAAAATATCACCAAGATGGAAAAGTTGATAGATTTAAAGCTCGCCTTGTAGTTAATGGTCTCACACAAAAGCCATATATCGATTATATTAAAACTTAGGCACCCACGCCAAGTTTGACGAATATACGACTACTATTTGCTTTAGCAACAGATCAAAACTGGTTTGTGGAACAATGCGACATCAATGCAGCGTATTTATACAGTGAACTACAAGAAGAAATATATCTTGTAATACCTGAAGGCATTGTACATGACGAAACAAAATATGATGGAGTACGTTTATTGAAAGCTTTGTACGGTCTTAAAAAAGCCGGTCATCAATGGTACCAAGAATTGAAATGTAAACTGAAAAAGCTTGGATTTCAAAACCTGGAAACTGATCCATGCATATATATAAATGATTCAAATTCTTCAAAGATCATAATCATTGTTTATGTTGATGATTTTCTAATTATGTGTAAAGACAAAGATGAAATAGAAAATACATTAGATAAATTAGGATCACTCTACAAAATTAAGAAAATGGGCACTGTAAGAGACTACCTAGGAATGAACATCAACTACGACAGAAATAATAAAGTAATGGATATAAATCAAAGTAAGTTCATCACTGAACTATTACATTCAACAAGCATGGAGAACTGTAAAAGTGTATCAACTCCGTTAGAAGAAAGCAAAGCTCATAGTAAAGATGAATGTAAATCATTGATTGGACCAGAGCAAACCAAATATAGAAGCATTGTAGGAAGTTTAAGTTACCTAAGTAACACAAGCAGGCCCGATATTCATTATGCAGTAAATAAATTAGCAAGAAAATCTTCAAATCCAACTGAGAATGATAAAATACAAATGAAGCGTGTTTTGCGATATATAAAAGGAACCAAAGACCTCACATTACAGTATTCATATTCAGATGATCAGATGATAACATATTGCGACGCATCATGGGCAGACGATACAACGGATAGAAAGTCTACTTCCAGATGTATAATTATTTTTAAGTAATGGACCAGTACATTGGACAACTCATAAGCAACAAGTCATAGCAGTTTCTACACAGGAATCAGAGTATGTTTCATTAGCATCAGATTTAAATGAATTTAAAGCTTTGCGAAATCTACTACGTGAATTAAAAGAAGAAAAATATATTGCTGAACCATGTATTTTATTTTGTGACAATCAGGCTGCAATAAAGTTAGTGACGAATAATGGAAAGCAACAAAGAAGCAGACACATAGATCTAAAATATCATGTGGTCAGACAAGCAGTAGAAAAGAATGAAGTAATTATTCAATATAGAATCTAAAAACAATATTGCAGATGGGTTAACTAAAGCAATAGGACCCCCCAAATTCTTGAATTTCATAAAGCTAATGAAGATGAAATTTGAAAAGTAAATGTGTGAGAAAATAAAATTATGTTTAATGCAGAGGGAGATGTGTGGATAATTTTATATTTAAAATTATTGGATAATTTTATATTTAAAATTATTGGAATTATTATAAGTATGCTTCAAACATAATTTGAATAGTGAATTTTAAAAGTGAAATAATAAATTGATATTTTAATATTACGTCATATGAAGAAATGCATTTAAGAATGAGTAAGCGCCTCGTTTTAAGAGAGTCAACGGAGAGTCAATGAAGAGACAATAGATAGGCAGTGGTAGAGAGTAGATGAATTCAGTATTCATCTGACACTGGTTCAAGAGTAGAAGATGAACTATGATGCAAGTCAAGCACGGCAGTTGATGACTATGAGACACAACGAGAATGCGTGCGAAGACTGGGAAATTCAAGATGGCTCATCGAACGAAGACTGAATGGGGTGAGACAGTAAATGGCTATGAGAAGTAAGCTTCAAAAAATAGATTTAAATTATACTGAAGAGAGAAGTTATCAAGACAAAGCAAGAAAGAAGTAATAAAGTGAAAAGCCATAGTTTCCCTGACGAGACGAAAAACGGAATGTCAATTCACAATGTTTACAAGAAGAATCCAGAGGCGGAACCATTGCATGAGAGGGAAGTTGGAATTAGCTTCGAATACAAGTAAAGCTTCATTATCGGATAAAAAGTCACCGATAGAAAACTAACAACGAACTGTGAGTAAACTATTTATATTTATTAATTCATTTAGAAGACAAAGGAATAGGAATATTGTCAGTTAAAGTAAAGTTTATCAAGAAAGAGAATTTCCGTGAGAAGAGGATTAAATGTAACTGTGATAGATTAATTTCTAAAGAGAAGAAATTAAATTAAATTATTGCTACAGGAATAAATTTCTTAAGTAAAGGAATTTGAAAGTTTATTAGTGAATATTATTATTTTCGATTCAAAGTGTGATCAAGTTATAAAATAACTTTATTATTTATTGAAGTGAAACTGAGTGCATCAATTAAAATATAATTTAGGTGTGATACTTTAAAGTCACAATTATTATTATTTTATTGTGCTTCGAAATTATAAGTGCAAAGTCAGATTAAGGAATTATTGAACTATTGTGAATATTCTATTCAAATCAGTGAAAATTATTATTGTGGAATCACAAGGAACTAAAAGAGTGAATTCAGTGCATCTGAGGAGAAATGATTATAGAACTGACTATTATTATAGAACTGAGTTTATATTATGTTTTCTAAATCGAGGTGTTCGTATCATAAATAATTTTTTATCATAAGAAATAACAGAAAAAAAAATGCCAAGGAGGAGGAGTTCAATCTGTAAATATTTTTATTCCTCATAATAAAAAAAAAAAAAATTAGCTCTGCATCATTATTACCCCCACATTTTGGTTATGGGCCCAGCACGCTTCCACTGCGCAGTTTAAGAAATTCCACTATGCCCTTTAAGAAGGGTCTGCACCATTTAAAGAGGTAAATACGCACCATAAGGAAGTCATTTGTGCCCTATATAGAAGTTTTGCGCCATTTGAGGAAAGACTGAACCCTTACAAAATTAAGTACGCTAAAATAACTCAATATGGCAGGAGTAAGTGATACTGGTCAAATGGCTACCATGTTCAATGGGAGAATTTATTCAATATGGAGACTCTGCATCATTATTACCCCACAAGGAGAAAAAAATTAAGTGAAGAAAAGTAACGAATACAAATCAAAAAAAGCAAAAAAAATACGTAAGCTAATTCTAAGTATGTGTAAGTTACGTAATGTACGTTTAAGGTACGATAAAAAATCAAGTGTCTAAGTACAAGCCAACTCTCTTCCCTCCCTTCCTCTCTCCTCCTTCTCCGCACATGCCGCCATTAGTCGCTACTGTATCGTCTGTCAGTAAGAACTCATAATTAAAACCACATTTTATTTTATATCACAAGCATCCTAACATACTACATTTTTTTTTGTGTGTGTGTATGTCTCTATAGCAATTAAAAATATGTTTTTTCCATTATTATTAGCACTAATAAGGGAGTTTTAAGAGGGCCGGAATGGATTAATTTTTTTTTTCTGTTATTTCTTATTGTAAGAGAAATTATTTTATAGAGTAAAATAATTTTAATAATAAAATTTCATGCTTTAAAAGTAATTTTGGTGAAATAGTGATAATAACCAATAAGATGAGAGAAGAGCAATAACTGCAGCTTTGGACAACAATGGGTGTTTAACGAAGTTAGTAACCAAGACGACGGGAATGATTATTATTAGCTTCGCCATGAAGTGAAGTTCACAGTAAAGCTCTTAAAAGAAGTTTAAAAGATATTAGCTTTTAGCTATGTATTCTAATAACTGAAATTGACCGATTAATTCATAGAATTTAAATGCGAATATTTATAATTTCAAATTGTATTACATTAAAATATATATTCGCGTGTGCTAAGAATTCAACATGGGATTATGCCGAAGGGACATGTTGGACGAAGATCAAATGACACAATCCGTAAGTAAGTTGGAACACGGAGGCGATCAACGCAAAATGGATGAGGGAATTAATGCGACCGGTCAGCGCAAGTCAAAGTAAGTGGAATTATTCATCTTAAATTTCGGAAACAATTTAATGAAGACACAGTAGGAAATTACATCGTGATTTCAAGATGGCGGACGTTCCACATTAGAATACAGAACTTATGATTAAAGTAATTATGAATAAAGCAACATTATAAGAGTGATCAATAAGTATTAAAATACTAGAATGCTGAGATTATTAGTAGTGTATAGACAAAGATACACAAAGTTTAGACAGAGTCATGTCATGTTCGTGAAACTAAATTAATTGAACACATAAAGACTAATTGACAATAAAGTATCAAGTTTGAAGAAAAGGTATTTAATGAATATTACAATTTGAATTGTTAATTTCACAATTAACAAAACAGGATTCAGTTGAATAACTAGGAACATTGTAATAAGTGAATTGCATTAATGAATTCCATATAGAAGATATTAACAGTATAAATACATATTAAAGCCATACAAAGAAACTATTGTAACGAATGATACGCAACATAACTAGAAATGAAATAATGCATTTAAGAAGATACTTGATACTAGATGAAAAGGTTAATTGTGTAACTACAGTGAAGTGAACATTAAAGTCCTACAATACAAGTGAGAAGTGACATTAATAACTAATATTCAATGTTAGTAAATTAATGGATTTAGTCGATTAAAATGTCTGAAAGTATTTACAGTGACTCTGATGAAAGAGAACAATGAACTCTTGAACTTTAAGTATCAAATGTTTTTGAATGATCAAACCTTTAATGAAAGATGTATATTAGTAATTTGGTTTTATAAAGTTTTGTTTTAAACTTTACTTATTCAGTAATATTTTCTATAGCTCAACACATACTTTAAAATGTTTCTCTGCTAAAAACAGTAAAGGATCCAAGTGTATCCTGTATGATTATGTGGAACTAAATAACTATATTATTACATTATTATCATTAATATTATTATAATAAGTTTTTTGTTTCCCATTACAAATTTGGTTATGGGCCCAGCACGCTTCCACTGCGCAAAGTATGTGAAATATAATGAATTTTGAGCTATATAACTGAATGTATATCAGTAGAGGTACTAATACAAAGGTAAAATTGAACTAGTTGAATAAAGTACATTAGTGAATCTATTAAGATGGCTGTTCGAGCATCGATGGATGAAGGTAATCTCTTCAATGGAAGAAATTATACAACTTGGCGTGTCGTGATTAAGAACATTCTTATGAAAGAAGGATTGTGGAAAGCCGCAAACCTATCTCTTGAAGAAATAGATAAAATAGAAGATAAGATTGAGAAAAGGAAACTAAAAGAGAAATCAGAGAAAGCATATGGTACCATTGTCAATCAACTCCAGAACAGATACAAGCTGTTGATTAAGGAGGATATGGATCCCTGTCTTTTACTAAAAGAACTAAACGCAAAGTACAACAAAAGGGACAATCTGAAGATTACCAGATTGAAACGGGAAATTTATGAAATTTCAAATTATAAAAACAACCATAAACTAGAAGATATAATTATGACTATGAAATTGTTAGTAAAGGAGTTAGAACAGATAGGCGGATCTATATCAGACAATGAATTATGCTGGGTGTTACTATCCGGGTTGCCTCCCGAATATGAAACGACTGCCCAGGGATTAATGCTCACTGAGGATACGCCATTATCCACTTTTGAGATTATAGTTGACAAACTAGTTCATCAGTTAGAAAGGAAAACTCATGACAAGAGTAAGTTAGATCATGAGGATGTAAACAGTTATAAAGTACATACAGGGAAAACCCAAGATAAAAGGAAATGTTACAACTGTAACAAAGTTGGCCACTTAGCGAGGAATTGTAAATACAAGGTTAAAACTAAATCCAGTAAAACTGAAGTTAGATCTAGTGGAAAGAAATCTTCACGTGGGGGTGATCCTTACTCAGCTATACTGAGAGTATCAGATAAACCACAGTGTATGATAGCTAAAGCTAATGAAGACGTGTGGTTACTGGACAGTGCTACGACCAATCACATAAGTTGCAAACTCCATGACTTTCTTGAATACAATAAGTTCCCAGAACCTATAGACATACACGGAGCATCGACGCAACCTATCCAAGCCTTGGGAAAAGGCACTGCTAAACTGTCTTGTTATATAAACCCACATAAGAAGGAGACTTTGTTATTGAACAATACATTTTATGTGCCTAACTTGGGAGTGAATTTAATCTCAGCGCCTCAATTGGCAATGCATGGCTTTACCCAATTAATAAAAGGGGATGAATATATAGTAATGGATTCACGAAAGAATAAAGTGATAAAAGGCTATCTGAAAGATAAATTATATGAAGCTAAAGTACGAGTTATAAGTCCAGTCCATAAAAGTTATGTCAAGACTGACTTAGATAGAGACTCTTTATGGCACGAGAGACTAGGCCATATATCCTATGCTAAACTGAGTAACATTGTCAAGGAAAGACAATTAAGAGGAATTGACTTAAAGTCAGTGAACGAGAAGTCAATTTGTGATTCGTGCAAAATGGGAAAGCTTACTGAGAAACCTCACCGAAAATTAAATTATGTGAGATCAAAGGAAATTTTGGAGATAATACATACAGACGTATGCGGTCCCATAAATATAAACAATCCGTATGGAAGCCAATATATTCTGACCTTCAAGGACGATTATTCTCGAAGAGGATTTGTCTATCTCATTAAGTCAAAAGCAGAAGTAGCGCAGAAGACTAAAGACTTCATTGAATTTGTAGAAAGACAAATGAACAAGAAGGTGAAGCGGATTATGTCGGACCAGGGACGTGAGTATCTCAATGATGAATTAAAGACATATTTCCAGAGGAAAGGAATTAAGCATAGCCTATCAACCCCATATACACCCCAAAATAATGGGATTGCGGAACGGTTCAATAGAACTCTATTGGATACTTCGAGAACTTTATTAATCGCTTCGAAACTACCGCTTAGCTATTGGGTATTTGCGGTAGAGTGCTCCAACTACCTAATTAATAGGACTCCATGTAAGAGTATAGATAATGCTATTCCTATACAAGTGTGGAACAACAATCAGTATAAACCTAATGTCAAGCATCTCAAGAAATTTGGCAGTGTAGTATACTTAAGAGTTCCCAAATTACAACGCAAATCGAAATTCCATGAAAGAGCAGTTAAGGGAATCTTTGTTGGATATGCTCCTAGGATTAGAGGGTACAAGATATGGATCCCTGACAGAAATAAAATTGAAGAATCCAGTCAAGTCTATGTTAATGAAAAGGAAGCTGGGGCTGACATGTTTAAATCAAAGGAAGTATCAGCGAAAGAGTATGAAGATGCTTTTGTGACAAATAAATCGATCAAAGATGAATCGAGCGATTCGGAAGAATCATTAAATACCAAAGAGGAAATAGCAGAATCTCAAGAAGATACCGAAGAAGAAGAGAAGCAATATGAAGATAAAGGAATGCAACTCAGATCCGGCAAATATACAAGATCTAAACAAAGTAAAGCATCGGCTTACTTGGTGAAAATAAAAGAACCCACTAACTATAATGAAGCTCTTAGTAGCGAAGAATCCAATAAATGGAAAGAAGCAATAGAAGAAGAACTAAACAATATTCACCAACATGAAACTTGGAAATTGGTGAAAATTCCCAAGTATGCTACACCTTTGACTTCCAAGTGGATATTTCGAATAAAATATCGTCAAAGCGGTGAAGTGGATAGATTTAAGGCCAGGTTAGTCGTGAATGGGTTCACGCAGAAAAGATACCAGGATTATAATCAAACGTACACACCCACTCCCAGTATGACGAATATCAGATTACTCTTGGCAGTCGCAACAGACCAGAATTGGGAAATACAACAATGCGACATCAAAGCTGCCTACCTACACGGTAAACTGAATGAAGAAATTTATTTAACTCTTCCAGAGGGAGTAAATTGTAATAGAGAGAAATACAACGGAGTACGTTTGCAGAAAGCTTTATATGGATTGAAGCAGGCTGGTCGCCAGTGGTATCTGGAGATAAAAGAGAAATTGGAACAAATAGGTTTCAAAGCACTGAAGTCAGAACCTTGTATTTATTATGAAGTCAGATCCTGTATGATTATGTGGAACTAAATAACTATATTATTACATTATTATCATTAATATTATTATAATAAGTTTTTTGTTTCCCATTACACTTATGATAAAAAATTATTTATGATACGAACACCTCGATTTACGAGCTCGGTCGTGGAACGGATTATGTTCGTATCTCAAGGTGTTACTGTATTTCCTGTTCTAAATTGTAGATATACATCCCTATAAAAAGATGAATCGGTAACGGAATATAAATAATAACAATCATCAATGTGGAACGACAAAAGTTTATAATATTCATAACAACTAGAATAGAATTAAAAATTGTATTGTAATATCTACACATGAATATATAATTTAAAAAAACAGATATAAACAGATCTTTAACAGCAACCTTTAAAATTAAAATAACGTAATTCTCTAAACAGAAATCAGAAAAAAAACATTAACTGTTAAGAAACAATTTAATGCGTGACGATATTCACAAATATTTGAATCGATTATTTTTTTTTTAATGACCAATTCAAACAATAAATATTGCTTATATTTATATTGAAAATTCATTAATAATAGTTCTTTAATTAAATTTATATTTTATCAAAATTCCTTCTATCAACCGTTTGCTTTTAAGCAGTTTTTTCACCTAAATCCAAAGTGAAGTGGTTTTTCATATACAACAGAACTCTGTGACAATAAAAGAACTTATTGAACTACAATCAATGAGCTTTGGTAATAACCTGAATCTTCATTTTAATCTTCTGTTAACTCTTACAATAAAATGAAAATTTTTACATGACATTTTTGCCTTCACTAGTTAATTAAAGTGTGGGCCCGGTAGCCGAGTGGGTAAGGGCGCTTGGCTGCGGGTTGGAGGTGGCGGGTTCAATTCCCGGCCTCAGCGGAGGGCGGGAATTTTTCCACGCTTTTTTCTCCTCCAAACGGGTCCTAGGGTCTATCTAGCCCTCTGTAGAATGGGTACCGGGTTTCTTTCCCGGGAGTTAAGGCGGGCGGGCGTCGGGCTGACCTCCCGACCTCAATCTAGTCTCGTTGGTCACGAAACGCTGGGAGCCTTACCTCCCGCGCTCCCGTGGACCTGCATGGCCTGTTTATGGGATTGCTTAACTAACTTTAAAGTTAATCAAAGGTGAAATCTAAGTATTACATAAAAAAAAAACTGCTTAACTACGAAAATAATTTTTCAACATACTTTTTCACATGAATTGGATCTAATATGAGCAATTAGTTCACTTGATGTTGAAAACCCTTTCTCACAAAATTTGCATTTAAAATTGTTTTCACTCTTATGAGATCTAATATGTCTAATTAAACTGCTTGACTGTGTGAAGCATTTTTCACAAAACTCACATTTAAAAGGCTTTTCACCTGTATGTGATCTGATGTGAACGATTAAATCACTTGATCTTGAAAAACCCTTCTCACAAAATTCACATTTTAAAAGTTTATCAACAGAATGTGAACGAATATGCACGGTTAAGTCACTTGATCTTGAAAAACTCTTCTCACAAAATTCACATTTAAATGGCTTCTCACCTGTATGGGTTCGTATGTGAACTGTCAAGTCATTTGCTCTTAAAAAGCCTATCTCACAAATTTCACATTTAAATGGCTTTTCACTTGTATGTGACAAAATGTGAGAAGTTAAATGACTTGATTTTGAAAAACCCTTCTGACACAATTCACATTTAAATGGCTTTTCACCACTATGTGATCTAACGTGAGAACTTAAATCACTTGATGTCGAAAAATGCTTCTCACAAAATTCACATTGAAATGGCTTCTCACCGGTATGGGATCTTATATGCCGATTTAAATTGGACAGACAAGTAAAGCTTTTTCCACAAAACTCACATTTAAATGGTTTTTCCCCAGTATGGGAACGGCTGTGAACAGTTAAATTACTTGACCTTGAAAAGCTTTTACCACAAAATTCACATTTAAAAGGCTTTTCA
>JAFIDM010013716.1:67124-86326 GCA_023159025.1 Thereuonema tuberculata
TGCAATCTAAGATGGGATGTTAAATGACTGGATCTTGAAAAGCCTTTCTTACACAATTCACATTTAAATGGCTTGTCGCCTGTATGCAGTCTAATGTGAACGGTTAAATCACCTGATGTCGAAAACTCTTTCTCACAAAATTCACATTTGAATGGCCGTTCACCTGTATGCGATCTAATGTGATAATTAAGATGACCCACTTGGGAGAAGCATTTAGAACAAGTTTCACATTTAAATGGCTTTTCACCTGTATGGGTTCTAATGTGAACAGTCAAATCACTTGCTCTTAAAAAGCCTTTATTACACCATTCACATTTAAAGGGTTTTTCATCTGCATGTGATCGGATGTGAACTGTTAATTGACCTGAAGTGGAAAACGCTTTCTCACAAACTTCACACTGAAATGGTCGTTCGCCTGTATGGGTTCTAATATGTTGGTTCAAATGACCCATTTGGGAGAAGCATTTTTCACAAAATTCACATTGAAACGGTTTTTCTCCTGTGTGTGATCTAACGTGAACAGTCAAATCACTTGCTCTTGAAAAGGCCTTATTACAGAACTCGCATTTAAATTGCTTTTCACTTGTATGCATTCGTACGTGGTTATCTAATTGCCTTGCCTGTGAGAGAGTTTCGTTACAATGGTCACGATTTAAGAGATTTCTTCGTCTTTCCTTTATCTGCGAATCGGAATTGGGAACTGCTGCTTTATTTTGGCACTGCTTCATTTTCTCCAAAAGAAAATAATCCGTAAAGATTTTTTTTTTCAAATTATCAAGTGGAACGTTAAAAACATTCTTCAAAATTTCTTAAAAGGTAATCTTATTTGCACACAATTCTAGTGAATTTCAGTTTATTAGTCTGTGTGATTTGAAGTTGCTATTGTCCACACTAAAATAAGAGATGATGGTGACAATTGTCTACACTAAAATAAGAGAGATAATAAGAGAGAAGAGAACAGAACCTTTGAATTAGCCCCTCAGTTGATCGACACAAAATCCAGTGAGCCACGTATTTCAAAACAATGAAAGCTGTTGGTTTTGTTACTCAAATGGTGTTATTGCGACTGAAAGCCTCGTTCTTGAATTCACCTCCACTTAATGATAAAGAACGAACTGAGTTCGAATTACCTTTTGTTAATTCTATTCTGGGTTTTGTCTTAACTTATAATTTACTGATATCCTGCCTCTGAGCGCCACTGATACACTCTCACCAACTCGAAAACGTGAAATCCATCTGCAGGCTATTAAGAAACAAAACTCTAAAACGCAACTGAAAATCTCCAGATTTCTCATATTTTTAGGAATTTCAGCAATTTAAAAAAAATAAATGCTCTCACAGTTTCTCTTCCAAAAAAATAAAAATAAAATAACAACGCTCTCACTATCTAAATAGATCGGATTTCAGTTTAACCCTCAAAATCGTTTCCCGTTTTCCTTAACGAATCGTATCATCAAGTATGAAAAGCCTCTGATCTTGATATCGTTGAGGGAAAAAAAAAAAAAAAACAACAACAACTCTGAAACAGATTGTAAGCCTTCAGATTTACATCTACGATTCGACACAAAATCTTTTCTTTGCGTCAATCGTTCATATCTTAAAGGAAATATCTGATGTTGACGACGCTGCACGGAAGTAAGGATCATAATCGGAAGTAATGATGCTAACGCAAAAACCTGATACCCTCAGCTGGCATTTTTTTTTTAAAAAAAAAAAAAACCTAGAAAAATGTTGTCAACAGAAAAGATTTCTTTCCAGATCTACAAGTTTTTAATGCCTGATCAAAGGGGAAAAAAAATCGTTTCAATGAGAAAATGGAAATCTGAAGTCATTTAAAGGCGGTTCAATATATACTTCTGAGGTTTTCAAAATATTTTAAAGATTTACATCTCAATTTACGACTAAATTAGACAAAAAAAATTTTTTCCTTTTTTTATTTGATTAGGTTGACTGGATATTCTCTCTATTTTAGTTGGTTGAATGAAGAATTTACGAAATCTGAGAGTTTTAGGGTTTAAAAGGTTTTTACGATTCGACAGAAGTGTTTCAGGTTTTCGAGTTGCCAAATTGCTTGTGACCGTCCACGTTGTGAGTTTACGTATCTTCATGGGCATATTTGTAACTTCATTTCACGCTTGTCAGTCTTGTCTTTTTTGTAATCTCCTACCAAGAATACTTCACATATAGTATAAGGGGAATGAAATTTCTTAACTGAAGGACGTTGTGATGTTATAATATTACAGATCGACCCATAGTGATATATCAGTAGAAATTAAACCTAACCTTATTCTCTATTTTTTAACAAATTCTTCAAAGGCTTTTAAACGTAAATATATTTTCTATCAAATTATTTACAGTAGTCGACTTGGCGTATAGATACTTGTATAACAATAGGAAAAGGTGAATTTGACGATAAGTATCACATTCCTGCAACGAAGTTCATTTCATATCAACATATTTAAATAATAGAATCGTACTGTATCAAATGATGAGTTCAAAGAAAACAGTTCGTTTATGGAACCAGAAATAGAAGAATTAAATGTCACAACTACAGCAATGAATGAATAACTTATATGAATGTGACAAAAGAGAGAGAGAGACTTTGAATATTGTGTAATCTAAATGAAATCTTTTGCCTAAAGCTAAACGAATTATGAATAACAACGTGAAAGAGGACATTCATGAGTGAACAAAGCCAAAATAGTTGCGTAAAAAATTAAGATGTCATTTCAATGTGAATTTTGTGAGAAGCACTTTTCAAACTCGGGCAATTTAACTCGGCACATTAAATTACATACAGACGAAAAGCCATTCAAATGCGAGTTTTGTGCAAAACGATTTACAGAAGGAAGCAACTTGACTCGTCATCTTAGATCCCATACGGGTGAGAAACCATTTAAATGTGAGTTTTGTGAAAAAGCTTTTTCACAAGCCTACCATTTAGCTGGTCATGTAAGATCTCATACAGGTGAAAAGCCATTTAAATGCGACTTTTGTGGTAAAAGCTTCGCAAAAGCAGACAAATTAACTGTTCATATTAGATCTCATACAGGTGAGAAGCCGTTTAAATGTGACTTTTGTGGCAAAAGCTTTGCGAAAGCAGACAAATTAACTGTTCACATTAGATCACATACAGGTGAAAAACCATTTAAATGCGAGTTTTGTGAAAAAAGCTTTTCCGAAGCAGGGAATTTAGCTCATCATATTCGATGCCATACAGGTGAGAAGCCATTTCAATGCGAGTTATGTGAAAAAAAATTTTCAAAATCGGGTAATTTGACGCGTCATATTAGATCCCATACGGGCGAAAGGCCATTCAAATGTGAGTTTTGTGCGAAAACCTTTTCGGAATCTGGTAATTTATCTGTTCATATTAGAACCCATACAGGTGAAAAACCCTTCAAATGTGAGTCTTGTGAAAAAAGTTTTACTCATGTGAGTTCTTTAGCTGCTCACATTAGAGCACATTCAGGGAAGAAACTTATCGAGTGAACTTTGCAGAAAAAATAAATTAATCAAAATGGATAGTTGACTTTTACATTAAATTATGACAGAAAATGCTTAACATGAATTCTATAGACGCGAGGAACAAGTCCATGTAAGCAATTAAGGTTAGAGTACATTGATTTGAAGATGTTTTTTTTATTAAACCATCTGGAAGTAATATTGTGTACTTGTTCTTTATTCTTCAAATTGTGTACAAACTCACCATCTTTATTTTTCTTATTAGCAATCTAAGAGTAAGTGTCCTTAACATTTAAGTGATTTAACATTTTGTTTTTATAATCTGAAGAATCCATGATCACTAATACATTGCCTTTATCTGCCCTGGTAATCAATAGGTCAAAAGGCAATTAGGATGCGCTTTGAAGAACGAAGTAGTGTCTTTTTTTTTCCATTGCATGATGTTTTTTTGAATTGTGTTGAAACGAATATCCTTTCGACTGAGAACCTGATTCAATTTGTTTCTTAGAAAATCCTTTTCTATTCCTTTTAATTGATTATTATTTTTTAGTCCAAGTTCAATTTCAGAAATTGAGTCAATAAAATTGTTCATAGTAGAAGTATTTTATTGTCTTTCAATTGCAGTTTCAACTTATTATTTCTTAATAATTAATATTATTTGTTTTAATATTTTGCTATAGCATATCCTTATATCATTTTAATGTTATATTTTAACTTTATTGTTTTTTAACATGAATTCTGAAAAAATAGATTTCCAGTAGCATTTCCATACAAGCTAAAAGATAAGAATTTTCATTTTAATTCCTACATTAAAAAAAGCATTCAATTGAAAAGCTGTTTAAACGTAATTTTTTGCTATTATACATTGCTACCTGTGCTATAGTTACTGACGTTTATGGAAATTGAGTGAATTGTTTTTATTTCAAAACAAAATAATGCTTTATGTAAATTGTATATACAGGAAGGTTTCGAAATTATGTAAACTTTAAACATTTATATTTTATTAACGCAATTTTAATTTTCTCTATTTGAAATATATAGTCAGTCCTTTTATATCATAAAGTTAGCTTAAATGTTCGAAATACAAGTAACTTCTCTTGCTAGCTGATCTACAAACTCAAAGGCATAAAGCACTTGGAATATTTTTTGTGTGGTATATTTGGTATCATCCACATTTTCTTCAATGTTTACTATTTGTGGCTTTAAACATGATTTTTCTATAATCCCACAAAAAAAATCAAAAGAGGTGATACTGGAAATTTTGGAGGATATTCAAAATAAATCTATCCAATGATGCAGAAGTTCATTATTAAGATAATCCCACAGTGCTACATGATAATGTGGCTGCAAAATCTTATTGAAAAAAATAAGATTTAGTAAAGCATAATCTATCAACATTTCATGATGTTTTTCACCAGTAATACCACCATTGAATATCAATTTAATATATAGCCTTTGATATATATTGCCCATGTTTTCACACTGATAGTGATCATTTTGAACATTTGAACCTCCTGCTTATTGATTTAATACTGTCACATTAAACCTTTTTTATGCTTTCTTTAATCTCTAAGTTCTTGACTGTTCTGCATGCCAGGAATTGAAGCTTGTTTGGATTTTTTTTGGTTATGTTTTCTTTTTTTGTGTGTGTGTGGGGTCTATTTTCAAACACTAGAGTAGAATTTCTAACCTTTTCACACCTTTTGAGCTTGCCATCGAGTGGTTTGTGTGGCTGATGAGTCCATAAAGAGTACGAAATGACCATCCAGGGCTCCCACTGATGGTAGCTGAGGTACGAAATCTTTCTGATTTCTTTTGTGCCTCTCCTACTTATTATTTTCAAAATTAAAATTGTGTATGTTATTAGTAAAATATACATTTTTAAAATATGTATATATAATTCTTAAATACCTGTGTTTTGGAAGATATGAAATGCAGACAGAAAAGAAAAGATGTATCCTGAAAATATGCATGTCTAATTTTGTGTTGTCTATCATCCAAAAAAATCTAATATAGAAGAGTTGTTCAAATGAAACAAAGACTTTTGTGGGAACGTTGTCGCTGCATTACACAGAGCTTTGTGTTTGATCTGATAGGTGGCGTTGTACGTCAGGAAGCAGTTGGTGTTATCTGAAGTTGTAGTGTCACAAGTTGAATTGGTAGCATCACAAAATGGATTCGTCCATACTCGCCCAGCAATTAGTTATTCAATTTTTGAAGGCAGAAGGTGTTAGTGGCACCTAAATTTATCATTGTTTACAGAATCTGTAAGGGAATGAATGTCTGTCACACAGTATAGTGTTCAGATGGTGTGGTTCATTTCGTGAAGGACGTGTGAGCACTGAGAACATGCCATAGATCTGGCCAAGCGCACTTAGCCATCACTGTGGAATCGATTGCTGCCATGTGAGGGAGAACCACCGAATCACCATCCGACCTCTCGTCCTGTGACTACCACATCTTCGGACCACTGTAAAAAGCTGTGAAGGACCGCCAGTTCACAACGATGCTGAGGTCCATGACGCCATTGAAGATTGGTTCCACAGACGTTCTTTGCTTGGGATATCCACAATCTAGTGATGTGCTGGGACAGTTGCTTGAACAGACAAGACAACTATGTGTAATGGATATGTAACCCATGTATCACTAGTAATTCCTGTATGTTCACATATTCCAACCAATAATAAACCATTACAGAAATAACCAAAGTCTCTCACTTTCATTTGGACAACCCATACACTTAAAAACTAAAGAGATTAAGGAAAAGTGAGTGTATAATCAAGCAAACTATAAGTTGTGTACATTTGAAAATAGAAAAGAAATAAATTATAAATTGAACTGTCTGAAACCAAAACTCAGGAGATTAAAAAGAAACAAGGATATCTATCTTATCAATTCCTACTTAAAATATCTATCTCCTTTAAACTCAAGTTATAGGCACAGTTATTTTTGCAACAAAGTAATTTAGCTCAGTATCTACAGTCACTGTTAGTAAAAAACAGGATTGGAAATGTTGCTTGAACATTTGGATCACTCAAACCTAACATGGTTTACATCTTGTTATCATAAGAAAAGAATTCTTAACTAAACACTTAATATTAATAAATTTTATCACATTTGGTAAGACTTCATATTATAAATTGGATTTCAAGTGATATTTACAACATTATACATTTAATATTTATCTAATCATCTCATCTATAATGATATATCACTTTAAACAAATTCGGAATATAATTTGTGTAACAAATTTGAATATAATGTGTGTAGTGATTCAATGTGGCTTCATACTCTCCTGCTCAGTTGCTTTACTATCATTGTAAAGATTTGCTTTAAATTGCCAATCAAAACTAATTGCATTGGTGTTTATTGCAAACTTTCACAAACATAATCCTTCTCGATCAATCCATGCCACTCTTGAACTGAAAAGTGCTTTTACTGCAGTTAACTCATCAGCATGTACTTGCAGAACGGAGAACAAAGAAGCAACCCACGTTTTCCTATTCGCTGCCAGCCAAATGTCGATACACAACACTCAGGATTTCAGATGTATAATAACAGTTGCTGCACTGCACAGGATATGGCATCAGAAATATATAAATATATAAAAAATAACCTATTATAAAATACTAAGAACTGAATATATTTAAAGTATTCTATTTGATCAAGCTTAAAAATCTTACACAAACAAAAATAAAAAACTTTAACATTTAAATGTTTTCTGTTTAAACCTTAACGTACATGTATTAATATATTTGAAATTTTATAAAAAGCTAATTTTACATTTTACTAAACTATGATGCGTTATTTTAACAATGAAGAAATTAAAAATTGTAGTATAGGCAAATGTTTACAAATATCATAATAAAAATACATATATTTCATCCCTTAGCTCCTTGTAAAGTTAGTAAAACATCTCTCATCGATGCAAGGATATTGGCGCACCTCATTTGGATGATACCGTAACTAACAGTTCATTATTCAAGAGATGTGCTAACTCCTTTTTTGGATTGGCTTATGAAAAAGGCAGAATTTCAACCTTAATTAAAGTGCTATTTCAATAAAAAATATTTAATATGTTTCAAAAAATATTTTCAATTCTAAGTTAAATCATAGATTAACCAGTGTATTTATTGTATTTTGGAAAAGAACAATGAAACCTAAAAGAAGATAATAAGTAGACAGTTGTAGGGGATTGGTTGATAGGAATTGATGTTTGTGGTGGCCATTTGATGGTGGTTTGGTGATTAATGCAAAAAGTTAAGTGATTGAAACAGCAGAATGGTTTCTTTATCAAGCTTCGTGTAAGTTCAATTTCTAAAATTTACTTGTTAAGGACACTTAACTATATTATAAATTTTACCAACCGGCACCTTGGAAAATAGAATATTCAAAGAATGGCTTAACCTACAAACACAGTCTCACAGAAATGTGTGTAAATTGCACTAAGGCAACATATTACTACCTTCCATATGTTTTCCTAGAGTATCTTGAGAATTGTAGGCTTCATTAGCTTAATTATTACCTTTCCTCTATTAATCAATATTATATCAGTGCAAGACATCAACATTTTCTTTTTTTCATTATAGTTTTGTTATTCCACTATTATCAGTTGCTTTTTTTTTTTTTTTTTTTAATTTACCAAAATTTATATTGCTTTATCTGAATGGTTTTTCTATACCCTTTTTGTCATTTGCCAGTTTTATCACTTTGTTTTTTTCCTCTCTTTTTTTATTTTTTCTTAAATTCAATGACATTATTATCAAAGATACTTATTTAAGAACATAATTACATGGACAGAAGTTCCATTCTGGCATCAGAATTTTATGAATATGATTCAAACAGCACAGACTATTTAAAGCTAAAAGATCCAATGAACGGATTGGAGACTGAAGCGCTGATAGGACCTGTAGATCATGTAATATGTGGGTGGATACATCTCAGACACCAATCAGAGTCAGGACAGCGGTTCCTGGTGGTGATCACAGGAAGATGTTTGATGATTGTAAATAAAAACACATGGTAGGGTTTGCCAACAAGAATAGGAGAACCCATTGCAGGCATGTGATGTTTTTAAGATGTGACCAGAAAAATGAGCATATCTGCAAAAAAAAAAACCGCAAACATTGGGATAATCAACTTTTCAGTAAATGTACAGTTGTACGGCTTTTTTTAGTTTTAATTCTGTATTGTAAGATGTTGTTAATAGAAACATATTTTATAAAAATTAAAATAATTTTTGGCAAAACTCTGAGCGGCGGTCCCCAATTATAAAAACCTTTTTAATGACGGATAACAGTACGACTGTGAAGGATAACACAAAGCCAGAGTTATTACACATCAAATCACATAGGTTTCGCTCAACACATTTAAGTATTATCCGAATACATGCGACTTATGACTAAAGCGCCACTGCAACGCAGACAGGTAGCTGCTGATGCTTGGAGAGGCTACACAAATGTAGGCACCATGAACAACGGTGTCTTTCAGCATGAGGTATTCTTATACGCCAACATCTTCATCGATCCAGTTCGTTCTGACATCAACACCCATTCAATAGAAGGGATGTGAATGCACATGAAACTGAAGGTGAGATACCAAAGTGAACAAGCTGGGCTTTATTTACCAGCTACCTGTCTGCGTTCCAATGATGCATTAGTCATGAGTCACACATATTCGGACAATACTTTAATATGTTGAGCGAAAACTATGTGATTTGATGTGTAATAACTCCGGCTAAGTGTTATCCTTCACAGTCATACTGTTATCTGCCGTTCGGAGTTTTGCCTAATTTTCTTTTGTGTCAATGATTATGCCTATTACCAAATACCATATAGACAATATGCGACACTAAGGGATTAACAGCAGGACAAAAAATTATAGCGCTCCTAGCGGCGCGGCCTTCATGAACGAAATCTCATATCTGCTTATCTCAGTACTGTTGGAAACTTCAGGTTAAAACTAAATTAAAGCAATATATATATATATATGGATTCATTTTCCTTCATGTGTATAGACTGTAACAGTGTTTTTGTTGAAAAATGTATTAATACAATGTTTTCTGCGTGAAGAAAATGAAAAGAAGAAAAAGAGATGTGTGAGCAAGAATGCCAAAGCAAAAAAATTATGCATTTGTAAGGTTTAATTTTATGTCATTAAACAGACAATTTCTTGTTTAAATTATGTCTTATTTTTATTCATTTGTGATATATTGTGATTGTACATCCATTGCCTTTGTAATTATAATTTACACATTTTAATTTTATTACAAAAACATTATATAAATAACATTACATATGCAAAAGTAAGAAATATGTATCACTTTAAACTAAAACTTATTACACTCGAATCTCTGGTAGATTCTGTTTTAAATTATGGATTACAATGTTGGCGTTTTTTCACAAAACAACAATTACATAATATAAATAAGTTAATGTACAAAATTTTTAATAATATTTATATTAACATAAACATCAAACTATAGAAAATAAATTAAAAATAAGAATTAAATATAAAATTTTAAATATTGAAGAAAAGTTTATCTATAAGACTCCTTTAAGCAATTTTTATAAATATAATTTTCTTTAATTTCTTTATAATTCCAATAGTTTAACAAGCATTGGTTGGTGACAAGCATTTGATTTTTAAAAATTAAAAATAATTTTGGTTTAAGAACAAATGATTATATTTATTCAAAACTTTTTCGTCAATTGAACTAGGAAAACTATGATAGCAATAGTATTAAAGTAATATAAAATCAATTAATTTCTGATGTTATACACAATCTATATTACTAAAATCTTTTATTTCTCTGTCTGTCTGTGTGTGTGTCCAGCGCAGTTTTTTGTGAGAATGAAAAATAGAAAGACTTTTTACAATGAAACATCCGCGACGAATCGAACCTGTAACCTTCTGATTCGAAGTCAGACATCTTATCCATTAGGCTATGGGAACTACAACTCTCTTCATATAGTTTTTTTTTTTACTTATCTGTCAAAACTGAACTGACTTTGACTGAAAAGTAACAATCTATATTACTAAAATCTTTTATTTCTCTGTCTGTGTGTCTGTCTGTCCGGCACATTTTTCTGTGAGAATGTAAAATAGAAATAATTTTTACAATGAAACATCCGCGACAGAAATCGAACCTGCAACTTTCTGATCGGAAGTCTGACGTGTTATCCATTAGGCCATGGGGACTACAGCTCTCTTCATGTTGTTTTTTGACTTATCTCTCCTTTCCTTGTCCCATCAATAAGAAATGTATTCAATCTTTTTTTTGAATCTCAAGATTGTTTATTTATTTCCCATCCGTTAGTTTATTTGTAATTTGAAAATGATAATTAAACTATAATTGCCGAAACGTTGCAATATTTTAAATATTCTTACTTAATCAAATTCTGTGTGGCATTCTTTTTATGAGGTGGAATACTGAAAAATCACTATTTGTAACTCAAACGCCACTGAAAAGTGACAATCTGTATTACTAAAATCTTTCTCTGTCTGTGTGTCCGGCGCAATTTTCTGTGAGAACGGAAAATAGAAATAATTTTTACAATGAAACATCCGCGACAGGAATCGAACCTGCAACCTTTTGATCCAAAGTCAGACATCTTATCCATCAGGCCATGGGGACTACAACTCTTTTCACATTGTTTTTTGACTTATCTCTCCTTCCCATTCCCCCATCAATAAGGAATGTATTCAAACCTTTTTTTTGAATCTCAAGATTGTTTCTTTATTTCCCATCCGTCAGTTTATTTGTAATTCGAAACTGACAATTAGAACTATAATCGCCGAAACGTTGCAATATTTTAAATATTCTTACTTAACCAAATCCTATGTGATATTGAAAAATATGTGGGTGTACACGACAGATGTTAAAGTAAAGAAAACAAGAGTGAAGAAAGAAAGAAGCACTCTTTTTTTTGAGGTGGAATACCGAAAAAATCACTATCTGCAACTCAAAAACCATCAATATTTGTAACTCAAACGTCACTGAAAAGTGACAATTATAATTAAAATGAGAGTCAAAAAAGAATGAATCTGTAATTCTGTTAAATAGAATACTGAAAAATCACTATTTGTAACTCAGAAACCATCAATATTTGGAACACAAAAGCCACTGAAAAGTGCCAAATAGAATAAAAAAGAGACTCGAGAAAGAAAGAAGCAGTATTTCTATTAGATAGAATACTGAACACTATTGTAACTCAGAAAACACTGAAAAGTATCATTTGGAATAATAAAAAAAGAGTCAAGAAAGAAAGAAGCATTATTTCTATTAGGTAGAATACTGAAAAATCACTATTTGTAACTCAAAAACCATCACTATTTCTAACTCGAAAACCACTGAAAAGTATCAACAGGAATAAAAAAAAAAAAGATAGTCAAGAAAGAAAGATGCACTATTTCTATTAGGTAGAATACTGCTCAGAAGTTAGACTTCTTAGTTATTAGACCACTAGGCCTACATTCTAATCTCTATAAAAAATAAAAATATATCATAGATATATGATTTAGACGCTGGTTCTAAAAGCAGTCGTAGATTGAGAGAATATAGACATCAAAAATTAAATTTAAAAAAAATTAAAAAATTTTAGTTTTAGTTTCCTTGATGTAATTTGTATGTGTGTGTGTGTGTGTGTTTTAATAAATAAAAAATTGTTTTCCGTTACATAAGCGAGGCTTCCGGAGTGAAGCGACGGGTAGCTGACTAGTTGTAATAAAAAAGAAAGTCAAAAAAGAAAGAAGCAGTACTTCATTAGGTAGAATACTGAGAAATCACTATTTATAACTTAAAAATCACTGAAAAGTAGCAATTGGAATGAAAAAGAGAGTCAAGAAAGAAAGAAGCAGTATTTCTATTGAGTAGAATACTGAAAAATCACTATTTGTAACTCAAAAACCACTCAAAAGTATCATTTGGAAAAAAAAAAAAGAGTCAAGAAAGAAAGAAGCACTATTTCTATTAGGTAGATTACTGAAAAATCACTATTTGTAACTCAAAAAGCTAGAATCACACCAAAGTCAAAAACCTCACGATAAATATGCGGCTGATCAACCAAGATGAACGAGAGTGTCAATAACATCAATCGAATGATAAGTCTAAGAATACAAAGAGAGACTACAGAGCATACAAGTGCGAATAAAATTGACACTTCTGATAATCCACCACATGGACATCTCTACCTGTCCGAGTATCTGAACACATTGAATCTCAACGGTATTCCTCAACATCGTTTGTCATTGAAGATTGGATCTGCAATAATATTGTTGCGAAACATCAATCCCAAGTTTGCATACTGCAATGGAACTCAACTTAAATGCCGTTCATTCGATAATGATTTCATAGAAACCGAAATTATAACCGAACTCACAAAGTAGATTTTATTTTCATCCATAGGATGTCTGTGGAACCATGCGATAATCTACTTCCATTCACTTTCACAAGAAAACAATTTCCGATCAGACCTTCTTATGCGATGTTTATCAATAAAGCTCAAGGACAAACTCTAAATAAAGTTGCCATATATTTGGAAAACGTTGTCTTCACTCACCTACAACTTTATGTCTTTGAGTCAAAATTCAACAGAATTTGGTTATCTTCACTCTAAAGAATATTCACAATCAATTTATCGCGAAGAATTTCGTATACAAGCTATGATCTTCATTTATCATCTATATCAACCAACGTCCATCTGAACGTCTCTTCTTTAGATATCTATATCGAACAATCTGACGGCCTAGATTAGTAGATAATTTTCACTATTTGTAACTCAAAAACCACTGAAAAGTATCAATTGGAATTGGATAAAAAAGAAAAGAAAAAAAAAAAGAATCACTATTTCTATTAGGTAGAATACTGAAAAATCACTATTTGTAACTCAAAAGCCAATGAAAAGTGTATCTATATTACTAAATTCTTTTATTTCTTTGTCTGTCTGGTGCAATTATTGTAATTTACAAAAATAGAAATAATTTCTATAAGTTATCTATTGGAATCGAACATGTGACCTTCTGCTCCGAAGTTAGACGTCTTAGGTAATAGACCACAAGGATTACATTCTAATTTCTATAAAAAATAAAAATATATCGTAGATATATGATTCACACGCTGATTCTAAAAGCAGTCGTGGATTGAAAGAATACAGATATCAAAAATTAAAATAAAAAAAAAAAAAAATAAAAAAAATTTTTAGTTTTATTTTACTTGATGTAATTTGTGTGTGTGTGTTTTTTTTTTAATAAATAACAAATTGTTTTTCGTTACATACGCGAGGCTTCCGGAGCGAAGCGACGGGTAGCCGACTAGTAACATTATAAGAAATTTCTAATTTTATCTAAATTAAATTAATCTTTATGGACACATATTTCCAGCACCTATAATACAAGAGTAATTTTAAAATTTTAAAATTATATCTAATAGGACTAGTTAACATTTAAAAAAATAAAATAATGAAAAAAATATATATATATTTCCGCCTTATCCTTATTATGGACTGATATTAAAAGTAATTTTTGATTTAATTATCTTTTAACGAGATTGCTTACACAAGATTGTGTAGATAATTTTTTTTTTCTAAAATATTTATATTAAATGACGAAATATTATATTTATATTTCGTATTTTTATTCATTTATTTAATTCCTATTCCTCTTGTTCTGTCTAGGTCAATATTTATAAATGTGAACTTTCTTTATGTACTATTTAGCAACATGCGTGTGTATTGAAATTTGATTTTGGAAGGCCAAGCCGCTCAAGTTAACAAATTGTCTCTCCAGTTAACAAAGGTTAATCCCTCAGTGTCGCGTATTGTCTAAGTGTGTTTGCTATTACTTTATTTGCTTTGCATTTTTTCTTCTATTTGTTCATGTTACATCATCAGTCCAAGCATCTTGTGACTCTTCAGAAAGTGCCTAAAATGGGCTGGTTACATGCTGTAAAAATGGATCGATGGTTTACCTTCTACAATATGTGTCTAGATTGGACTGATGCTGTAATACAGTATCTGTCAACTTAAAATATTTCCCTTAGCAACACCAGTTTCAAATGATATATCCTTCTTAATTTTAATATAAATGTCACCGCAATCCATTATTTTTAATTTCCCGTCATTTCTTTGTTATTTTTCCCAAAATTTGAATAATTTCCTTTCAATTTTTCAATAATATTTGGAACATCAATTTCTGATATACAGTAATTTTAAATTGGCCGCCAGGTGAATTTATCGACCTCATCTTAAAAGCGCTACAGATTCGGTCTTCATCGACTTCCAAAGACGCTGAAACTTCATGCTTTGAAAATATGCATCCGCCGCCATCAAAGAGTTCCAAATAAATGTGTAAATTTCTTAAAAATTACGAAACGAATCCAGGATTTCCCAACGCTTTTATTCCATCATGTAATAAGGAATCATTTTCTTTCAAAAAAACAAAATAGAATTAGCCCTAATTCCACAGGTGAGATTTCGTAAAAATAACTACCAAAATGAAAAACAGCAAAGTCTAATAATTTTGCGTTTTGAAAAAAATTTCCAAATCATTAAAAATTAACACAAGAAGCTCCTGATAAAGCTGTGATAAATTGGCAATATCCGTGGAGAAACAGAAATGTGGTCTTTGAATTGATTTTTACAAATTCTACGTTTCTGTCCAAATTTATATATATTGCCTATCTTCGTATGTATTTATGTATGTATATATAATAAAAAAAAGATATAAAAATAATTATAAATAAATTGTTTTAATTTGTTTAGGCCATTAAAAGCTGATGGTAAATTGATAGATTTCGTTTTTCATATAAATGATATCGCGTTTTACTTCTTTCCATCTCGTTTTCTCAATAACGTTGTTTCTCGCCGAGTTCACAACATCAACTCGGTATCCTTTGTTGAGTATCCTTTGATTTTGAATTTATATCTTTACGTGGATGCACATGGTAAGAGTCCTACTCATGAAAAATCATCTCTTACTGAACGTGTTGTTGTAGAAACTAAAATTCGTTGATGCAGAGTTGTCAGTTAACCAGTGTTTAAGCAGATACAGTTAAGCCTAACCCTGTGCTGTCTGGTGTGACAATACTTTTCCTTCCAGTATTCTTATATTGCTCATATTTGGAAACATACAGTTTGAAACTCCATATAAATGCGAATTTTGTGAAAAAAATATTTGCTCGATCACAATTAACTAAATCACTTTACATCAATACAAACGGGCCATTTAAATGTGAGTTTTGGAAGAATGCACTTCAAATAAAAAGAAGTAAGCTTCTCATTTTAGACAGCATAAGGAGAAAAACCATTTCAATGTGAATTTTGTGAAACGAGGTTTACAGAAGCAGTCTCTTTAACTGCTTTTATTCATAAAAATTCTGGTAATGCCTTATAAATGTGAGTTTTGCGATAAACTATTTGCTGGTTCAAAAGAATTAACTAACCACATTAGAACACATACAGGAGAGAGGCCATTTAAATGTGAGATTTGTGAAAAAGCCTTTGCCACTAGAGCTAGTTTAATAGTTCATATAAGATCACATTCAGGTGAAAAGCCATATAAATGTAAGGTTTGTGAAAAAAGCTTTTCACGAGCAGATCATTTAAAAATTCACAGCAGAACCCATACAGGAGAGTTACCATTTCAGTGTAAGTTTTGTGAAAAGAGGTTTTCATCAGGAGGTAGGTTGACGTCTCATACGAGATCTCATACAGGTGAACGGCCATATACGTGTGAATTTTGTGATAAAAGTTTTTCTTCTTCATCACATTTAACTGAACACACGAGAGTTCATACAGGTGAAAAGCCGTATCAGTGTGGCTTTTGTGAAAAAAACTTTTCTCAACCACATACTTTAAAATCTCACATTACAACACATACAGGCAACAAGCAATACAAGTGTGATTTTTGTGACAGAGCTTTTGCAGAAAAATCTAATTTAATAGCTCACATTAGAATACATACAGGTGAAAAGCCATTTAAATGTCAGATTTGTGAAAAAAGCTTCTCGCAAGGATCAAGTTTAGCTCGTCATGTTAAATCTCATTCAGGTGAGAAACCATTTCAGTGCGAGTCTTGTGGTAGGTGCTTTTCAGAAAAACAGCTTTTAAATCGTCACATACATAGAATGCATACAAAGGAAGGGTAGAGAAGTTATCACGACATTTGTAAAGGTTTAAATCAGACACATAGCCAGAAAGGATGAAACAATCCGTTCAGTCTCTTCCCGGTGACAACTCAGGGTGCGAATTCTAGCTTGTAACGTTGTGCCTTCGTTTGTTTACTTATTTCTTTGAATCATCAGCAGGTTCAACTTCTTTTCAATTTAAACAAATTAACTTATCACATTAGACAAGATACAATGACAATACATTTGATGCAAATTGTAAAAATATTTCAGATGAGAAAAGTTAATTATTACATTAGTATTACTCTCAACTACCTCCCTGTCAGTAACAAAAGTCATACATCTACATTAGATACATAGAAGCTAAATGTTATGAACATTTATTTCTACATTATCTTAACTACTGATAATTATGTCTAAAATTAGAGAAAGAAAACTATAAATGATTTTTGTTTGTTTTTAAAGACATTATTTTTTTTGTTAAATTTAATTATTGATTTAATTGATTTCAACAAAACATATAAACACTGAAAGCATTTTTTGATATAAAATAATGACAAATGGTGGATAACAAAATATAACTTGGCAATATTAGATAATTTATTATAACCATGTATTTTAATGGTATATTCTTATTTTGATAATCTCAGAAACTGAAAATAAAATAAATAAATAAATAAATAAATAAATAAATAAAACACACTTACTTGTAAACAGGTTAAACGAGAATAAAAAAGATGGTAATAAACCTACAGTTTCGAAATAAAGTAAACTCCCGATTATCTGCGGAATTGGGTGGAACAGCAACTGCGGATAAGCGAATTCCGTGGATAATCCGAAAAACAGCACAAAAATGCTTTTAACATGTTTTATTTACATTAAAATGGCAATACATATAGTTTCAGTACCTACATTATAAGCAATTATTTTATTTTAAATTATTTATTTATTTTTATATTATTATGGGAAGGCCCTCCCGTAATTTAGTGTAACCTGTTGGTCTAAGCTCCGCCCACAAGATCTTACAATTTAAAGAACTTACTTGAGGCTAAGAAGCCTCTACACTTACAAAAGAGGCTAACTTTTATTATTTACCTTATTCTAGATTTGATTTTTTTTTAATTACATTATTTATAGTACAGTAAAAAAAAAATGGAAACAGGAGAGGTCTGCGGATAAACCACCCACGGATAATTGGGAGTTTACTGTACTTGGCATATTCCATCATCAAGGACAAAACAAGAGAGGGATACATAGTGAGAGTGCGGGAAGTGAAGGGATTAGGGAGGTTGAGGCTTTTTGCAATCCGTGATCCGTGATAGTGATAGGCTTTTTTGCCCTCCGATGGTAGGGTTGTAAGCCTTAAGCTGGATTACGTAGAAAGATTCAGCTAGGAGTTGGTGGGATAGTTTATTGTGTTGGAAGAGGGGTTTGGCACGAGAGAAGTTGGGGGCGTGTCGAGTCTCATTTTAGTGTGTGACTATATATGAATGGGTGGGGTCTTGTGTTTATGAAGGCTTTTTTGTGTTTTTATGCATATGGATAGAGGTTGTCCTATTTTTCCTATTTTTGTCCTATTGTCCTATTTTTCCCGTCTCTAATCCTAAGCCTCCCTAATCCCTTCACTTCCCTCACTATGTATCCCCACGTCATGTTGTCCTAAACATTTTGTGATATCCTATATACAGGCTGTCTACCAACCGCGAAATCTGGGATTTGTACGGGAAATTTGGGTTGACATGAAATGTACGGGAAATGTCTTTAAATTTTCAGCATGATGTTTTTGTTTGTTTTTTTTGGTAGAGCAGATCGGTTTCAAGTTTTTTTTTTTTTTTTGGTTGAACAGATCAGTTTAGAGGTTTTTTTGTTTTTTTTAAATTTTTGTGAAAATGTCCTTAAATGTATGCGAATTGTCCTTAAATTTTTTGTTTGAGATTCAGTAGACACCCTGATATATTTCTGCCATGCCTGATGATGGAATATGCTACATGTTCCGAAAACTAGGTTTATTACCATCTTTTTTTATTATCCTTTTAACCTGTTTACAAAGTGTGTTTCATTTATTTTCAATTTCTCTTTAATACATGCACATTAAACCTTCTTGTTTATTATCTCAGTAGCAAGGCTGAGATACTTGAGGGAGTAAGAATAGTAAAAATAATGACTTTTTCTTAAGAAATGTAACTTGAGGGCATCTGAAATAAAAATAAATGATCACGGTAATATCCGTTTAAGAGCCTATACTCCTGAACCTTAGGTTTGAATCTTGCACGGGCTTGGATGTTTCTTCTTCCCATTTGTGTTTTCCTTCCAACAACTTATTTTCAAAAGCTTCCTCCTGTCCTCAAAAAAAAAAAAAACCTAAAGAAGCTTCCTGCTGAAGGAAGAGAAATATTGTGTATTTTAGAAGAATTTAAGAAGTATATCGACTAGATGTCTTTACAACATATTAATTACAACTTTTATGGAAATATCTTATTGTGAACTATAATGTACAACAGTGAACTATATAGATTGCCGAAATCTTTTCAACGCTGGTCAGTTGTTTATGGACAGGTCAAAATTCAACTGTATTCGCATTGTTTGAAATTCATGGAGCGACCCGTTTTATTTG
>JAFIDM010013716.1:86336-128960 GCA_023159025.1 Thereuonema tuberculata
CTGCAGATGGCGTCAACACAGCTTATTTTCAATTTGACACCTTGTTTCTGGTGCAGCTCAGCCTCTGTCATCCCTGTGCCATTTATAAAAGAAAGTGCTCACTGAAAGACGATTGCAATCAAAGAAACAAACACACAGCATAAAGAGAAACCTTAGGATGGAAAAGTCTGTTAGGCTATATTGTATAAACTATTCAAAATGGACAGTGGACATTAAATTATGACAGGTGGAAACATGAATTTGTTAACTTTTTTAAAAGAATTCCTACATTAAAATAAACATTCAATTGAAAAATTGTTTAAATGTAATTTTTTGCTATTAATAATTGCTATTTGTGATATATTTACCGAAATTTATAGAAATTGAGTGAAGTGTTTATTTCTAAACAAAACAATTCAGATTCAAATAATGATTTATATAAATTGTAAATACAGGAAGGTTTCAAAATTATATATACTTTATATTTTATTAACGCAATTTGAATTTTCTCTATTTTCAATACAATGATGATGAGAAAGACAGGCCGAGCCGCCTACATCATTATTGAGAGTCATGTGACCATCAGGGCCTGGATGCATTTCATTGCCATGAAACTTCAGACTCAGTTAATCTCAATTCATTGTGTCTTTTTGATTAAATTAATTAAAATAAAGAAATAAATGAAAATCAACTGAAATCCATTTTAGTGTATTTTCCTTATTTAGTAAGTGTTTAGAATTATTAACACTTAGTAAATAAAAAAAAAATATATTTCAAGTTTTATAGAGAAAGAAAAACAAAAGAGGACAAACGATTCTTTTTATTTTAGGATTTACTTAATGTTAAATTTTGTTAAAAATAAATTTTAAAAATTTGAGGAAGGGATTTGTTGTATTCGTTGGGCGCCAGAATACGTCACAGATGCGTATTCATCAAGTTTTCCCTCGGTCGTCACACTCCAGTACTTAACTCGAGCCAATCTCAGGTGTAGTGTCCACTGAACAACCATAAAATGAACAGGCCAATACGCAATAAGTAACATAAAACATAACTCTTTAGCTTTTATTCTAAACAAATGAAAAAAACAATAGCTCCTATTTGGAGATTACGGTAACGAATGTCACACAGCAAAACGGTGGTTTATTAACTTTCCCCCGCTCACTGTTCTAAACTGATAATGTAATTGAACCAAGAAGACACTTCCACTTTTGCAATTGTTTGACTTGCACTAACTCAATCACTCTTAACTTCCATTCACGTATTCACAAGAATTCAAAATATTCACTTCACTAAACTAGACTATCGCACTGAAGTTTTCTTCTAATTAACACATGCAGCTAAATAATTAACTTGTCCCAAAATAGGATTTACTCCTCTGAATAATGTAATAACTCAGTTGAGATGAAATTCACTTAAGTTCACTTACAGTATCACACGCGGTCCCTGTGGGTATACACGCAGTTAGCTTGAAGTAATTGAAATAATAGTCTATCTAATGTTGCCTTCACAAGCCTAGGAAAACTAAGTTAAATAATGTATGACACTAATTCCCAAACCACGTCAACTATTTGACTGTTTGGTGGTCGGATAACTTCTAAAGGTAATGGCTTAAAAACTAAGCCTAAGCGAAAAACCGCATGGTTAAAGTTACAATGAGCACGTGGCTGCGAGAATACACGGCACACCACGGCTAAGAGAGTAATGCAAAAAGCACGTGGCTAGGAGAAACTGCTACACGGCTTAGAGAGCGATTCCGTGCTAAGCACACGGTTAAAAGGGTTGCGCCACTGACTACATCATCGCACAATGTCCAATCAAAGGACAGAACTACAAATTACGCTGATTGCCTCATCTGGCGATGAATACTTGATCAGCCAATCATTAATTACCTTCCATGCCCCTGGAATATTTCCAAAAGCGCTTAAATTAACTAACTTTAAAGAAACTTAATTCTATTTTTTTTTTTGAAACTAAAATTTACTAAAATTATGATTAACTCTTAAAAATTAATCAAAATTACTAAACTGATCTGATATTAATTAAATCAACTAAAAAATATCAGCACAATTATTCTAAATTACATAAGTCTTAATTCTTAATATTTTAACTTAAATTCCTAAATTCCAATGAGCTTAAATTTCGGGAAATTAATCTAAATCATGCCTACGGGGTTTTTTGCTGTGACATGAACAAAAATAAAATCTTTTCATTATTAAAATACATTCTCTCTTCTTGAGAAGGAAAACAAGAAACAATGGATTTATGAGTGTTGTCACAATATAAAAAAAAAAGGTTGATAATTTACTGCTAATTTTATCCTGGACATATTCACTAACAAATTATTACATATAAGATGCAACTTATGTGTATATTCATGTATTCGATGTTGAGAATTTCAATTTGAAAAAAATTAATTTATAGTTATGAACTTTTGAGTAAAATTTCAAAAATGAAAAAAAAATAATTTTAAAATTTGTTCCTTAAGAAAATTTACATTAAAGTGCATTACATTTGTTGATAAGGATATGAAATAATAATAATCATTTTGTTAGGAAATGTGATGTTCATACATATAACAATAATCTCTCTATAAAATGTAATAATTATAATAATACTAGCAATGTTTAATTTTGGACAAACTGAACAGTAGATTTGCTTGTGCTGATATCTTGATATTAAAAAGTTTTGAGAATTTTATATTATAACAAGGTATTCATCTTTTAAACATTTTAAATATAGGCCTATTAGAGTAGTAGTAGTAGTATTAGTTCTTTCAAAATTGATATTTAGTAATTATCAAACAAAAATACAGAACTATTCGGTAGTGTAAAACATTACATTAGACTTATTAAAAAGATCTTTTATTAACACTTTTGCTACTGACCAATTTTTAGGTTTGGAATAAAATTTATAGTTTTGTATATTAGAATGAAATTTCGCGGCTTTATAGTGGACATTTCGAGCTTTAATTTGACACCATGAACATGGGGATACGATGAAGCATATGATTTTGTATTTTTGCTGTAAAATATCATTTTTTTTATATATAAATACGAAAAGTACAATGTCTATGCAACGGTGTTATTCAACTCTTATTTAGCTTATGCAGAGCCTAAATACAGATTATTTTATTCCCAGAATCTTTTCATTTATTTCTTATATTTCATTATATGAAAGCCTTTTCCTTTCGATGGTTGACGGTGAAAAGCAGCCATTTTGAGTTGTTGTTGTGCTCTGAAAGCTGGCAACAAGTATTTTTTTTTTTCCACGAGTTATAATAAATGAAAATCAGGCTTTAGCACCATGTATTGGCAAATTTCTGTTGCCAAATGTTCAACAAGTATGTCTCAGTCATATCCTAATAGCGTGCACTTACACTGACTGGTCAATTGAAAGTGGACATCTGTGGTATAGTACACACGCTTTATTAACAGCGTGTCTAATAGGGCGTACTGTGGCCTTTTGCCCTACGCACAGCATCCACACGTCGTGGCATGCTCTCCACCAGTTTCTGATAACAAGCAACCGGTATTTATGCCCATTCCTCCTTCAGAGCCTGCACAAGTTGGAAGCATGTTTGCGGTCATATCAGTCGCGCATGAATCCGGCGCTCCAATTCATCCCACAGATGTTCAATAGGGTTGAGGTCTGAACTTGGGGCAGTCCACTGAAGTTCCTGAACATTATTCTCCGGAAACCAGGCACTGACAACACTGGCCTTATGGCACAGTGCTGGAACACAAATGGCCCTTCACCGAACTGCGACCACAACGTAGGAAGCATGGAATTGTCTAGAACCTCCAGATGTTGTGTGGATGCCATGTTCCCCTCTTATCACAACCAATGGACCACGTTCAAACCAGGAGAAACACGATTCCACCATCACACCACCACCGCCAAACTTCACTGTTGACATTACATACTCAGGTGTACATCGCAGAAGCTATTCACATGATACATTAAAAAACTTTCTGGTACGTTCGTCGCGATTTGTAACAGTTGGCTAAAGCATACCAGTATGTTTTTAGAAGGGAAAGGGTTAACTTGTTTGAGATGGAAACCGTTGATTTTCATTATATCTTTTATTAACTTCATGAATGATATTTTTTTTATTAATTCAAAATTTCTAATCTTATATAATAAATGTAATTGAAATTCAATGTTTAAGAATTGACTAAGACACGTCTTATGTGATATCAATACAACATTAACATAGATATATTTTCAGCTGAAAAATAACAAATATATTATCTCTTTGCATTTTATTATTTCAGTTGATTTTTGTGTTTTCTTTTCCTATTTCTAAATGCTATGTGTGATTACTGGTGTAAAATTAGAAAATTATGCAATAATCCGAGCATTTTTATTCGTTGTATCTTTAGTTCACAATAGAGGATAAAACATGAATCTCAAAGTAATAAACTGTTAATTAAGAATATTTGATGAAATGTTATCTATACAGAAAAAATTGATCTCAGAAAACATTAGAAATATATTCATTATTATTATGACGATCAACGTATGTTAGTGTTGTTTTTATTAATGAAATGAAGTATATGATAAATATAATATTTATTATTCAGATTCAGAACAAGAATTACAGAGTGTACAGTATAATTACTGAAATATACTACAGTTGGTTTATCAAGTTCATAAAAAATGTAAAAATAAAAAAAAAAACTACAAGTTATAAGTCAGTACCAGGATTTATTTTGAAAAGTTAAATGGTATTGTTACCAATTGATTAGGCCAAAGTGTCCTAATCTCCCTCTGTTGGAGTCAAAAATTTCCAATAACATCACTATTGTAGTTATGCAACGAATGGTATAGTTGGATAGAGCACATGATCAAGTTTTTTTTTGAAAGCATAGCTTATAAATTTTCTATAAGGCCATCATTGTTGATATGACTAAATGTCCAAATGCTACAGAAAGTCTTCCTAAACGCGATGTAGCATTGATCCATCTATTGAAGTGATTGCAGTGCCAATGCCCATTTTCACTTTGTTAAGGATGGTATGAACACCTTGTCTTTAATGTACCCCCATAAGAAATAGTCACAGGGATTATTATTCAGGGCCCTCCCCATGAGATCTAGAGAACGGGAGGGCCACATCAGCAGCTGTTGATCATTTGCACCTGCATGGCCAATCCACCGTTGTGGCAACCGTTTGTTCAGGTTGTCCCATATGACTGAGTGGAAATGGGGTGGTGCCCCGTCTTGCTGCAGAATGAAGTAATCCGTTTCATTTTCCAACTGTGGTAACAACCATTCCGTTAACATGTCAAGGTAGATGGAGCCTGTCACAGTGTTCTCTGCGAAGAAGAATGGGCCTAACACTGTTCACCGAAATGGCACAGAAAACATTCACTTTCGAGGAATCCCGCATATGCTCTATGTAAACATGGAGGTTCTCAATCCCCAAATTCACACATTGTACCAATTCACACTTCCACTGACATGAAAGGTGACCTCATCACTGAAGATTATGGTGGTCACAAAGTTCTCAACTTCACATCGCTGTAACATCACCTGACAGAATGTCTCACGATGACAGTGATTGTTCAGTATCAAATGCTGCAGCCTCTGCAGGTGATTTAGATGCATTGTTTAGGCGTTTCCACAGCTCGTACCACACAGTCGTCTGTGGGATGTCCAGTTCTGCACTTCCTCTGCATGTTCATTTTTTAGAGCTATGACAGTACGTGTCCCGAATGCAGTGCACATTCTTCTCAGGGATTGTCTGCCAGCCATTCGACTTGCTCTTACAAATGCACCCTCTTCGCTTAAATTGATCTTACCATTTATGAAAGGAGTTCTTTGCGGGTGGGTCATTCTGAAATTTGGTGTGAAAACCATGTTGTACCACCATCACCAATGTGGTTGCTTGATATTCTAAAACCCAGTATGCCTTCTCCTCACCTGTGAATTGCATGTTGTCAACAACACCACATGGCGAGCGGCTGTGGCAATCGTTTGTTATACGGTGCAACAGCCAATGACCCACTGCTGTCGTGTTTGCCAGGACAGTGCATACCAGGTTTACAGTTGCTGTATGGCTAATGTAAGTCATATTTCACGGTTCTGATGTATATAAAAAAAAAATTGAACATGTGCTCTATCCAACTGTACCATTCGTCGCATCATAACCATAGCGATGTTACAGGAAATTTTTGAAATATTTCGAATCATTTTTGCTCACCCTGTGTACAGTATATATAATGAGCTTTAGTTCTGAGCTTAGAATTTACAAGAATTTACTCCACTTTGATATGCAAGTTTTAAAATTGATGATGCATGTGGAATTGATAATTTCAATACTATTAAGAAAGAATAAATGTGGTTTTGAGTGAAAACTAATTTCAATAATTCTTTAATGATGTTAAAAACTTTTCAACAAATGAAAAATGTTATGAATGCTTTGAAAAGACATTAGTTAATCCAATATAAAAATTAAAATAAGTCTTGTTTGATCTATATATCCATCCCTTTTCACCATACTTTGTTTCCTATCCTTCAGAAAAAGTTGAAACCAATGGGTATTAAGCTTACTACTTCTATTTTATTTACCCTTGCATTGTTTATCAATGCTCGTGCCTGTAGCATCCACTCAAATCTTTGAGGGATAGTTTATGCTTTAAATTGCAAGGGTTTTAATTGCTAGTACATTGGGGAGACGCGACAACCAGTCTTAAAGCGTATTGCCCAGCATGCTTATGCTCTTAGATCGAGTGATTTTAATAATTTGACAGCCTGTCATGTCTGTGATAGTGGGCATTCCCTTGAACTTGGTAAACCCCAGGTCCTTCATTCTGAATCAAATCCTTTTGTCAGAAAGTGCTTTGAATCTCTCCTTATTTTGACTGACCCTAATTGCTATAATGATTCAATTTCCGTTAGAACTATCTATCAGTATGGGTTCCCTTACAAGGATAAAGATCGTTTCAATAACTCATCTTAATCCGTTTACTTGATTCCTGTTTTTTAAATTTAATAGCTCATTTACTTCGTTAATAATTTCTGTAATTGTTCGCATTGTTATTTAATATTTAATTTTTAATTTTTTTTTATTAGGTGGCTCTACCAGTTATTAGCTTGTCCAATCACGGCTTATTATTTTGTATTTTATCATGCAGTCTGTATTTTGTTGTCATTCTACTTCAAAACGGCTGGCGAGTCCAGATCGAAACCTGGTTGCATTTTTATTTTATTAATAGATGTTGCTATTTTTTATGTTGTGTGTATAGCCTTGTTGATTCTTTTCAATTATATGTTGTATTAAACTACAGATAATTTTTGTATTATTCTAAACTGCAAGTAAATTTTTTGTTCTAAAAAATATTTGATAATGCACTTAATATAATTCCACTATAAAGTTTATAAAAATAAACTAATAAAGGCTGCATTTACGTTTCCCAGAACTTTACGCAACTTTAACTTGCCATGTGAATAGTAACCAGCCACAACCATGAAACCCTTTGAAAACTTTTCTTAGCACACTTGGACAAAATCATAACATCAGTATCTGCTTTGGAGTAATAATATAACCCGAGGTTTTTTTGGTATCATTTAAGGAACACCCATGCTTCATCTAGGGTCACAACATATTTCCATTTTTCACCTGCAAGATAACGTTTATACGGTTTTAGGGCATTTGCAAATCATTCAGCCATTTGCCGCTCTGTCAACTTATAACCTAGTGCTTTGTGCTTCCTCTACATTTGCAGATTTTCTTGAATATGCCTATGGTTTCTGTGATGCTCCCAACTTCATAGTCATAGCACTTTCATTAAGAAGTTTATAATGTTATTTCTTTATTTTATGATGCATAACAACCTAACGAGCCTTTTAAGGTCTTTATAGAAACTTCATTATGTTGGCAAATCAAATATAGTCGGTATCACATTAAATGCCTAACAGTAAAAACAGCGATGCTTGATTTCTTTCTATTCTATCGCCTCAACAAGGATTTAGCACTAGTATTTAATTTAGCAGAAATCGATGTGATTGCTAGTTATATCAGGATAATAGAAACTGCGGTTCTGAGTGTACAATGACATGATCTCTCTCAAATATTAGACCTAATTTTTTTATTTTTTTATAAAGCTCATATTTTTCAGTACGTAAGTTTTTCAAAGTATATTATTACCAAAATTCAGTTTTAATTTTCGATCTCTCTAATTAGTATTCATGATGCATAAATGCGTAAAAATATCTCTTTTTGAAAAGGAATTGAAATTGAAAAAATCCCATTTGATAAAGTAAATTTATTAATTGCAAACTGGATTATTTTACACCAGTGGTACCCAACCTATGGCCCGCGAAGGTGTTACATTCCTGTTTTATTCCTGTTTTTTTTTGGTTGTTGAATAGGAGATTCCTTTTTTTTTTTTTTTTTTTTTTTAGTCGTTGAACCTGAAGATTCCTTGTATTTTTTTTTTATTTTTTTTGGTTGTTGAACCTGGAGATTCCGTGTATTTTTTTTTTTTTTGGTTGTTGAACCTGGAGATTCGGTGTATTTTTTTTTTTTTTTGGTTGTTTAATAGGAGATTCCTTCACATTGTGGCCTGCATATTACAAAAGATTGGGCACCACTGTTTTACACAATTTTAATTATTAGAGACAATAACTGTAAAGGCAAGAGGTACTGCCACTCAATTTAAAGCTTATGCTTATTAGATGCCAAGAAAATTATCATAACTGGACCCTTAAAATTTAATTTAATAAAATGTTGTGAGGGGATGTTTGTCTTCTGATTCGCCAGATGGTGTTACATGAGCAAGCAAAAAATATGACCAACTAACTTTCAAGATATTATAGGTCACAAACTAGTTGTAACGTGTTACATACTAACATCAATATTATAACTTGTGAAGTTATAACCTTACATATCATATTTTAAACTGAAGAAATATAATAATTTATAATTTGGAATATTTCACAAAGAAATGCTTAAAATGTATTAAATAATTCAGATAATGTTCATAAGAACTTTTAACTTATCAAGTAATAGTATTACAGTGAAGTCTCACTTATACGAATATGAGGGGGAACCAAAAATTATTCGTGTAAGTGAATTACATATAGGACTATGGGGGTTTCGCCGGGGAATGAGAAATTCTTCGTATAAGTGAGACTTCACTGTATATACATAAAACAGATATCAATTTAAACATTTTTTTAAACACTTTAGCAAAATTAACAAAGAAATGCTTAAAATCTATTAAATCAATCCAGATAATTTAATGCAAACTAAAATCTGTTGATTAATCCTAATATATTAAAATATATTTCAGAATTTACCTGAATATTATAACACAACTCTAAATTGCCTAGTGACAGCATATATCATTTCATGACCATTTACACCAAGATTGGATTCAGTATTTAAGAGGTATAAAGACCAGCGATTGTAAATGACCGTTCACTCCTTGAATAGATGAATAAAAACTTGTGCGGTCCAAAGTCATTGCCTTGGCTTTATCCTGGTAGAAGCTATCATTCTCGACTTCTCTAAATCCATTGGGGTCATGAAAACTGCAGAGGACGGCACTCCGTTCAGTTCAAAGTCGGCAGAGTCGGTTTACAGCTTATCCATTTCCTCCTTAATGGCTTTCCTGACAGTACATATTTGATTTTATTTCTGAATATATAATGGCAATGATTCCGTCCAGAAACACATGCATCCTTGGAATCAAACGCCAAATTCCACATTGAATCTGGACATACTTTTTATTTGGCGCATTCCATTTTTAAGTCGAATTAGTCATCTTGAAAATAATCTCTTACCATTCCATCATGCAGAGTTTTCTAAATCATACTTTTCTGGAATCGAATAAGATGCACAACATCTGAACAAAAAAAAAAACCTAGATGAATTTTCTCTTCATCGTTTTTTTTCCTCTAATGTTCACAATTTTCATGTGCATGCCTCAACTGTCCGCAGGCAACAACTATTTTATATTGTAGAAGATAGTATAACACTACTACAAACAACTTTGGCTTACATCAAAACTATGAATAAGAATTAACAAAACAAATCCTTAAAAGAAATTGGCTAAACTGGAGAACACTGTACAGGCCAATCAGAGTCTTCGGAAGGATACATGATTCGGTGCCATTTTACAATTGCATCTTCGCAGAGCGATACACAAATATTTGTTTTTTAATAACTCATGATTTTCAGACCATGTATTTTTCGTTCTTTTGGAAAACAACTTTCATGGTTCGAGTTGTGTTATTTTACACCGTGTAAAAATGAATGATTCTGAAAGGTTGTCTGCTGGTAAATGTGACTTTATGTTTTTTTGGACGCCTGAGAGATGGATATTCTTGAAGTCGGTTGGAGCAGTTTATCCGCCAGACACGATGGACAAAGAAAAACAAGGTAAGCGCTTCTTTTAATAATTTCCTTAGCAATTTCCTAAAAAACAATTAGCCTTCACAACAAATTGGCTTCCTGTAAGATCAAGCAGTTGACAAGTGAGCACTAGACTGAAGTGTTTACTACAATTAGCTGTAGGTTAGCCGAAGTAAGGCATCGTCAATTGCAGTTAGCTGTAGGTTAGAATAAGTAAGGCATTGTCAATTGCAGGATGTATCTGTTGCTAACTTTTGAAACAATTTTTCCCCATTAAACTTTTTCACACTACCGATACTATTACGCGATTGCAGTGTCCGCCATTTTGAATATAGTGCAAACACACCTATGACGTCACAACTTGAAAAAAAAAGTTCACGAAGGCTGGTGCCGTAATCTCCGGTTTCATCATAAATTTGTTAATACAGAAATGAAAAGAAGTGATAAAATTTATTGCTATATAAATTAATTTAAAATTCAGGATTGACCCATAACCTAACCACTTTAGAATTAATAAAGAAACACAATGTGTTTCATAGGTCAGAACCGCAAATTTCATAATTAATATGATTGGACTTTCATTGGATTCCTGGGACCTCACCCCTTCAGTTGGAAAGTGGCTGAGAATAAACCATACAGTAGATGTAACAGTGTGAAACATGGACGAAATTAATTGTATGATCGTAATCAATTACCTATTTGGAACTATGAAAGAAAGGCAAATAAATAATTTCAATACACTATTATTGGTTTTATTAGCGGCCAATTTGGGAGCTATTGTGATGGCGACCAAAATAGGTGGCAATTGCGTTTGTCCTGTCCGTCTGTGTCTGTCCACCCTAACAACTCCCGAACAGAAGGTAGGATCGACAAACGGACTTCACCATCGTGTTCAGAGGCCAAAACACTGTAGGAATGAGGTATTTTCAGGGGCCAAGGCTCCTCCTATTCCCCATGTTCGAGATATTTGTCATTCTACCCTCCTAAAAACTCCCGAACGAAAAGTCGGATCGACAAACGGACTTCACTATCATTTTCTGAGTCCCAAACAACGTAGGAATAGGATATTGTCCAAGGCCAACGCCTCCCCCCCCTCCCCATGTTCGAGATATTTGGTGTTGTTTTCATTGGATTTCCGCTTAAACGTTAGAGCTTAATTTTAACACAAGTACGTTTTACGTGCGCTGAATAATTTTAACAATTCAAAGACAAAGCCGGCACACCTGTTTAAAAATTTAATTAACACTTTTGACTAAGACATTTAAAACTTATTTAAAAATAAAGCTGTATACAATTAAATTATTTAATTTATTAACTTAAATGTTAGAAATGCAATCCTCTCATATCAGTTGTCAGCTGTAGTTCGATGTTAAGGTTTCGGACTCGTTTACTGAAGATTGTCAGTTCGATTCTGTATATCTATTTTTGTTTTGTTTTCTCTTAATCTTTTTTTTTCTCAATGTCCGGATGGTGTTTTTTGCCCCTTTTTCCTAACATTTTTTTATTTTTCCTTCCATTATTATACTTACTTTATTATTATTATTTTTTAACTTTTTTATTATTATGGGTCGCCCTAATATTTATGCTTTAGCACAAAATTATATTCACGTGTTTTTCACTATGAAAAAGCTTTAAGGTGAAACAGAACCGCTTGCTAAAATTTCTGAATCCACCACTGAATGTAACAGCTCTATTGGAGCATACTAGCATTCCATTTATGCTTAGTAACCTTACAATTAATGTTATCTAGCAACATAATGTGCTCAATCTTAACTATTTACTGAAAGTATCTTAACATTAACTGAGCTTCCTTTTATTTTAAATTTACATCCTTACACGAAAGTTAGTCATTCTCATGAAAACTCTCTTACTGATCGTGTTGTTGTAAGATTTGATGCTGATCAGTGTTTAAGCCTATCGCTATTCTGTTGGCTGCAATACATGGTTTCAAGTAATTTTCCTTCATTTACAGTATTTTTATATTTTAATGATTGATACTGACTTCAACAACTAATAGATCGTTTTCGTTTCAACGTAGCAAAAAGAACGGCAATCATTTGATGGTAAATTTACATCAGGATTTCTCAAATATAGTTAATTGCAAAGAAAACAATCCAGTGAAGAACTAGAGGAAGAGAACTGAATGGAAAACAAACTAAATACCCTGGAATTAAACTATATTCTTAGGATTTTATTTTTTAATTGAAAGGACTAACCCCAACAGAGTAAAAATAAACTTGAATAAAATCCATTCCATAATAGTGAAAAAAAACAAACATATTATTTTAACAATATTTTTGATAACTTTGGGTTTTATAAGGAAAACATTCTAAATGATGTGTAAGTCCATGGTCATTGTGGAACAGTAAAAGAAACTGGGGTGTTTATGTTTACCCAGTGTTCATCTAAGGATAGCAATAATAATAATAAAAAAAAAAATAGCTTAAATTTTTATGTACATTTTTATACGATTTTATAAAGCAAAAAGGCGACACTGAAGTACAATAATTGAAAAAAAGATTTAAAAAAATATAGAATAGTAAGTAGAAAAGAGATGCATTTTTCGATTGCTTACTTCGTCATTAATTTTGTTTAACTGAAAAAAATTTCCTCCTGCTCTCTTTTGTTTCTTCTAATCCGGTTTAATTTTAATTCCAAAAATTGTTTTATCAAGTGCTTTCTGCATATTTACATTACATCTTTGTGATCATATGGAGAGGCAATACAAAGTAAAGCTCCCTCGGGCTTTGAAAATTGATTCATCTGATTCACATGACAATCAGTTGTATGCAGGATGATTGTAGTTTAAATATATAGCATGATAACTATTGAATATAGTTATTATGTCTTTTCCATTAACTGTTAGCCCATAAACATCAAAATGTCATATATATCTCAGTCTCTAAACTCAAAAACAGAAGAAAGGTTATCAAACTCAGACGATCTAAGTCCTCATATCATAATAAACACAGGTGAAACGACTTTTAAATGTGAATTTTGTAAAAAACGCTATTCACAAGCAGAAGATTTAAGTGTCCACCTTAGAACACATACAGACAATAAACCGTTTCAATGTGAGATTTGTGAAAAATCCTTTTTCCCAGAAATCTAAATTGATTATTCATGTTAGATCACATACAGGAGAAAAGCCTTTTCAATGTGAGCTTTGTGAAAAAAGGTTTATAACATTTGGCAAATTAACTCGGCACAATATATCACATACAGACGAAAAGCCATTTAAATGTGAATTTTGTGGTAAAAGTTTTACAGAAGGAAAAAATTTAAAACATCACATTAGGTTACATTCAGGAGAAGGACCATTTAAATGTGAGCTTTGTGAGGAATGCTTTTTCACTAAAAAGAAGTTAACATATCACATTAAACTTCACAGAGAAGGAAAGCCATTCAAATGTGAGTTTTGTGAGAAATTCTTTCCCCAGAAAGCTAATTTAATTCTCCATATTAGATCCCATACAGGTGAAGAGCCTTTTCAATGTGAGCTTTGTGGAAAGAGGTTTACAACATTATGTAAATTAAAGCGACACAGTAGATCCCATACAGGTGAAAAGCCTTTTAAATGCGAGTTCTGTGGTAAATGTTATACAGAAGCAGCGACTCATCACATTAGATTACATACAGGAGTAAAACCATTCAAATGCGAGTTTTGTAAGGAATCTTTTTCAAATAAAATGAAGTTAACTCGACATGTTAGACACCATACAGGAGAAAAACCATTCCAATGTGAATTTTGTGAAACAAGGTTTACACGCAGGTTCTTTAACTGCTCATATTCGGAAACATACTGATGAAACACCTTATAAATGCGAGTTTTGCCAAAAAAGATTTGCTCGAGCACAACATTGAACTGACCACAGTAGATCACATACAGGTGGTAGACCATTTAAATGTGAAATTTGTGAAAAAGCCTTTTCTGCAAAACCTAGTTTAATAGTTCACATTAGATCACATTCAGGTGAAAAGCCATATAAATGTAAGGTTTGTGAGAAAAGCTTTTCACGAGCAGAACATTTAAAAATTCACAACAGATCCCATACAGGAGAGAAACCATTTCAGCGTAAGTTTTGTGAAAAGAGGTTTTCATCAAGTGGTTTTCATCAATTGACTCGTCATACGAGATCTCATACAGGTGAAAGACCATATAAATGTGAGTTTTGTGATAAAAGTCTTCCCGAATCAGCAACATTAACTAAACATATGAGACGACATACAGGCGAAAGGCCGTATCAGTGTGAATTTTGTGGAAAAAACTTTTCTCAACAGAGTGCTTTGAAATCTCGCATTACGACACATACAGGCAGTAAACAAGTGTGATTTTTGTGACAGAGCTTTTGCAGAAAAATCTAATTTAATAGCTCACATTAGAATACATACAGGTGAAAAGCCATTTAAGTGTCAGATTTGTGAAAAAAGCTTCTCGCAAGGATCAAGTTTAGCTCGTCATGTTAGATTACATTCAGGCGAGAAACCATGTCAGTGTGAATTTTGTGGTAGACGCTTTTCAGAAAACCGACTTTTACATCTTCACAGTAGAGTACATACAAAGGAAAGGTAGAGTAGTTATTACGACATTTGTAAATGTCATGATAAATAGTCAGTCCTTTATGTAATCATGTTAAGTCACACAATTAAAAGGCTATTTCGATTCTTATTTCAAAAATAACCTTTTCACAATCAAAGAAATTAGCTTATCACATTAGACAAGATACAGTCACAAAACATTTAATGCAAGTTGTAAAAGTATTTCAAATGAAAAAAGTTAACTATTACTGCCTGGTTTCACATTATGATCATTCCTTCCATCAACAATGGAATATCCAATCAGATCTTTGAAATCTAGTTAATCGCTAATCAATTTAAAAGCAAGGCATCCCAGGAGGTTCCAAGCCAGGGACAAAATGTCAGGTAACATTTTATTATTAGTTTGAATATGTTTTCAAATAACATCTGTTCTGTGTAGTTGTGAATAGGAACTTTATATCCTTAACATGCTTTGTATTTTGTGACATATACACTGAAGCTCGGTTATAACGCGATTGTTTATATCGCGAATTAGGATCTAATGCGATTTGGTCTTGGACCCCTTCTATTTTGGAAAAGGTGTATAATTGTAAAATTGCAAAACTTACCATTTTTTCGCCTAAAATCAAATCAAACGTGTAAATTAATATGCTTGTTTCCTTATTATTTACAGTAATTGAGACTCTATACCTACCCTAATGTTACGAAAATGCGTCAAATACAATATATTTTTTAAAAAATACCAGAATCACGGACTTTTTCGTTTAACCAAAATGAATATCGAAATCTATTTTTCTGTCAATGACAACCAGTAAAGATGCCCATGTAATTAATAGGCGTATGAATACCTAGTTTCGATCCATGTGACTTGTCGTTTGTACAAGATGCCAAGATGGTGGCGCCAAATCGATTTTGGCTATTATAACCCATCACAGTGTTGAAAAGGTAATGGTTTATGTATTTTTAAATACAAAATTCTCTCACATAGCTGTGAATGATGTAGGTAATCGTGAAATGACCATTTTAAATCGATTTGGAATGGTGTGGACGATAATAGGGTCCGATGTACGACATTTGACATCGCGAAGTAATAAAAGTTCGGTTATATTGCGGTTATATCGTGATCTTCAAGATCTTGGATCCTAAAGATCGCGTTATAACCGAGCGTCTGAGTATTTTAATGGTATATTCTTATTTTATAATCTCAGCACAAAGGTTGGAAGACTTCAAGGAGTAAAAAAAAGAATAGTAGCAAAAATGAGTTTTCCTTAAGAAATGTAAGTTGTGGGAGTATGAAAGAAGAAACGCCAAAACAAAAGTGTCATTATTTCTGAAACTGAAACAAAAAGTGTCATTATTTCTGAAACTGAAACAAAAGGTGTCATTACTTCTGAAACTGAAACAAAAAGTGTCGTAGCATTAGTCTTAAATACATTCAATCTTAACATACATATTGTACCCCGGCAAGAACAGTAACACAACTCAAATGACCTTTTCTTTCCTGGTAACATCACACATAAACTAGAGCTGATTAACAGTTAAAGTATTATTATTATTATTCTAGAATATTTTTGAATTTATGGCCTTAAATACTTAACTGAAATTTAAAAGGAACTTATAGTATTTCAACATTATATTGTATACACGTAACCCCTGAACAACATGGATACCTTCCCCGAATTACACGGTTTCAAAATACACAATTTTCGAGTAATTCTTTTGAAAAAGAATAAAATTCATATATTATTTGATATAAAATTACATTATTTAAAAATTTAGAGTAATATTCTCATCAATTACGTCAGCGATTAATGAAGTTTTAACCTTTGTAATACTTTTAGTGTTTTAGAATTATATTTTTCCCAATTAATTTGAATTATGTAATACAAGATTTCTTAGAAGTGTTTAGCAAATTCAAAAAATAAATGAATTCAAAAAATAAAAATTTTTAGTTTTATATTTAACAAAAAAAAATTTAAAACATAACTTTTTCTTTTATTTTCACTCTTGAAACGGAATTCCGTTTTTGATAGTCTCGAACAACACGGCTTCAAAGAACACGAAACCAATTAATCATGTTCTTTGGAGGTTAGATATACTATTCTTTAAATTGATTCTTCTCAAAAACTGTATTTTTTAGTTATGTCACTGTTCTCGACAGGGTGTGATATATATTTTATTTTTGGAAGTGATTTAGATCTTTCATTTTCATGCTACAATTTGAAAATGAATTAAAGACTATTGTAACAGTGCATGAGTCTACTCAAAGCCCGGCTTTCTGCTAGAACAATGCTTCAAACCGTTTAATTAAGACATATTAGATCTCATCAAAGTGAAAACAATTTTAAATGCAAATTTTCTGAGAAAGGGTTTTCAACATCAAGTGAACTAATTGCTCATATTAGATCCAATTCATGTGAAAAAGTATGTTGAAAAATTTCACAGTTAAGCATTTTTTTTTTTTTATGTATACTTAGATTTCACCTTTGATGAGCTAGTGAAGACAAAAATGTCATACAAAATTTTTCATTTTAGTATAAGGGTTAATAGAAGATTAAAAGGAAGGTTCAGGTCTTTACAAAACTTATTAATTATAGTTCAACAAGATTGTCACAGAGTTCTGTTGTAGGTAATAAACCACATCAGTTTGGATCTAGGTAAGAAAAACTGCTTAAAAGGAAACAGTTGACAGATGAAATTATGAAAAAATATAAGTTTAAGAAGTTACTGTAAATAAAAATGAAAATCCTGGGAAGTTTCAGTTAAGGTTCATTTTAGGGAATTGAATGGTTATAAATTTTTCAATTGGATTGGTTATTCAGCTAGGTTTGAAGTGTTTGACTCGTATATTTAACAGATGTGAACTATTGATAATGAATTTACGATATAAACATTAGCAATAGTTATTGTTCTTCATTCTTTTCTAACACATACGTACAGTACACTCTCGATATCTCGAAAACCTTGATATGTCGAAAAAATATTTTTCCCCTTTCATATTACTTATTCATCTAATGTTAATTTTAATTTTTATGTCGAAGAGTTTTCACTCAAAACCTTGTTACGTCGAATATTTTTCGATGACTTTGTTGCTATTTTTCAATTAGAAAAATTGGTTGAATTTCAAAAGAGATGTCGCCAGGTCACGATACTGGACTTTTTTAAGAAATTCTAGCAATGTAAGTTCATTGTATTTTACTAATTCTTTTCAATTTAATGTGATTATTTTCGACTACTTTTAAAAATTAAAATTATCATTGCTGTATTTAGACTTATTGTCAACTATCATTACATATTTATACTTAGTCTCATCTATCAAGACTAATTTTTAGAATATTATTCCGTATCTTGTGTTTTTACGTGAATTTTTATGTTTTGGTTATGACCTTGTTATCTCGAAAACCTCTCGAATTCTTTTTAGCGTCCCTTCGACTTCGAGGTATCGAGAGTATTAATGTTGTATTCTTAACATTCGTGAGGAGGAAGACCGATGTCTTTTCCTCAACTGTAATCCTGAAGAAGTCTTTTGCTGAAAAAGACGAAATATTGAAGAAGATAAAAGATGTTTCTCCAATAATGGAATTTGCTTGATTTAATATTTATTGTTTTTTTTTTATAATTTCTGTTTAGAGAATTATGCTATTTTAATTTTAAAGGTTGCTATTCATGATCAGTTTATAAGTTTTGTAAATTATATTCAGATTCTCCTCTCCACAATGTAGATGCAACATCTCTTAATAATCACCATGTTTTTTATTTTTTCTGGTTCCGTAATTCTGTTTATATCTATACACATTGCATACACCAGTTATTTGTGGCAATGTATTATATAGTTTCAAAAATACACAACTTGATGAATTTTATTTTAATGAAACTTTATTTCTGTTCATCTACATCATTATAATTTGTGTTAAAGTTTAAAATAATGCTTATTTGGTGGATGGGAAATTAGTTAAAAACACAGAAGCGTGATTTCCTTTTCGACAGTTGAAATAGTTTTAAAAATACTTATGAAGGTAAACTGTCTAATAAATACAGCAAGTCTATGCACAAGCAATATTCAAGATGAACTATTCTCGCAACTATTTGCGGAGGATGTTGTCAGAACGTCGTTTTCCCCTTCTAGATATCAGATCATGTTTCAAAGCTTTGATAAATATGTTAAAGCAAATCAAAATTTAAATATGTTGAAATAGATCGATAAACAGTGATGTAACTGACCATTTCTTAAATAGAATAATGAATTACAATGAGTAGTTCAGTTGCAGTGTTAAACTTACAATAATTATAACAGTACATATACAATTTATAATAATTTATTATTTATAAACAGAGAATTTATAATAAATTTTGTGATTCATTTATATACAAGAATTACATAATGTGCTACTCATAATGTTAAATAAATGCCATATAAATATGTTTACATATTTAAATATATCAGCTGAATTCAATATATATCACAGCAATGCAACAGATATATAACCAATTAATATGAGATTAATAAGTTTCATAAATATGAAGAAGTGACTAATACATACAGAATAATACAAATATTATACAGAGGATTTATAATGAATTTTATGATTATCATATTAATTTACTTAAGTGAAATACATAGTTTTGATGTTTATTTTACAGTTTTAACATTTAAATTATTGATGTTTAAAAATACACTTAAAGGGAATGTAACATATTCAAGGTGGCAATAATTAAAGAGAAAAATGTTGGACAAAATTCAATGAAACTTAGCGTAAGTTGAAGCTGAAGTTTTGGAGGGAAGTGTACGAAGATTCAATCCGAAGTCTATGGATTGTAATGGACTGTAATAGAGCCCATTTTCTCAACAATCCCATTGTACAACGCAGATCAACACAATAAGCAAAAAGTTTGGATAAAGTTGAATAGACTACGTAAGAATGGGAAAAATACCTAACAGACACAGAAGGAGTTTTACAACTGAAATTATCACGCATCGACACTGAAAAATACATTATTGAACTTTGCAGAACTATTTTAAACTGCAATTTAATTATAAAAGATGATTCCAGAAACGTGATGATTTTCAAAGATGTAGAGCAGAGCACAAGATAGACGAACGGTAATAGTATTGATATCATCAAGAATCCATCAGTACTTAATGGGGAGATCCCACCCCTACTGATACCCGAGCCAATTACTAGCCGAGCCAATCACTACCTAGACTATGACATTACGAAGCCATTTATTTGCATTTTCATATGAACTTAAAATTTTGTTTTGAAGCCGACTGCCATTGTATTTTTTATTTGCCCTTTGACGTTCAAGTTCTTGGATGAAACCTGTAGCAAATTTAAAATTTATAATACATATTTTTTTTTTTTAAATTATTCGTGTAATGCATTTCATTATAAAATCAAACAATGACGAACAAGTTAAATTCTTATTTATAAATTATTCTTTGTTTTTCTTTGAGCCCTTCAGTATCATAGCACAAAAAAAGACAGTGATGAGTGACCGACGTACACTATAGGTTACTATACCATTAGTGCAATTGGACCATGTGTGTGATGGATACAAGAATGTAGATAACAGAGTGCTCCTGTTTTATTGTGTTCTCATCTCTAGACCTCGTTTTCTACTGAGTGCATGATAGTTGGATCGTGCCTTTGTTTCTGAGGAAAGGAATTCCGATTTCCTTACGATTTGAGTTACCTAAGAATCTGGATCTGTTCTGTGTTGGAATGCCTCGCTTTAAAGAAGCCTAATCTGGACAGATTCGTCATCTGATGTGCGTAGTATCTATGGCTTAACAGAGCTACAACACCATCCGTAGGTAGGATCTTGCTTACTCTACACACTTGCTTTCGAGAGATGCCCACGTTTGACAATTGTTTCTCAACCACAAATCTACCTTGAATAGAGATACGACCGCCGGGATGCAGTTCATTTCACATGTTGTCGAAACAAAATTTTATGCTATTACATAAGTTGGTCCCGTCTCGAAGGGTTGTTAGCATGACGGATGTGAAGCGTTATTAATCATATTAATGCGACGTCCCAAAGTAAGTCTGGTCCTTTTTTAGGGGCAATAAATACTTACAACTGTCGCACAACAGATTTCATAAGTAACTATTAACGAATGTTTTTAACTCGCTGACATACGTTGAGGCGACATTTCACCTATTCGCGATTTCAGTGTGTAAACTATTGCACTTGTGTAGTTGTTGCTGAATCTTTATAATTTATCTTAATTATTATTTAATGTATTTATACTGTTGCATGCATTTCTTTCCCTAGGAGCTCTAGAAAAAAAAATAACCTTTGTATGTATCTTTTTTGTTTGTATGTCTGGTGTTTTAAATTTAATGTACCTTATAAAATCTCACTGTATTGCCTAACATATCTCAGATTATTCCTTGTTCTAGTGTTATAAATTTTTTGATAGATCTGAGTCCAGAAACTACAATAAGTATTTTTTCGCCAGCTCTATCAACATCTCAATCACATTTACATAAATTTTAAGTATCCAAGACACATGATAAAAAAAAAAATGTTCTCATCTAAGACTACTCCCCGGAAATCCTGTTTCTTAAACTTGTAGTAAAGTATTATAATCCACATAAATATCATTTTTTATTTCTCGAAATCAGAAAGTTTAAAAAGACAGTTAAAGTATTTTCTACCAGAGGTCGATTATTACCTATGTTTGTAAAGAATAATTCTAGAAAAATAAGTTGGATTCAGAGCATGTACTTTTGAGTGCATATTTTTAGCATAAGTGTTAAGTAAAATAAAAACATATTCATTTCTATCTGTGGGTTTGTGCTGGTTGGTCTTCGTCCTGCCCTTGGATAGCTGATATTGATCAGTGAACTAAACGCCAGTAGTTGCTTCCGAGAAGGAAGTCCCATAGTATGTCTATTTATCTTGCTAACAGTCCTTCTCAGGACTCCCGACACGTTTCAAAATTGAGACAGCAATATCCAGATAGATTAAAAATTCATATTTGGACAAAATGCAAACAAAGCATAAAAGCTTTTAGAGGGAAATTTAATATTGACAAAAAACTCATAATGAGACAACGTGGGAAGTTTGTGAACAAAAGAATTGAAATATGGTGTCCAAATAGAATTTACGCAAAGAATCTTTACCAACATCTAAAGATGGAAACAACTAAAAAAGAAGAACACATATCCCTTGGACAGTGTTATTATGAAAGGAAAAAGAAAAGGGAAAGAATGTTATCTCTTTCAAATAGTAATAATCAGAATAATAGAAATAATAAACAAAATACTGATAAATTATTGCTGATGCATTGGAACGCTAGATCACTAAAACACAAAGCAGCTGAATTAGAAAAAGAAATTCATGAAAAAAATATAAAAATAGTCTGCATCGCTACCAAAAAACAAAAGACATCAGCCAAAGTTCAAACAGTATAATCTTTATAATGTGTCAAGAGAAGGTTCTAAAGGCGGAGGGTTAGTTACCCTGGTCCATGAGACCTTACATGTTGATCATTGCGAAATGAAAATTACCAAAAACTTATTTCTATCTGTAAACCATGGTTCAGAAAATATTCATTCGCAATTTTAATGTATCTACTCCAAGATGGTATTTTAGGTCTCAGTCATTTCCAACTTTTTGACTTTTTTTTTTCAATCAAGATTTAACTTCAGTTAATAAATGTTGCTTCCTTTTCTTGAACACTTGAAAACAAACGCCTTCCATAATTTCAAAACAATCTAAAGCAGTTAAACCTAAGAATAAACTTACAGTTCCAAGAATATTTAATAATAATCCAGAAATCGTTCGTTCAACATATTCCTTTATTTCCAGTATTTTATTTGTTGAAAATAGAAGATAAACTCCAAAGAAAATACTTCCAAATGGCTGCGGTTTTAGATCTGCAGTATAAAACCTCTCTGTACATTTTCTTGGGCATCCGCAGAACTCTCTTGTTGCATTGGAAACAATCTTATTACTTACCTCCACCGCTTCATTAAACAATTCTTTATTGCCACACAATGGTAAATCACTTTGAGACAAAACAGGAATTCTAAACAAAAAGAAATTATATATTAAATTCAAAACAATAAAAGCACTCTAGAAAATTTAAAAATAAAAAGAATAAATGCGTTTCGGGTTCTTTATCACAAACCCTTTGTTAAGTGGAGAGAGACAGAAAGAATATGAAACATAAACGACTGCATTTACTGCATTGAGTGTCTGGCTAATAAATGCCTGTATTTTGGAGAATCTGACGCCCTCTGGACACGCAGCTTTAAGAGCATGCCAAAGTCAGAAGATCCGGCTAATTAAATTACAATACGGCTACCCATACGTATCTAAGGCATGCCTTAGATTTTAAAAACTCTATTATTTTAGGTGGAGAAAGTGATTGTTATATCAGAAAGCTCAAAGAATCATGAATGATTATATGATAATAAATTATCTGTTGAATGTGCTGAGGTTTATGGTTTGCATCTGGCATACTCTTCACTCTTCTCTTTATGTTAATGAACTTGTCCGCCCCCTTTTGTTCTTGCCTTTTTTTGAGTGGCTGATTAGCCATCGTTCACGTTGTGCTTTTATTTAAATTGACCGGTTCAATGTTTGTTGATTGGTTCAATCTTCTTTTTAAGACGATATTCTTTCTGGTTCTTTCCCTTACGTTCACAATGGATTTATGATAAAGTATCCGAAACTAGACCGCTTTTATTCTTTGTATTTTTAAATGTACTAGTGTGCTTTTATTGTTTTGATTTTATTTTGTTATTGAGGCAAGTCAAATTTTAAACTTTTAAGAAATTATGTAATTAATAACTTTTAATATAGAAAGTGCTCAAATAATTTTGATATAGTCTATTCAAAGTAAATAATCATAATGGAGTGATTTTCCTTTGATGAATGGAAATTGTTAAAATAAAAGTGTTAAAACAAATATTGATGTTCTAAATAAAATCATAGCAATGGATATTCTCTAAGGAATTCGCACTTAAATAAAGTTTGTGCAGTAATTTCAGGACAGTTCTTTAATTTCAGCTTTGTGAAAAAGAGTTATGTGTGATTTTAAATATAGTAAATATAGTACTTTAATTCTTTATTTTTTCCAACAAAATTGCTGTAACGCAATATTTTTTATTTTTCTACTTTTAAAATTTCGCAATGGACAAACCATAACGAACTATTTCAATAACGAAAGCTTGAAATTGAAATATAAGCAAAATATACAACGTATAAGCAACATTAGAAGAGTATGGATTTACAAGTTTCTTATATTTTCTTATATAATAAGTTTCTTATATTATTTTAATATAAGTTCTGTTTCATGTTCTCTTTCATGGACTCCGAATAAAACGATTGGAATACATTAAATTAAAAAAAAAACCTGATTTTATAATTGGTGAGAGTTTTACTGTTAAAACCCATGATTATTGTAATATATTTCAATGTAAAGAATATTAGTAAAGTGTTTCTTCTTAAAAATTGTTACATACGTTATCCAAATAAATATATAAGCACAGAAGAGCATTTTTCGTAATTTAGGAAGGATGCCGACTTTGATGATAAATTCTAAAGAAAATCCTGTGTTTCTTCCCACAATTTTTGTTTGGTTTGGCCTAAATACTGAAACGTTGAAGTATGCAAATCAGGCTAAACCACGTCAGTAGGAAATGTCAGGGAGGTTCGCAGATTATTTTATATATATTCTGCCAATTGATAAAAAAAAGGTATTCCCAAATTGGCTAACACTGTTATCTTGATTCTGGCATCATGAGCTGCAAATCCACAGACAAGCAGCAGGGCAACAAAACAACAGTTAGGATAAATCAGTCCTGCGTGTTTCCAGAGCTCATCAGTTTAACCAGCATCACAAACATTGCCATCAACGGGCTCGAAGAGCATAATTATCCAGTCCATGTAGACTTCTGCAATTGGATATTAGCAATGAAAGATAAATATCCAGGAATAATATCGCATAGTCTGTGGACTGATGAAGTCCAATTCCAAAAGATAGTATGCTGAATATCCAAAGGTTCATTATTGGAGTGAGGAAAACCCAAGATGACTTGGAGAAATAAATCATTAGAGGCAGTGGCGCTCCAATGTTTGCTGTGGGATTATTCAAATATGCTCTGAATAATTTGCTAATCTACTGGACCTCTAATCTTGAGGGATCCAGTAGATCAGTATAGGAAATCAGGGATTGGATGGTATTATGCTTCATGTAGTCGAATATTTCTAGACGTTCGCTTTCACGGCCACCGGATAGGTCGCCAAGCACCAATATAACGGCCGGCGAGATCACCAAATCTCAAACATTTGGCCTTTATTTATGGGGATATGTGAAAGATCATAAGTACATCACACCATATGATTTATTACAACTGAATTCGCAGAACTGTCGCATATGGAGTTCTTCGTATCCACATGTTGTGTATGAATAGCCATTTCATACACATTTCATACATTGTACAGACTTGGCTCACTGTATGGTGTGGATTCACAAGTAATTGTATTCTCGGTCCGTTTTTCTTCGACGAGATTATACCTCAAGAACCAGTAACGTATACTGTTGCGACTGCATGTTACAGTGAACTCCTCTCTCAGTATGTGATTCCTGCTTAGCAAGAACGATTGTTTAGAGACCACTGTTTTTATGCAAGATAAAGCAACACCACATACTGATCGACAAGTGAAAGAACTGCTTCGTGCGACCTAAAAGAATAATTGCATAATCTCCAGAGATTTTCCACATGCCTGGCCTTAAATCCATGTGACTTCCGGTTGTGGGGATATCTGAAAGATTGAATCTATCAGGGATGCGTACGGTCTTATACAAAGAAAAGCATATAGTAACATGTCACTGACATTCCACTGGAGATGATGAATGCAACTGTAATCACTTGATATTATGCATACAGCAAGTAATTGATCTATTTGGAGCACATAATCAAACAATTTCTGTAACAATCGTTTGATAATAAACTTTTCTCATGTTAAATCGTTTTTACCGTGCGGAAATAGGTGTTATAGAATGAAAACAAAAACAAGCACTGAATGGACTACTTGAGGTTTACGCCCCTATTGACATCACGTATGACGTGTATCCCACATGCGGCGAGAGCTAATGGGATAAACAAACATATAACTTTGTTTGAATTACTTAAAAAATCGTCGATATTTGATATTTCAAGACGATGGTTCAATACTGTGCAGATCCAGTACTGTAATAATTCTGTAAAAACGCTTGGAATATCCTTCTTTAATATAAAACAAAGCACGATTAAAACAAAGCACGTGGCTTTGTTTATCCCACATGCGAAGCAGTAGCGTGGTGGGATATTTTGTAACTACGAAGCCCCGCCTATCCTCAAGTGATCCATTAAATTATATCCTTCTTTGAAAATATATTGCTGTCGTCTTCTTCAATAGACGATAATCAACTCTATATCCAATCTGAAGATTTTGGAAGGCTTATAATCGTTGCATCCAAATCAAATCTTTTAGTTCAGCCTCCATATCTATTAGGGTTAAAATGAAGCACATGGCTTTGTTTATCCCACATGCGAAGCAGTAGCCTGGTGGGATATTTTGGAACTACGAAGCCCCGCCTATCCTCAAGTGGTCCATTAAGAAATGTTGAAACATTTACTGGATTAACAATATAAAATGCGTGATTATTTTCGGCTGCCTTTGTCGAATATGGAGTACAATGAAAATTATTACAGTAAAAAAATTATCAAATTGAAAAAGGTGAAGGGACAACAAGGAAGCACCAATCAAGAGCTTCTGCGTGGGTGATGTCAAATGGTCTAGTTGATGGGAGGAACCGTCAAAAATTACACGGTATAGGTGGGATGAGTTGAGGCCAATAACGGGTTATCATTTGAAAGAGGAAACACCAAGGCAAATAATATCGGAATATATATACAGTTCTTTTATATACTCTGCTCACAAAATCTAGGGAATATTGCAAAATAAATATAATACACCCAAAAAACAGAGATATTTGAGTTTATTTATTAAAGAACATCATCAGAGAAGCAAATGACACGAAAATGGAAGTTGTCTGAATATGAAAATGAGGTTCAGAATCCATGGACGGGGGTTTACATTCGCATGTCAAACGTGAAACAAGTGTCGCACATTGACTGTTCAGTAGGGTGTATGGTCACTTGAGACTGCTACAGACACTGATATCGATGAGATATGGAAAGGATCAAATTGCCCAGCAGTTCCTGTGGGATTCGTGGCCACTTGCACACGAGGACAACTTCCAGCTGAGGAAGTGTTATGGAAGGTGATTGATGACTGGTAACATGTCTTCCTAGTGCGTCCCAAGTGTCTTTGAAGGGATTCAGGTTGGGAAAACGTGAAGGCCAATCCATGCGCTAATTCCAGCCTCTTACAGCATGTTGTTGATGAGATGCGTAAGTTGGGGGTCTGCATTATCGTCCATAAAAAGAAAGTTGGCCAAAATTGCTCCAGCATAGGGTACCACTAAAGGCTGTAGAATTTCATTCCGATATCTTACCGCATTCACCATTCCATTTCTAACAACATGAAGGTCAGTACGACCACCTATGCTGATGTCTGCCTGTACTATGATTCCACCTCCACTAAAAGAATGTCTTTCTTGCACGAAATGTGAATTCTCCCGTGTTCCACGTTCACGCCAGATCAGGGCACGATGATCTAGGCTGCAGACTAAATCTTGACTCGTCACTGAAGGGAACCGTGGACAAATCTTTACGGGTCCAAGGAAGATGCATTTTAGCCCTCCTTCTGCAGGTTCTGCGATGTTCAGCAGTTAACAGAATGCATACCATTGGTCGCCAAGCATACAGTTCACCGTGACATAGTCGATTTCGGACGGTCTGAATATACACCTGTCGTCCAGTAACATCGAGAAATTGTCCCGCAGCTACGTCGCATTGCTTCGTTGTTCCTTTATGCTATTAGCTTCAAGTAGCGATCATCTCATGCAATGGTGGTACGTGGGCGGCCCTGCCTTGGTCTTCTTCATACTGTGCCAGTCACTCTGAAGCGATTCCAGAGTCTGCTGATCACGCTTTGGGAGATTCCAAGCGCTTTGCCTCTGTCATCTGTGTTTGACCAGCTTCAGAACGTCGTATGACTCTCCTTGCTTCGGATTCGGGTAAATCTCCTTGCAGGGGCATTTTCAGGTGACACTCAACGATTCTGCTACCATTTGTTGATCCAGGAAAGTGGAGATAACCCAGCAGCCCGAGTCTCTTTGTACAGGGTTGTGGGCAAACATGGAAATTAACGTTTTGCATCACATTTGCGTATTCAGACAACTTCCATTTTCGTGTCATTTGCTTCTCTGATGATGTTCTTTAATAAATAAACTGAAATGTCTCTGTTTTTGGGTAGTCACTGCCTGCTCAATTGAAAGTGGACACCTGTGGAATGGAACAGACACTTTATTAAAAGCGTGTAATGTGACCTTTTGCCCTAAGCATAGCATCCACACGCCGTGGCATGCTCTCCACCATTTACTGATAGCAAGCAACCGCTATTTTTTCCCACTCTTCCTTCAAAGCCTGCACAAGTTGGATGCGTGTTTGCAGTCGCATCGGACGCGCACGATTGCAGCGCTCCAATTCATCCCACATATGTTAAATAGGGTTGAGTTCCGGACTCTAGGCGGGCCACTGAAGTTCCTGAACATTATTTTCCGGAAACCAGGCACTGACAACACGGGACTTATGGCACGGCGCATTGTTGTGCTGGAACACAAATGGCCCTTCACCGAAAAGCGACCACAACGTAGGAAGCATGGAATTGTCTAGAACGTTCAAATACTGTGTGGATGCCATGTTCCCCACGATCACAACAATGGACCACATCCAAACCAGGGGAAACACGACCACACTATCACCTCACCACCGCCAAACTTCACTGTTGAATGCTACACTCAGGTAGCAGCCGTTCCCCTGGCAAATGCCACACCCAGGTGCGCCCATCCGATCGGTATAGTGTGTGTGAAGCGTGATTCATGGCTCCACATAATGTTCTTCCAGCAGTCCGTCGACCAAGACCTTAAGTCTTTACACCACACGACGCTAGGCGTTTACAGGGATAATGTTAGGCTTGTGGGCAGCAGCCCGACCGATGTACCCTAAGGCATGGAGCTCTCGACGAATCGTCATGGTACTGATAGTTGTTTTCGTTGTTTGCTGGAAGTCCTGCCGCCGTTGTTCTGCTGGAACAGCCCTGCTCTGCCGTATCAACCGTTTCAGGGCCCTCCGGTCTCTATCGTCAGAATGCGGGCTTGGCCACCTCCATGACGTCGTGTTTCCACTCCTTTAGTTTCCACTTCGTGATAATAGCATCCACGGTCGATTTTGGCAGGTTCAGTGTCGCTCCTATGGCTCACACACTCTGGCCACTATAATTCTATGACTACTCCACTTCAAAACCGCTCAGCTGCTTTGATGGTGCAAATGACTCCAACCACTCATGATCGTGTTGTTTTTATAACGAATATATTCAAATTACTGCCGGAATTTGCATGGGGTTGTTCCGCTATGGCAGATGTCGACTTTCAATTGAGCAGTCAGTATGTATAGGTATATGTGAATATACATGTACGTGTGGTTATACTCAAAATAAAATATTAAATTGAGCAGTCAGTGTATATTCATTTCGCAATATCCCCTAAATTTTGTGAGCAGTCTAGGTTCTTTGACAAGGTCCTGGGGAAATTTTTTCGTGACGTCATTGTGCTGGCCTTCATCTATAAAGAAAAGAGGGGATAGGGTGGTGGGATGGAGGGAAACGATAACAGCAAAAAAAAATTAGAAGAGTAAAAATAAAAATATGTAGACTAAAAAAAAAACAAACTACATAGTAATTTGGGCAAAACTACAAAAAAGCCATTAAAACCCGATGAATAACCATAATTTAAATGTTTTGGAAATCATGACCTTAAAGCAACTGCAAGACAATAATTATTTAATTTACATTAATGCCGATTAAGGAGGAGCCACAGTTGTAATAAACTTGGATGACTATGTAAAAATGGGAAACTACTTTCTGGAAAATACGGAAGGCATTCAACTTCTAATTTGGACATCAATGGCATCGAAAAAATGCCTCAAAAGAATGGCTCACGAGATGCTACAAAAGCAACTCAATGATAAATTAGTTTATAACAAAATAGGTGCAAAAAAGTAGATCATAGCATCCTTAAAACTACAACCCAAAACCCATAAACAAAGAACTGAAAATAGTTTTAAAGCGAGACACATGATCACATGCCTCTCTTTAAGCATCGAAGTAGTTGCCCGAATTCTGGCCAAAAAAAATAAAAATGTGTAATATTAGATCGGCGCATGCCATTGACAACAGCATTAAATTTATTAAACATATCCAGGTAGTGTAACTTTTTCTTTCTTTCAAACTTCTTATTCATTGGATGTGGTTTCGTTGTTTATGACTATTTCCTGCGACATAGTTTATCATGCATTTATGCACCTGTTGGCTACTTACAGATTAAACTAAAAAGATAATCAGAGCATATTCGATATCATTCAATTCATTATGGAAATGTAATTCTTTTCCTTCAATTACAAGCTGTTCGTGCAGAATAAAATCTACTTTATGGGAATCGTCAGTTCCGCCATCATCGCCGAAGTGACCATGGTTTATATTGAGATAAAGCCATGTCTCTAATGAATGAACGTGGATTTGAAATACCATTATACATTCTGTAAGTTGATGACCTGTTACTCTGTGCTAACAACGAGGCCATTGGTGATATAAGAAACATTTTCGAAGACATCCATCAGGAAATACGAATGGAATTAGAATTGAACATCATAAAGCTATCCCGTTTCTAGATATATTAGTTAGAAGGACACATATAACAACATCACTGCAGACATTTACAGGAAGCCCAATATGCAGGTTCTGTCCTCCACTACAAATCCAATGTGCCGAATATGTTCAAAATTAATACGCTAAAAAACTTTCTGCTATTTGCTCTCTAGATGAATTTGAAAATGAAATATACTTTATCTATCAATTGCTTATAAATAATGGATATCCCCGCAGCTTCATCTCTAAACAATAATTTTCAAGCATGCTTTCTACAATATCTACAATAATTCCAAAGAAAAACAGAATAAGCACATTACATTCTTCTTCAAAGCCACCACAAATATAAAAGGTTAAAAATTAAGTTATTTACAGTAAAAAACCACTACCGGTTTCTCGAGCTCATAAATTTGCCCGCATCGTCAGATGCAATCACCTGACAATACGAGTAAATTTATGAGCTCGAGAAACCGGTAGTAGTTTTTTACTGTAAATAACTTTATTTTTAACCTTTTATATGTGTGGTGGCTATGAAGAAGGAATGTAATATAAAATAACACACATTAAAGTATTGTACAAAGAATAAGCACATATTTGCATATGTTTCAATCCCGCATGACAAACACACTTTCAATCAAATTTCCCAAGCCTTCAAGAAATTCAACTTCACGTCTGCTACCAACAACTCCATAGGCAACTTCTTATCACGGAAAGCAAATAAAGCTGTCTATGATTGAGAAACTCCATGTAACGTCAACTATAGCATCAAATGCATCAACCACCCTTGCATGTATATCGGCGAGACCCGCAGGGTTCTGACTACACATATGAATGAACACGAAAGAGCCTTCCGCAGACAACACATATTCAACTTATCTTCACGCCATTCAGAACAATCAGCAGCTCGACATCAAACACTCTATCATATTAGAAAGAGCAAGTACGACTTCATATGTAAATGCATGGAATCCGTGGAGCAGCCGAGATTAATCATGTATTTTAATTCTTAATACAATTTTCTTCAATTCAGTGTGTGTTTTCTTTTTGTATTTTCTCACGTTTTCAGCCCTTAAAGCGCCATTTTTTTACTTAGTGGTGAAGACTTGAACTACTTTTATTTTTCAGCGAAAATTGCTTCCTAATTGTCTAATTAGCACCTCAATCAAGTGTCGTTGTCCTATGCTCATTACAACCCGCTATAGGGTGCTTTGAGTAGGATCAGTTTAATTATGACCACCCGATATTTAAATGTTTTTTAAATGTTAATCTATAATGTTTAGGAATAAAAAACTGTAAATTTATATGAAAAAACCCAACAACTTTTATTTCATATTTTTTATTTTTGTTCTTGGTCTTTCCATTCAATTCCTAGACTTTTACGTTTCTGAAGTATGATTCAAGTTCATTATTACAATTCCTTAGATGTAATATTCTAATGTTTGTAAGCTTTTTCTTGTTACTTGCTATTGAATCTAGGATGGATTTCATTATAATTTAAGATATTAACTATAAACAATACAAAACAAGCTTTAACAACATTTTCTGATAGACTGATTACAAAGAATCAAAAATAAAATTATTAATTTTACAAAATTAAAATTATTGTTTTAAGACTTTGCTACAAGGTTAGAAGTAGTTTAGATGGTAAAAATACTCACCTGCACTTTAGTTCCTTCTTAAGTATTTCTTCAATACATTTAGAAAAACACTGACCAGCCTCTTCAGAATCACTGCATTTTCTACTCAAGAGGTTTAGGTTCATTTTCTTTAAGAAATACAAAATGAACGGATACTTACAATTTATTCATATCGGAGCTCCTTAAAGGAAAAGAAGTTTGAAAATTATGTAATTAAAAAAAAAGGCAGTTAAAAGATTTTGAATTTTAGATATTCATTTTTTGTTACCATTTGGAAAAGCTTTTTCGTCAAGGTTAAGAAAATTCTTATCTTATTTATTTTCTCTTCAGTTTGCTTATGATATATACGTCTTTGCTACTATTAATTTACACTTTCCTTTCTGCTTAAGCGTCTCCTTTGATTCTGTACCTTTCCCTAATGAAGAATCAAGTTGTTGTTCACATTAAATTTATTAATGGACCCCAAGGTTTTATTTATTAATAAAACCCCGAAAAAACTACTTTTAAAATTCATATATGTTAATAATGATCAGTTCACTGTTTAATCGGAAAGTGCTTGAAAAGTTTCTATAGGACTCTTTTAATGGAAATGTCAGAGCCGGCGCTAGGAGGGCGCGGGGCCTCAGGCAAGAAGAATTTTGCGAATCCCTTCACAATCCTTTTTTAACAACCAAAAAAAAATCTTATTTTAACAACCAAAAAAAAAATCTTATTTTAACAACCAAAAAAAAAAAAGCGACAATCCTATTTTATCCTCTTTCTTCTAACCAGGCGCGGACCCCCCTCCCCCAAAAGTGGGACCTGGGGCGGTCGCCCCGTTCGTCACCCCCTAACGCCGGCTCTGGAAATGTCTCTAAGCTGCAGATTGACGGATTATATGAGAACTAATGAAATGCAGGACGGAAGCACGGCCTGTGGACCCTGTAGAAGGAAACAAAAATAACCACACCTAAGGCGGTGGGGAGGAGCCACAATGACTCCTATCACAAGCCTGACGACATCTGCTGGCGGAGATCAACAAAACTTCGAATCCGCTGAGAGGCAACCTAGTGGATGTTTTTGTAAACATTGGAAGGCTGCCGGCCATGTGTATGTTTGTAAACAGACAGGAAGATCGCATCGGTCACATTGGTAGATCACTTAATATGACAAGTTCCACGATGGGAGAAAAAATATCTACAATTTCCTCAACAGAGATGCAATCGTCGAACTCAGCCCGCTTATTCAGGGGCTTTTCGACATGAAGGTGTTTCAATATAACGATTGTTATTAACAACAAATGAAGGGTTTGTTTATGGGCCTCTCTGCATCAACCATCATCTCCGAGTGGGTTACGACGTATGATAAAGATCTACTTTCTTGATACTATAAAAGCACTTATTTTCCCGAGGCTTTAATTTTCGCGAATTTCGCGAGCCCGTCGTAATCGCAAAAATTTAAGCCTCGCGAATTACTTTTTTTCGGTTCTGTCATATAAAATTCGCGAAATTTTCAGATATCTTCATTTTCGCGAAAATTACGGTTCGCGAAAATAAGTGCTTTTACAGTACTCGATGATTGCAGGATTCATTGCCCTTTTTAATTTCGATATATTAGTGATTTGTTGTTTTATATCTCAAATTATGATATAAATCGAGTTTTGGATATTTTTGTTGCCGTTCAATTCAGTATGGAGAAGTCAAAGACAACTCAATTCCTTTTCTAGATGCTCTCATTACAGATCACACGGAGGTTTATAGAAAAAAAAAACCCATGCAGATATTACTCTTAATTACCAATCATTTTGCCCTGAATCCTTCAAGATAAACATTATAATTACGGTGATTAGGAGGGCATTTAAGTTGTCTAGCTCTGCAAAAACCTTCAACATGAAAGTCTACTATCATAAGGCTATTGGTACAGAACAATTACCTTCCATTCACGAAACACTTTCGACAAGCATTGCATAATCGTACCACAATGACAAGGTGTTCCTTCTCAACCTAAACAGTACGTGTCCATCGATTTCCCCCTTCTCTGTTGCCAACTATTTCGAAGATCTTGAAGAATTATAATATTTCGGTCACCTCTGCAAGCTATAATAGAACCAAGTACACTGCTGAATTAGTTGAAAAAGGAAAGATATATAAACAGGCAGAAAGGCGTAGTACGCCTTACAATGCATTGAAGCAACGTGCCAGTGTATTGGCGAGACCCGGCGTTTGTGATTGGATAGAGAATTGGATAAAGGAAGGGCCTTCCTCAAAAAAGAAACTCTCCTATGTTACTGTTTAGCACTCCCGTAACACGGGTCATTCCATTGACTTTGATATTCCTACTGTGTTGGCCGAGGCAAAACCTAATTTCCTACGTAAATGTATGGAGTCTGTGTTTATTGTTGTGACGACCGCAATTTACAATGACTCTCTTTCTGTTCAAAGCACTTACTAATATGGTTTTCTTGTGTGATCGATTAGATTTCTTCGGGTACAATATATATTTATTCTATGCAATCGTTGAACTTGTCATATTAAGTGATCTTCCAATTTGACCGCATGCGATCTTCCAATCTCTTTACAACATCCACTGCTGCATCCTGGCTAACAAGCTTAATTATTTAACCAACGGGTTATTTCTATGCTTTTGAGCGCACTAAATAAGTTCTGCTCATTAACTATTTACGATCTATTTGTTCCGGGCTGCGTCAGCGTCTCGGACCTGCTTCTTTTTGTTAGGCAGTGGCCGCTTAGTGTATCGGACCTGCCTCTTTGTCGTCCTCACGTTGGTGCGCCAAAAATATGTAACGCTATGGCGTATTAGACCTTCCACTCTTCGAGCCAACACGTTGGAGCTGCAAAAATATATAAATTTTTGGTGCGTGGTGGTCGCTTAGCGAATTCGACCTAATATCTCCATGCCCTCACGTTGGGCGCCGAAAATATGTAACGGTACAGAGGGTGTGGTAAAGTAAAATAAAATAACTAAATAGTTCTGCACATTCCTGTTGGGTGCCAACCGCTTCTTGCGGTAAAATAAATTCTTACGCCCTCCAAAATCGTTACATCCCCGGTTAACTGGCTCAGTTCACTGGTGTGGGGTCATGCCTTGCATCCACTGTTAAAAAGAGGCTTAATACTTCTAAACACAAGTTAAACTTAACAAACTTTTATTTAATAATGACAAGCTCCTGGACTTGAAAGCAATGTCGGCGGGCGAAGCTGTGGCTTTAGACTTCTTAAATTTCACTATTTGACTACAGCTGACTGAGAATTTTAACTCAAATTAGCAGAGAGTAACTAAATCACGTTGTACTATTAAATTTAAACTCACTTCACGTAAGTTGAATATTTCCTAAGGTTGCACAAAATATTAAACTGGGAATTTAATTCAAACTAGCGGAGAATTATAAACACTGGTTAAGATAGTCTCACTAAATAAGGAGATCACTCACTGATTTATCCTGTGCGGGTTACAGGCACATTGTAAGAACGCTCATCCTATGCGGGTGTACACGCATATTTAATTTTACTGAATGAGCAAGGACTTGCCTTTGCAAATTATTGAACTGAATTTGCAAGAATTTATCTTCGCAAACTAAATAATGAAATCTCAGGCTATTACTGGAGCCTATCTAAGCTATAATAACTTAATTAACATATCCTATTTTAACCAAAGGGCCGAGTCGATATGACTTCCGGAAACCGACAAAGATGCGGCTGCAAGCACGCGGAGCGAGACGGCAAATGGCAAGAGATATCCGTGGCCAGAGCTATCCGTAGCAGTAGCTATCCGCGGCAAAGACCTGCTCCCTCCAAACACGGCATTAAGTAAGCTCGAAAGAGCCGCCAATGCGACGTCACGAGTCTGCCGTCGTATCAGATAACGGGAATGCATATCTGCCCAAATACGGGAGACTACATCACATAAGGTGACAATTCGATTGTCCAATAACATCATTATTTAACTAACAATTCCAAATTTGGAATAATTACGTCATGGAAAATTTCCAAGATAAGCAAAATTCTCTGTGGCTTGAACCAAATTAAGTTAATTTAACAATAAAAAAATTAATTTCTTTTAAAAGATTAAAAATCCTAAATTAAATCTATAAAATTAATTAAGCTTAAAATTATTTAAATTCTGAAAATTTCCTTAAAATAACCTATGTTTGTTACACTATTCTAAATTCAAAATCTTCTTAAACTCCTAACTTAAGCCAAGTTAAGTTTAAAGCTAAAATTAAATTTATTGATAACAGCTAAATAAACTAAGTTTTTCGCCATTAGCTTTACAAAAATAATTATTTTGAGATTATTTTCTCATTTTACATACTTCTTTCGCCCTTACAAAAACAAAAACAAGAAAATTTCGATATTTCGACTATTACATTAATGTGAATATATATTTAATATTTGTATCTTATATTATAAAAGCGTTATTCTGTCTGTCATAAGACTTTCTGTTTTTCCAATTTTCTGACCAAACTATAACGGATAGATTGGTCATGCAAATGGATAAAATGTAGAACTTTTTAAGACGAACAAAATGCTACAAAAATCTTTCGAAAAAAGTTTTTGGTTTCCAAGATGGCGCCTTTAAAGGGTCAAATTTTGACTTTTTCTCAATTTAAACGAAAAGTATAAAAGTTGGAAGAGAACATTATATTGAGAAAATGTTGGTATTTGAAAGTTCTATCGAACGATATATCAGTCATACACAAACGTTTCTGCGTTTGCAAGATACATGTAAAAATGTGTGTGGCGCAACCCTAGGTGTGAGGCGCCAACCTGCAATACACCTGAGTTAAGCGGAGAAGGTCACAACGGGCTGGGAAGTCGTGTATTCTCCGATCTCAATATTAATTTGCTAAATAAATAAAAATGTTTTTTTAATGCTATATATGCAAGGGTTCCGGAGCGAAGCGACGGTACCCGTCTAGTATTAAATAATTAATTTATATAATTTATATTTAAATATATATATGCAATATATATTTAATTGTATTTTTATTTCTGCCTAAGAAAAAAAAAACGAAATGGAAATAAAGAAGTTCAAGCATAAAGGAGGACAAAAAAAGAGAATTTAAAATTAAATTAAAAAAAGAAATATAAGAAAAAAAAAGAAAGTAAGTCGTTAGGCTGAACCCTATAAACTCTACACTCCTAAACCCTGTTATATTTTTGAAGTACTTCTTTCGTACTTTCATCTGACAAAAATACATCAAATTTGATATACAACTCATGTCCTCTCCTTGTTAGTATAAAAATATCCAGGGATATATCGCCAGCAGTGATAATTAATCATTGAATTGAGATGAAAAGCTTATATTATGTCCTTTGATTTAATATACCCTTCACATTTATATTGATTCTACAAGTAGCATCGAGGATTATTCCTAGTGGGAGAGAACTAAAGCTTTTAAAAATATTCTAAACATGTTCGATTGGAGACAGATATTAATACATTATTATTCATAATCACTCTCTCCTTGTAAGGAATCGTTTATGGTGCGTGATTCTAATAAATTCTTGTATTGCTTTAGACTGTTGTTTATCTTCATGAATTCATTGACTAAAAGAAATAAAAATAAATACTTATGGTCAAGAAATAAAAGAACTTAATTTTTTTTAGAAAAGATTAGATTTCGAAAGATTAGATTTACCCTTCTCTCAACAATGGCAACTTTTGTAAGGGCAGAGGTTCTGGGAATAATAATGGCACGTTTCGGATCCAAAAATCGAACATCCTCTTCTGGTTCGTGTAGAAAAAGCTAAGAAATAAAGCAAAACTTACTTCTGTTTAAAGAATTCTTTGTCTAAAGTGTTCAAAATATAATCAAAATTTCAAGTAGTGAACAATAAGCAACAATATAACTGAAAGATAAGTTAAATTCTTTGGCAAAATGTATAATCTTCTTTAATATATTTCTTCTTCTTAACATATTTTAATTATAATATCTTCTTCTTCCATTAAAAATAAAATTACAATTCGAGAAGATTCGTTCTTCCCTTTGTCAAGCTCAAAAAATGCAAATAGTTAGATTTGAAACAGTTAAACAGATGTCACTCATCATACTAACAAAACATTATAGTTTCCTGCATACATTCATAGTTGAATATTATAGTAACAATAACATTATTATATTCATCAACCAAGCTCTTTAAATAAACCAATCATTATAAATCTAATTCTTCAAATTTGACAATATTTTTGCCGTTTACATTAGATTTTACCAATTCATTTGCCGAATTACTTAAATTAATATTTACTTCAATTCCTTCATTTCTGTTTATTTTTTGATTATTCTAATTTTATTTTTATTTTTATTGTAATTTTATTTTTAATGGATGAAGAAGATATTATAATTAAAATATATAATCTTTCTGAGTAAACAAGAATACGTATTGTGCTCCCAGTGAATGATGGCCGCCCTGTTTTTGTGAGATCTGCGCATGTATCATCGATTACACTGGTCAGGCACTTCCGTATGAGTTTATCACTGGACGTCGCCATTACGGTAAAGGCTTGTTACTTTGCAAAAGAGCATTGTATTTATAAATAATATATATTTATTTATTTATATAAATACTTATTGTTAGCAACTGGTATTGAAATAACGGTAAATAGTCGAGAGAAGTTTTAATTTGGCCTTATCAACATGTCTTTCTCAGTGAAAACAGACGACGGGCGTCCATTGTGACAGGAAAATATAATTGATCAGCTACCGGAAGGGCTGCGCAGTCCAAACTTCCGCCGGTCATCTTTCATTTTGAGGACAATAACTATGAAAGAAATAAAAACTGAACCATAACAGATTTACTTTACTTCAAGGAAGGCATTATCTAACTTAGTATTTTGAGGATTTTACTACGGCAAAAATATTTACTAATTTCTATTAATGAAGGAAAAAAACAGTAAAACCGCGATTATTTTATCAAAATGAGTTGGAGATGCATATAACTTGGAAATATGAAGAGACAAGTACTTCAGAGTGACAGGTGTCAAACATAAATAAATGGCACTGTCTTTGGCTGATGCTAATGAACTGCAATACAAAAGGTTTGCTTGAGAGGTGTTTGGATTGTAAATTCGCATTCAAGATTGGGAAGAAAGAAATTTGAGAGACCAAATGCTTTCTAATGGCTTAAGAAATCATTTCCTAATGAACTTAGGTGGAGATCTGTACTATCTAAAACTAGAGACAGGCCAAAATTAGATGCAAGAAGCAAGATTGCTAAAGAATGTCACAATTTGAAAATAATTAAAATTTTAAAATATACAATGAGCTTCCTGAAAATAGGGCAGATCACAGCCTCTCTTGAATAGATGGCTTCAAGAAATAGATCTTTCTGCTAGGTGACCAGCAACCATTGTGGCCCTTACCCCACCTTTCCCGTTAGAGGAGTGAACATGAAATAAGAAGACTTAACGTCATTTGAACTGAAAACCAATGGATGTAAATACTATTCACAGGTAAGTCCAGACTTGCTTTGCAGAGATTTTCCATGTGTGCTCTGATTGCTCATATTTGCTTTCTAGAGAGTTTCCATGTGTGCTCTGATCTGGAAAGAATGAGGGACACGCTATCATTTCCTGCATATCTGTGAAAGATCTTTTTCCTTATGGTGGAGATACGTGATCGTTTTATATTACAGTAGGTGGATCGACAGGCTTCTAACAATAATGCTAGGTAATATAGAGATGATACGTAGAAGCAATAAAGAAGTTGATAACGAAGTTAATCTTTTCAAGAGCAGAAGAAAAGCAAGAAGTTATCTTTGGACATAATTATTGAACTTATCCGTTGTTATTTAAAAGTACTTTTTATGAAAAAGTGCAGCGAATCCAGTAAAGCATAATTTTTATCAGTACTATTTTTCGTGTTACTTCACTAAAACTGATTTAGAAAAATGACAGCAAATTATAGGTAAATTGCAATTTTTTGCTTATAAGCACAAATATACCTTAATAGTTTCACTTCCAAAAATAAACTGTCTGGTTTCTAAAACAACATTTACACTCAGTGCTACCTGCTGTTTTCCAAACATGAAAGTTTAGATTAGATTCGACATTTAGAACATCTTTATCTCTTATCTCAATTTTCATTTTATTTTTGGAATTTATAGTCTCATTTTTTTAATTTTAAATACTCAATCAAGGATTCAACTTTTAATTTTAATATACTTCTTCTAAAGTGAATCTCTCTAATAAATTTTTAACCACAGGGTTTTTCAAATTATTAAACATTTTAAAATTTTTCTGTATGAAACAAATAAAGTTTTAATATTATGACAGTTTAGCTAAATATACAGAGTGCGGATAAAGTTCCCGCAATTTTATTTTTGCGAGGTTTTGGCAATTGTCATCGCAATTTTATGTCGACTTCAATAATTTTATTGAATTCCTCGGTTAATTTTGGTCCAGAATATGTTTTATTTATTTGTTTACTTTCAGTTGTGGATTACTTTGTGATTACTTTTCAGTTATGGATCTCGTAAAAATGTACATGTCACAGTCGTTGAGTGGCACAAAACTGGAATGAAGACATCTGACATTATTCGCACAACCGGTTTCAAGCAGAGGATCGTCTACGATGCCGTGAAAAGTTACAAGGAGACTGGGGGTACCGCGGACCGTCATCGGAGTGGCCGTCCGACAACCGCGACGACTCCCGAGAACATCGACAAGGTCCATTGTCGAATTCGCCGCAATCCGGAGGTGTCGATGCGCAAGATGGCTAAAGAACTTGACATCGATGAGAAAAGCGTTCGCCACATCGTCAGAAAGAAGCTGAAACTCCGCAGCTACAAGATCGCACGAGTTTACTACTTGAATGAAGCGATGAAGGCAAAACGACTTGAGAACGACCGTCTGGTCGCCAGTGGTCTCTTGCAAAAGGTCCTGTTTACCGACGAGAAGATTTTCTCCGTCGAGCCGATTCACAACCAACAAAATCATCGCCAACTGCTCAAGAAGGGTCAGCAGAAGATCGCTGCCATGAAAACCATCGGCCGCAGCCATTTTCCGGCCTCAATCATGGTATGGGCCGGCATCTGCGCCATGGGAAAGACGCCGCTGATCTTCATCGAGCGGAATGTCAAAATTAACGCCGCCAGCTATCAGCAGGGTGTCCTCCGTGATGTACTGGAACCGTGGGCGGCACAGCACTTCAGCCCAGAAGGATTTACGCTTCAGAAGGTCTGGACTTCAGCACATTCCGCCAATTCGACAATCGCTGTGTGGGTTGAGTGGTTTCCCAGCTTTTGGGGCAAGGATGTTTGGCCACCAAACTCACCAGATCTTAACCCAATGGACTACTCAGTATGGTCCATCATGGAGCAAAAAATCTCGATAAGCCTCTGTTGGCGTGCTCAAAACGGCTGTAACACATGCCTGGGACGAGATAACAGTGGAAGAATGCGCGACCAATATCGGCACTTTTCGAAAGCGACTCCGTAAATGTATTGAGGCCAAAGGAGGCAATTTTGAGCATTTGATGTAAATGTTTTGGATTTTATTTATTGTTACTAAATTAATAAACATTATCATTCATTTTGTTGATTGACTTAATTTGTTGCGTGGTATTTTTTTACTGTTGAACTACTTTTAAAAATTGCGGGAAATTTTTCCACACCCTGTATACTTCTTTTACAGTGAATCTCTCTAATAAATGTTTAACCACAGGGTTATTCAAATTATTAAAATTTTTCTGTATGAAACAAATAAAGTTTTAATATTACGACAGTTTAGCTATATATATAACTAGTGGACCCGTGCGAATAATTCGCAACAAAAAACCACCTTTGAGAAATAATAAACAAATCCAACAGCTTGTGTGCATGGTAGTTAAACACATTGTCAATAGATGGCGTCTTCTCAAGTTTTATAAAAAAGTTGACCCGTGCGAATAATTCGCATGGTATCTTGATCAGTCACCGAATGGTAATGTGGAAATAAATAAATGAACAGATTGTCAATAGATTGCCTTCTACATTTTTACAAAAAATATTTTTAAAAAAAATTTTTTTAACGAAAACATTAATTTTAAACAATCTGTTTATTTTTCATCATTAGCGGTGAACGTAATCTTGAAAATATCTCAATCATTGATTTCGATGAAGTATTAAGGGAAATAAAAAAAAACACCTTTGAGAAATAATATATGAGAAGTTGACTAATTTTTATGTTTCTATTGTTATAAATCGTTTATTTTTATTAAAATATAAATCTTTGTTTTTTTTTTATCTGTTGTTATTAAATAAACGATGAAATATCATTTAAAGTGCATTTTTATTC